>CAJZHL010000016.1:0-459130 GCA_916048055.1 Pedinophyceae sp. YPF-701 | reverse complement strand
GCCGCCGTCGTGGTGGGCGCCGCCGTTGTTGTGGGCGCCGCTGTGGTGGTCGGCGCCGCCGTCGTGGTGGGTGCCGCCGTCGTGGTGGGTGCCGCCGTCGTGGTGGGCGCCGCCGTGGTTGTCGGCGCCGCCGTCGTCGTGGGCGCCGCTGTCGTCGTGGGCGCCGCCGTTGTGGTGGGCGCCGCCGTGGTTGTCGGCGCCGCCGTCGTCGTGGGCGCCGCCGTCGTCGTGGGCGCCGCCGTCGTGGTGGGTGCCGCCGTCGTGGTGGGCGCCGCCGTGGTCGTGGGCGCCGCTGTCGTCGTGGGCGCCGCTGTGGTGGTCGGTGCCGCCGTCGTCGTGGGCGCCGCCGTGGTGGTCGGTGCCGCCGTCGTGGTCGGTGCTGCCGTCGGCGCAGGCAGCGCGGACGAGCGCTGCGACTGCAGCACCTGCGCGTTCGATGTGCGCCCGATCACCAGCCCCGAGCTGCCGTCCTGGTACGCCTGCGACCTCGTCAGGCTCGACAGCCCCGACACAACTGGGTCCTTCAGTGCACTTGCATCACTGTCAGTTGCCGCCAGCAGCTCGACGGTGGCAGTTAGCTTGTTGCCCGCCGGCGGCTGCGCGACAACCCCAGACTGCAGCAGGCCCCTCCGTGCGGACCGTGCCGCTGACCTCCTGCTGCACGTATTGACCGTGACCACGACATCTGCCGCATCGACACCGGCAATCGACGCCAGCCGGGCCGTGAGCGCGTCCTTCGCGGAGGAAGTCAGGCAGCTGCCGTACGAAAATCCCGTATTTTGCCACACGTCCAACTCCAGGAGTGTCGTGGGGAAGAACAGCGGGGGATTACTGGAAGACACCGGAATCAGGCAGGCCCGCAGGACGTTGAAGGGCCCGAACATCGTGGCTCTGCCGTCAGCATCGAAACCGCGCGTGAACGCCTCGTAGTATCCCGAAGACGGCAGCCGCCCCCCGAACAAAGAGAAAAGGGGAAAGTCGAACTCGTAGAACACGAAAAACCGCAGCGGGTACACCGTGATGGTCGCTTGCACGTCGATGTGGTACGGAACGCCGCAGTTCCCGAGCGTGAACTTGGGAGTCCCCGTCAGGATTCCTGCTGGCGGCGTGTTCGAGGCCGGCAGTCCGTTGAAATCCAGCGTGATGAAGGCGCGGAACACCACGTCGATAAACGCCTCGAGGTACGCGGCGCCCCACGAGGTACTGGTGACCTCGAGAGCGTCGTTGAAGAAGAGACCGGCGCGCACGATCGGCCGGAACGTGAGGGCCGCGTCGATGGTCGCGCGGTCGGTGTACTTGTTGTCGCTGTACTCGCGGTCCGTAGTCGTGGTGCTGCCGATCTCGCGCGCGTAGTCGAGCCCGTTGTCTGAGTCCCACCTGACGAAGTACGTGAACGGCTGCGTCGAGTCCGAGCCCGTACCGCCCTGGATGCTGGCGCCTCCAATGCTCATGTCGAAGAGGGTGGCGAACGACAGCTTGACACCAATGAATACCCCCATGCCGTAGCCAGCGAAGCCGAAGAAAGCGTCGATGCCGACATCGCCGATCCCCAGTTCCCAGGGTCTGTCGCGCTGAAGCCGCCCCCCAGCCCGAGCCCAGTACTTGATGCCCCAGCCCCACTCATACGACCCCGACACCTCAGCCAGGGCCTCGATATAGGACGAACTGAACAAGGTCAAGGGCGCGTCGTAGTTCATCTTGTAGCGCAGCACCACGTCGCTGACGCCCACGTGCACGTTGTCCAGCGAGATGCCCACAGCGGAGAATCTGTTGCCCACCAGGTAGATCGTGTCGCGGTACTCCACGGAGCCGAGGTTCTGGTCGCTGACAATGCAGGCAGCATCGAAGAGACCACCACACTCCTCAATCCTGCTGGTCTGCGCGCGCCTGCCCCGCACCAGCGTCCTCGTCGCCAGCTCCCCGCACCGCGGACAGTACAGCACCACCTCGCCCAGCCCCGGGTGCTGCTCGCTCCCCATCGTCAGCGTGTAGAAGCCCGCCTCGTCAAACTGCGACGCCGACACGATCGCCCGCGCCACCACGCCCTCGAAGAAAAACTCCTCCCCCTCGCGCCCCAGGTTCACCCACATGCTCGCGTCGGCCTCACGCAGGTCGCCCAGCGGCATCTGACGGTACACGCGCGAGCCGCCGCCCACGCCCGCGCACGCCAGCGAGTGCTGCTCCAGCGCGCCGCCGTGCACGCGCGTCTCCAGCGCCATGCCGTACTGCCCACCCATGGCAGCCTCTAGCGCGTCCAGGTTCATCTCCGTCGCGTACAGGTACACGCGAGCGGCCAGGTCGTCCTCCAGCGTCGCCGCCGCGTCGGCGTCCACCGCGGCCGTGCCGACGGGCTCGATGTCGCACTTGTTGCCGTCCAGCACGCCGTACTCGGGGCCCGCATAGTGCGCGCGCATCACGACCTCCGGCGCCCCGGGCGCCGTCTCGAAGCTCTCCGTCACGCCCACCATCAGCGTCTCAGGCGCGACAGTCTCGGTGGCGACCTCCAGCACGCCGCCCGACACGCGCAGCGACGTGATGCGCTGCGCGAAGCCCGGCTGGTGCTCGTCGTCGCCCTCGGCGTCGGGGCAGCCCAGACCACTGCAGCGCACGCAGGTAGACAAGGAGAGAGGGGTCAGACCATGAGCGTCGCTGAACGCGGAGAAAGCGAGCCACATGATGTGTAGTCAACACCCACCTCACGGACACCAGCCCAGTGCCCACGCCCCACTCGTCCGCGCGCCCCAGGTCGTCCATCGCCAGCGCCAGCGTCCCCGCCCCGCCCTCCACCGGCGACAGCGAGCACCGCACCACGCTCACGCTCCCCTCCGGCCACGCCTCCAGAATGTGCGCGCCCGGCTGCGCGCGGTACGTCCGCTTGAGGTGCGCCGTGCGGCCCGTCGCCGCCACCGTCGTCCGGAAGTCGTACACCGCCTCGCTGTCGCCGCCCACCGGCTCCAGCACGCCAGCGTAGCGGCGCGTGGGGCTGAGGTGTGGGTGCATGCCGGCCATGAGGGTGACGGCGTCCTCGCCAGCAAAGCCGAGCCGGCGCAGCCGGTCGGACTGCTGCTCGGCGGCGCGCGTCGCGAGGGCGCGGCGGCGCGCGAACACGTCGTTTGTGGCAGCCGGGGACCCTGCACGGAAGCGCCATGAAGCAAGCGTCGAGTGAGCCGGAATAGACATCGTTGCGCTTGACCCGGACACATCACGAGATCATTGCAGCTGCATGGTGCGTGCGTGGGGTCGAGTTGAGAGCGTGCGGGCAGGAGGACGTGCAGCTTGCCCACACCAGGTGCTGGGCCTGCTACGCGAACGCAGCGAGGCCTTTCCCGGTGCAGAACGTCTTCACCCGCACAGACGCGTGTGAACAGTACGCATGCTGACGCGAGCCAGCGATGCGAGGTTCGTCGCAGAACGGCCAGCACCGGCGGGGAGACGGGACATCTAGGGCTTTAGGTTCTGTCGCGGGTGCGCACGACTGACGCCGCGGCGGCGCCGCCTCCGAGCGGAACATCGCGGTCTGCGACGATTGCACGTCGCCGCGATCGACGCGGGCTCTTGAACCCAGGCACACACCTGCGGCCACGACGCTCAGCAGGCCGAGAAAGACGGCCAGCGCCCCGACGTGGTGCAGCGCCCGCACAGCCCGCATCGCGGCGGACCGGATGGCGAAAACCATGTCCGACGGAGGCGTTGGTGTAAATCGCGCAAAGTCGCCTCGGTCGCTGACGGACAGAGGACGCACTCCCAGCACGGTCGGAAGGTGCCGCCCCGCGGGCCTTCGAAGTTCGACCCACCCCGAGACGGACCGAACGCCAAGTAGTATTAGTCCGCGGCCCCGTCGCGTGTTGACCCCCGCTGCGACGCGCCGCAGTGCGTCCCTCGAGGTCCATTCCCCACCCCCAAGCCAGCTCAGGAGGATCTCCAGCCTCGGCGCACATCCCGCGTGGCCCGACCTTCTCCAACGCCCCGACGTGGACCTTTTCGCATACTTGCGCCGTCACCACCCGGCCCGCCGATGTCCCCGACCTCCAAACGCCTCTTCAGACGCATCACGACGACACCGCACGCAGCCCCCGCCGCCATGTGCTCCCTCGTGCGCAGAGGAGCACGTACGACGCCGTCACGCCGCCAGCCTGCATCCTCAGTGCCGCCAGTCCCCTCGCGACGTTTTGACCGTCCGAAGCCCTAGCATCTCGTCGCCCGTCGCGTCTTTTAATTCAGAGGAGACTGCGTGAATAATGCAGCGCGGCATCCGCCGGCGCGCCCGGGCGCACGAGCCCGGTGAGCGGGCACCCGTCCGTGCCGCCGCCACGCACTGCCGTCCCACCCGACGGGCTGCGTCGACGCCCCGCACCGTGGACCCCTCGCAGTCGAGGCTGGCTGTGGCGGCCGCACTGGTGTGCATCCTTGCCACTGCCGCAGGGCGTGTTGCTGGAGGCGGCGGGCCGTGGTCGCGACGAGCCAGTCCGTCGCCCCTGCATGAGACAGGTACCAGCAGGCACGCGTGGGCGCGCATGCGTGCAACGAGTGCACCCAGGACCTCAAAGTGGCCGTTGCGCGCCCGCCGGCGCGTGCCTGCCGCTGCATGGCGGCGCCGCCTGCTCGTCATTCTAATGATTTCGACCGTCGCGCTCCCAAACATCCATCCCGCCCGCCCCTGCTGCGCCAGCGCGGCTGCAACAGCTCGCGCGGGCCTCGTCGGTCCCGGGGACGCACCACGAGCAGCTCCTTGATCTTCTCGCGCTCGCCCGAGCGCTGCAGCTTGTTCGGGTCCCTGTTGCGCGGGGCGGGCGCGTCCCTGCAGATCTTCGCCCGCGAGCGTGCCAAAAAGGACAGCAGCAGAGCGACCCCCGCGCACCGGGCTCGAGACGCGCCGCTGGCGAAGCTGCCCCCTTGAGGTCAGGCCTATGTATCAAGCCGCACGGCCTCGCGGTGATGGATTCCTCGCAACGTGCTTCTGGGAGCCTGTCACAGCACGACAAGCTGCTTGCGTGCGAGCATGTGTCGCTCAGAAGCGAGAGGAGGGCGTGCACGGTAGGCACCGCAGCTACTATCCGGGTGCCAGACCAGCCGCGGGCCTCGAGGACCTCGTCGGCTGGCGACACGTGTCAGGCTCGTCACACCCCCCTGACGCAGCGACATGAACAGAGGCAGTCAGTTACAGCACCGGACACGCTTGGCGAGGACGCCAGCTACCGGGGCTGAGAAAGGACCGCCGGAGCAGGTCATCCGAGTGCTCGCGGAGCTGCGCCGACGTGCACAACGCGGACACATCACCCCCCCGGGCCCTTAGCCGTCGCTGGGTTGCGCAGACGTGCGAAGTGCGAGGAACTCGGGGATCGCAAGTTCACAGAGTAGTAATTGACCACCCGCGCACGAAACGAAATGCGGGTGTGCTATCGTCCTGATCAAGGCGGCAGCGTGCTAGGAGTACTCGCGCGAAATGCCATGTGAGCGTGCCATCATGTGCCAAGGGAAGGCTCTGACCTGCAATCAGTTAGAGTGAGTGGCGGGCGTCGTCAGCAACAACGCGGCGAGCCGCGCGAGTACTGGACGACGCCCGCCAGCCGACGCGCCGAAGTGCTGGTCCACGTCCTAGGCTGCTTGTACCAGGGGGTGTCGGCAGCCGGCTGGGTGACAGCGGTGACTGAGTCTGCGGCATTGTCCGCGTTGTGTGGCGACGCGCCGACGGCTACTCAGCTCTCCTCGTCATCGCCGTCCCCGCGCGTGGCCTGTCATGCGAAAAGGGATCATACCTCGGTCTAGCGGCCACGGAATACGCGCATGGCCAACATGTCAACATCGGGGGGGTAACAGAGTGCGTCATGTGTGCGGGCATGGCTGGATAGTTCCGAGCCAGCTTCGCAGCGCCGGGATCATGTATGAGGGTGACGAGTTGCAGGGCGCCGGGCACGCCCTGTCAGCAGGTTGGCCAGTATGGTCTGCAAACTGCACGTGGCGACGCACGAGGTCAGCCAGGCCCGCCGGCGTGGCAGGGCCAAAATGCGGGCTCGGGTGCGTCCGGCAGGCGGCGCGGTGGATCGCCAGGACCTGTCGCATGCAGTAACCTCGATGCGTACGCATGTAGCGCATCATGGCCGACATCTTGGCTACGTAGCTGTCGCGGTCAGTCACCTCGCTGGACACGCGGATGTGTTCGGTGCGGACGATGTTGTAAAGGTGTCGTCGCAGCAGCGCACACGAAGCGTGGGGGTACTGTATGAGGTGAATGTTCTCAGGAAACAGACCGCGTTTGTCATAGTGCGAGATCAGGAGGAAGCCCTGATATTCGGGATGCGGACGCACGCGGAGGTCTAGGAAGGAGACACCGTCGAGCGGGTTCGCTGGGGCGTCAAATTCGACCTCAAGACAGGGGGGGTACATGTTATGTATACCAGAGATGAGATCTACGATCGACGACGGGGTTTCGGGGGGCGGGGTGGGGGGGCGGGGGTGGGTGTTGAAGTAGCGGTACAGTGCGTTCGCGAGAGAGAAATTGTCGTCGATGTAGCGCCTGGAATAACGGAAAGACCCCAAGACCTTCAGCCAAGCGACGTCGCCAGTGCTCAACCAGCGGTCGCGAAACTGGCAGAGGAACGCGAGCTCATGCCGGAACATGTAGCAGTTCGCGAGGTGGGGGGAGGCCGAGAGCCCCATGGGCACACCGCAGGTCTGGTGATATACGACGCCCCCGAACACCACGTAGGCGCGTTTGACGAGGATGTGCACGAGACCATGAAGTTGCTCGATGCTCGGTGCCCATTTCCCAACCATGCCGTCCGCGTCCGGCAGCTGCGCCACCCACCACCACGTCTCCCTCGCGTCAAACGCGGGTTGCAAGTCGATCAGGAGGTGTTGCCCTGGATGCAGTGCAAAAACAGCGTCGATGTGTTCGATGACGCAGTCGATGAGGCCGGTCCCGTGGTCCGCGCTCGTCTCGTGCCGGATGTGCGTGTAGAGCCGCTTGATGTCGGCGCCCAGCAGCAGAGGTGGTTGTTGAGCATGTATCGCTGAGCGTGGTGGGTTGTCATGTAGATACGCGGTCACCATGTCACGCATGCCGCGGCTGGAGTCCACCAAGAAGGGCGCGAAGCTGCTGCAGAGG
Organism: Pedinophyceae sp. YPF-701; assembly: GCA_916048055.1. Taxonomy (NCBI): domain Eukaryota; kingdom Viridiplantae; phylum Chlorophyta; class Pedinophyceae; species Pedinophyceae sp. YPF-701. The sequence continues at coordinate 452,025 of CAJZHL010000016.1, read as the reverse complement.
TCCTCCGGGACGCCGTCGAAGATGGAGCTCCAGACCTCCACGAGGGTGGCGTGGCACATGAGCGCGCCGAGGGCCTTCGTCAGCAGCTGCGCTGCGGGGCGCGTGATGTCGCTCGAGCAGTCCGAGATGTACCGCACGTCCACCTTGGCCTTGTGAAGCTTCATCGTCCCGTAGTAGTGCGGTAGACCACCGCACTCGCGTTCGGTGCGTATTCCTGGTAGCTGCAGGTTGTCCAACATAGCCTCCGTCGTGTTAGCGACGTTCACCACGTGCCTGGCATGCGTGATGTTGGCATTTGCCGGCTCGTTGACAGCGAAAGCGTCGTTGCTGTGCAGGTCGTGCAGGAGGACCTCGATGTAGGCGCGCCGACACACGAAAACCAAATTCCCGGCGTTCTTGTCCATGGTCGTGATGGTGAGGCGTGTCGCGTCTCGCCGCAGAGCCACGCGATCGTCGGGCTGAATGTCCGCCAGCGGCGGGGGCCATGGAAGGCGGAACCCGGGTTGAAGAGCGGGTTGGAGTGCCGTTTGCGTAGCAGCAAGTATAGCATCAATGTACGGCATGCACGCTGCCGCGTCCATGTCGGCGGCCTTGCTGACGCGTTTCGTCCACCCGAGCAGCGGCTTCTGGTAGGCTTCAACGATGCTAGCTACGGTCGCGCTCGTGGCTTGGTGCAGCTCCGGGACGTGTCGGTGCTTGGCACCGCCGACGGCGAACAAACGGCGGTACGCGGTGCTCTGGATGCCCGCCGCAGCAGGGTCCAGCGTGCAGAGGTGCCGCACAGGCTCGCCGTCGATCTGCCAGTAGGGGTCCTCGAGCGTGAAGTGGCGTCGTAGGTCCGGTCCTTGGTGTTGCGCACAGTCGCACTGCGTCGCCATGATGTCGTACAGGCGACTGCGTGCAAACTTGGCAACTCCGCTGTGCGTGCACACCGAGCGCGACAGCGGTGGAAACCTGACCGAATAGCGCGGGGCCACCAGAAACAAGCCATCCATACCTTCGCGGATACGCTCAGGTAAGAGGTTGAGAAAGTCATCATTATTGACGAGGGTTTCGAGGGGGGCGAGGCTAGCCAGGGGGGTAGGGAAGTCGTGGATCATGAGGGTACGGCTCCCGAGGTCGATGTCTGCGACGGGAGGGTAGTGGTGGTTGATGGCGGCCTGCAAAACGGTGCGGGCACTGTCCAACATCTGCTGTGTGTAAAAGGGCTCGTCGAGACCCAGGTTAAGCGCATCGGGATGCATGTGCGACACGCAGTGATGGAGGGAGAAGAGGTATTTTCCGATGTTCGCTGCCGTGCAATGGTTCACCGCGCGTCTCCAATGATCGTGCTCTGTGTCGCCGGCGCGGCGGAACAAAACAACGTCAAGAAGGAGGCGAGTCTGGTAGATATACTCGCGTGTACCGAGGCGCGGAGACATGCCTGCGATAGCGGGGGGCAGGGACAACGCTGGTGCCGTAGTTGTGAGGCAGTTGTCAGCGTCGAGGTGGATGGTACGTTGATGCGTGGAGGAGATGGCAAACGTTGGCTGGAAGAGGGTCGCCAGCGCTGGGAGCCCACTCGGGCCGGGCGGGACGGGGAAGTCGTTGTGGGGGATCGCTACGGGGTGGGGGTCAGCGGCGATTTGGAACGCCAGGGGGGATAGAGGCCATGGGGCAGCATCAGAGTGGCCAGCTCCGTAGCCGAAATTCCACATGCCCTTGCAGTAATTGAGGCCGCCGGGGTATGTGGAGCCCAGACAGCGTATCATGGTCTGCTCCCAGGCCAGGGAGTAGGTGCGGAACTTGTGGAACCAGGCCTTCAAAGCGTCCGGGCTAGTCGCCGGCGGGATGGGCACCTGGCGTGCGAAATTGATGCGAAAGAGGGGCACGATGGTGAAGTCGCGCCACGGGACATGGCCGTTCGGCGACTGCGCCCACACTCGTCGCATAAACTCGTAAAGCGGGGTGTGCACGGCGTTCGGATGGTGCGTGAATGCTGCATCAAAGTGCTCCTGCAGTCGTTCGATCGCTGTGCGGTATGTCTCCCCGACATAGTAAAAGAAGGGGTATTTCCGGCACAAGAGGACATAGACAACCCCGCGCGCCGCAAGCGGGGGGTTTGCCGTGACCGATGGTAGCGCGGCGAGGTCCGAGAGCGCCGGCGGGGGCGGTGGGAAAGGAGCGCTCGGTGGGGGGCACGGGTGCGGGTATGCGGGCGCCCGTTCGTCGCGGGGCACGTAGTCCCAGTAGGGTCGAGGGGCTAGTGCGGAGGCGGGGTGGGAGGGTGTGTGGTGGGGGCTAGGAGGGGGCCAGGCACGGGGAGATGCCTGCGGAGCAATAGCGGCCGCGATGCGGCGTGCGTGCGTGATGCTGGGTCGAAAGTTCGGGTCGTGGTCATTTAGATTTGCGACATGGTGGAACAGGGTGCCATTCGAAAGGTGGCCACGCAGCGTGCGCGCCTCGGCGGTGCCGGCCTGGTCGCTGAGACGCAACGCTGCTTGGAGCCGTTTCCTCCGTCGGCGACCGATTGGAGTGCGCATGGTGAGAGGTTTTGGGGGTGAAAAGAGGGTGGTGTGCGGAACTAGACCGAGGATGCAGTAATCAAGCCACGACGGGAGGGCGACGATGACGGGGAGAGCTCTACCTAAGTTGCGCGTTCCTAGCACGCCGGGCGGTGAGCCACGGACGTGAGACGGCGGAGTCAGTTAGCCGGAGGCAGGCTCGTCTACGCCGACGGTTGAAGGCCGGAGTAGGGAGGTAGCTCTCAGCTGGCACTGCGCCAAAGCCCCATGTTCGAGGCCCGGCGCAGCACAACACGACACACAGAGTAGTAATTGACCACCCGCGCACGAAACGAAATGCGGGTGTGCTATCGTCCTGATCAAGGCGGCAGCGTGCTAGGAGTACTCGCGCGAAATGCCATGTGAGCGTGCCATCATGTGCCAAGGGAAGGCTCTGACCTGCAATCAGTTAGAGTGAGTGGCGGGCGTCGTCAGCAACAACGCGGCGAGCCGCGCGAGTACTGGACGACGCCCGCCAGCCGACGCGCCGAAGTGCTGGTCCACGTCCTAGGCTGCTTGTACCAGGGGGTGTCGGCAGCCGGCTGGGTGACAGCGGTGACTGAGTCTGCGGCATTGTCCGCGTTGTGTGGCGACGCGCCGACGGCTACTCAGCTCTCCTCGTCATCGCCGTCCCCCGCGCGTGGCCTGTCATGCGAAAAGGGATCATCACCGGCAGACGCTGGCACTTGCGCGGCTGAGGCCTGGCTCGTGCGACGACGGTGCATCGCATGTATTTACAGTGCAGTGTGTGCTCGCCCACGCACGCCCTTGCGGGCCACGTCGTCCGGGACACGTGTGCGTGAACGCGCGTGTGTGCTTCCACGCGTGCTGTCGGCACGCAGAGGTCACGCGTAACTCGCCCGCGGGCCACTGCCGTCTTGTGATCCGATCTCATACCGTTCGATCGACGACCGTCGGGACGCCAGGGACTCCGCAGGCGACCTCAACTGTCCAGCTGCGCCAGCATCAGCCTCCTCCGCGCCCTCGCCAGCCTCCTCCGCGCCCTCGCCAGCCTCCTCCGCGCCCGCATCGGCCTCCTCCGCGCCCGCATCGGCCCGGTTCGGCGACGAATCACTGCTCTGAGACTGGCGCCGCCGGTGACGAATCACCACCGCCGCGACGATGCCTGCAACGATGGCGATCCCGCCGCCACCCGCCGCCGCGGCGACCGGCACGATGGGAATGCTGAACGAGCCACCGCCCGCGCTCGCAGTGCCCCCATCGTCGGAGGAAACCCTCCCAGTGGTCATCCTCATCGTCGGCGCGCTGATCGTCACGGGAGCCGCCAGCCCCTTCGCTACCACCGCCTGCTGCAGCTGCCCGCTCGCCCGCTTCGTCTCGATGCTCGACGCCGCCTCCCGCGCCGCCGCCTCGCCCGCCGCGCAGCTCACCATCACCTCCACGCGCACCGCCAGCAGCCGCCGCCGCACCGTGCCCACGACGCGGGCCGTCACGTCCGACTGCTGTAGCCCCGGCACAGTCGCGGAGAGCTCCTCGAAGAACGTCGCCGCGATGATGTCGAGGTCGGTGGGGGTGAGAGCATCCGCGTCGACATCGACAGACGTGGTCACGACGGCAGGGGGGCCGATGGTCGGCGATGCGGTCGGGTTGGGTGGCGAGGGCGTCGCCTGTGCAGCGGCTTGTGTTTGCACAGGAGCGACCGCAGGAGCCTGCGTCGCCGCAGGGGCAGCGGTTGCAGCAGGTGCGTTGGTCACGACAGGGACAGGGGAAGCTGCTGGTGCGTCCGTTGAAGCGGGGGCCGGTGTAGTGCCTGATGCAGCTGTCGGTGTGGGCGCAGGGGTGTCAGTGGGGATGGCGCGCGCGGCGCTGACGGTCACTCGCAGGCACTGCAGTGCCCCCGCTGCACGGCTGCCCTCGACTTCGGCGTAGTCCGCCGCGCACTGCTGACACGCCTCGCCTGCGTACCCCGTGTCGCACTGGCAAATGGCCACCTGCTGTAGCAGCGGCGCGCCAGCATCATCCGCGACGCACGCGCCAACGCCACCGCACGCAAGCGTCGGAAGCCAGTCGGGCGCCTTGCACGAGTACATCGCGCTGTCGCAGTCCGTCGCGCCCGTGGGTCCCACCGTCGTGCAGCCCGACTGAGGCCCATCAGGTCCTATCACTACCGTCTCCGATGCACTTTCGCACACGCCGTTCCCGCACTCGGAGCTTGTACCCACAGATTCAAACCCACTGCCTGTTCCCAGGAGGGCCTGCAGGAGGCGGCGCGACGCCCGCGCCTTGCGTCCGTTCCCTGGTGTCCGCAACTCCTTGCCGTTGGCGATAGCGCTTGCAATGTCGCTGGCAATCTGCCCCTGAGTCAGCACCCTGTCCCCGTCGCGCTCGACACCCTTCAAGGACACCGTGACGTCCAGGCCGCCCGATGCGCCGCTGTTGCGCCTGCGCAAGTGAGCTCTGTGCGCTCCAACGCCAGTAGACTGTGCCGCCCACGTCTCAATGCTGCTGTTGAGTTCTGGGTGGCCGCGGCTGGCCAGCGGGACGTCAAAGGTGATGGTTGCATCGTAGCCGCACTCGGCGTTGTTGCCGCCGCAATTCCCGCAGTCGTCGACCTCCTGCGCCAGCCCCGTGAACGGGTTGATCGGCGGACAGCACTTGCCATGCTTGTCGGCGTAGCCCTCGCAGCACTCGCCGCCGATCCGTGCCAGCCCGCGGCCCCCGCAGACGTTGCATCCGTCCAGGGCAGGCCCGCGGCCCGCAGCGGTCTGCGCGTCCCGGAAGCAGCAGGCTCCGTTGGCGTCCTCGACCATGTCGGAGAACGGACAGCACTCCAGGGTCGACGTGTACACTCCGGACTCGCAGCAGGTGTCCGCGCCGTCAACCACGACCATCTTGCCCGGCGCGGGACACTCTGGCCGCACGACCGACTCGCACCGCGTGCCGGTGTACAGGGGGTTGCCGGCACTGTCGCTGGCACACTCGCACGTGAACGACGCCCCGTTCGGAACGCATCTGTTGCGCATCTCGAGGGGTACGCTCTCCGCGGAGTACGCGCAGGGCTGAGAGCTGCACCCGTCGATGCCCGGACACAGCGGTAGGTGCTGTGTGCTCGCGGCTGGTGCAGAATTGGTGCACGGCCGCGACGTGGGCGGTGAAGGCCCGCACGTTTCCGTTGCAGCAGAGCCGGACACGACGCTTCCGTCGCTGCCCGTGCACACCACGGCGCGGGTCTGCGTGTACGGTTCGCCGCTGCCGGCGTCGCACGTCGCCAGCTGCCCGCCGCTGTCCACGCAGCCGCTCCATTTGTCCGTTGACCACTCGTAAGTGACGCACGGCTGCACTTTGCAGGGCCGCTCCAGCAACGCGGCGTTGAGCTCGAGTCCGAAGGCCACGCAGCTGGCCATGTCGACAGGCCTGTTGCTGTTGCCGTCGGTGCAGATTGCAGATCGAGTCTGCGTGGGGATGGGCGCTCCTGCAGCACGATCCCAGCACCCCGTCGGGCATGCTGTCCACGTGTCCGGGTACTCGAGGACAAAGTCAGCGCAGGCTTGTGTGTTGCAGGCCTCGGTCACTAGAGACAGGTTCCGGGAGAGGGAGAACCCGCAGCTCGACGCGGGCAGCGGAGCCCGAGAGACCTCGTCCACGCAGGTGGCCGTCCTGAAGCGCACGCCGCCGCCGCACTGGGCGTTGCACTCGCCAAAGGGCCCGAAGAGCAGCCGTGGCCGTGGGCAGGCTGCTTCGATGCACAGTCTCTGCGAAGGAGGCGGCTTCTCGAGACCTTGACTGATGCACTCTGCGTCGGGTACGCGTGCACCGGCCGTGTACGTGCCGTTCGCCGAGAAGTAAGTGTATTCCATGCACCTGGCCTCATTCGTCTGGGTGCCACCGCCACAAGACGCACTGCAAGGCGACCAGTCGGAATCAAGGTTCACGAAAGAGACGATCCGCGAGACAGCAGGTTGAGTTGTGGCAACCTCCGTTGTGGCCGACGCCGCCGTGATGATAGGTGCCTGGGTCGTTGATGCGGCTGTCGTCGTGGGCGCCGCCGGCGTGGTCGGTCTTGTCGTGCCGGGTGCCGCCGTCGTGGTCGGCGCTGCTGTGGTCGTGGGTGCCGCCGTGGTCGTGGGCGCCGCCGTCGTGGTCGGCGCTGCTGTGGTCGTGGGTGCCGCCGTCGTGGTCGGCGCTGATGTGGTCGTGGGCGCCGCCGTCGTGGTCGGCGCTGCTGTGGTCGTGGGTGCCGCCGTCGTGGTCGGCGCTGATGTGGTCGTGGGCGCCGCTGTCGTGGTCGGTGCCGCTGTCGCGGTCGGCGCCGCCGTGGGCGTGGGCGCCGCCTCCGTCGTGAGCGCTGCCGTCGTCGTGGGCGCCGCCGTCTCGGGCGCTGCCGTCGTCACAGGTGCAGCCGCTGTGGGGGTCGACATATACAGCTCCAAGTAGCCCGGATGGAATGTCGCATCAGCCTCCATCGTGGGCGCAGCCGCTGGCGCGGTCGGTGCCGCCGCCGGGCCTTGTCCCGAACCGAACCCCGAACCGAACCCTGCATTGTACGAGGGCGTCGACAACGGGGGCGCCGCTGGCGTGGTCGGCCCCGCTGGCGTGGTCGGTCCTGTCGTGGCGGGTGCCAACGTGGGGAGGGGCGGCTCCGTCGTGGCGGGCGGTTCCGTAACCCAATAATACATTGGAAAGGTCCGAGATGGCGCGGTGATATGCGGTCCCGTGGTGACGGGCGGTTCTGTCGTCGTGGGGTCACCCGGAGTGGTGGGCGCAGCCGGAGTGGTCTCGGCCGCTGTCGTGGTCGGTGCCGCAACCGGGCCTTGTCCCGAACCGAAACCCACCGGGCCCACCGTATATGACAAGCCCGGCATCGGTGTGAATGTTTCCGCCGCTGCCGTGGTCGGTGCCGCCGTCGTGGCGGTCGGTCCCGCGGCAGGCGTGTCGAATGTCGACTGGCGCGTCGACTGCAGCACCACAGCGCTCGTCGTGCCCCCGATCACCAGCCCCGAGCTGCCGTCCTGGTACGCCTGCGAGTCCGTCAGGGTCGCCAGCCCCGACACAACTGGGTTTTTCAGTGCACGTGCACCACTGTCAGTTGCCGCCAGCAGCTCGACGGTGGCTGTCAGCTTGTTGCCCGCCGGCGGCTGCGCGACCACCCCAGTCTGCAGCAGGCCCCTTTGTGTTGACAGCAGTTCCGACCTCCTGCTGCAGGTGTCGACCGTGACCATGATGTCCGCCTCATCGACACGTGCTATTGTCGCCAGCCGAGCCGTGAGCGCGTCCTTTGCGGTGGTAGTCAGGCAGTTGCTGTACGAACTTCGAGATTTTTGCCACACGTCCAACTTCAGGAGTGTCGTGGGGAAGAACAGCGGGGGGTTCCTGGCAGACACCGGAATCAGGCAGGCCCGCAGGACGTTGAAGGGTCCGAACATCGTGGCTCTGCCGTCAGCGTCGGTACCACGCTCGAACGCCGCGTAGTATCCCGAAGACGGTCGCCGCCCCCCGAACAAAGAGAAAAGGGGAAAGTCGAACTCGTAGAACACGAAAAACCGCAGCGGGTACACCGTGATCGTCGCCTGCACGTCGATGTGGTGAGGGACGCCGCAGTCCCCGAGCGTGAACTTGGGAGTCCCCGTCAGGATGCCCCTTGGCGGCGTGTTCGAGGCCGGCAGTCCGTTGAAATCCAGCGTGATGAAGGCGCGGAACACCACGTCGATAAACGCCTCGAGGTACGCGGCGCCCCACGAGGTGCTGGTGACCTTGAGAGCGTCGTTGAAGAAGAGACCGGCGCGCATGGTTGGCCGGAACGTGAGGGCCGCGTCGATGGTCGCGCGGTCGGTGTACTTGTAGTCGCTGTACTCCCGGTCCGTAGTCGTGGTGCTGCCGATCTCCCGGGCGTAGCCGAGCCCGTTGTCTGAGTCCCACTTGACGAAGTACGTGAACGGCTGCGTCGAGTCCGAGCCCGTACCGCCCTGGATGCTGGCGCCTCCAATGCTCATGTCGAAAAGGGTGGCTAACGACAGCTTGACACCAATGAATACCCCCATGCCGTAGCCAGCAAACCCGAAGCGAGCGTCGATGCCGACATCGCCGATCGTCACTTCCCAGGGGCCGCGCTGAAGCCGCCCCCCAGCCCGAGCCCAGTACTTGATGCCCCAGCCCCACTCGTACGACCCCGACACCTCAGCCAGGGCCTCGATATAGGACGACCATCTGGTCAAGGTTGGCGCGTCGTAGTTAAGCCTGTAGCGCAGCACCACGTCGCTGACGCCCACGTGCACGTTGTCCAGCGAGATGCCCACAGCAGAGTTTGCGTCGCCCAGCAAGTAGATCGTGCGCCTGTACTCCGCGGAGCCGAGGCGCAGAGCGTCTGTGGTGCAGAAATAATCATTCGAGGCACACTCCTGGATCCTCTGCGCGCGCCTGCCCCGCACCAGCGTCCTCGTCGCCAGCTCCCCGCACCGCGGACAGTACAGTACCACCTCGCCGAGCCCCGGGTGCTGCTCGCTCCCCATCGTCAGCGTGTAGAAGCCCGCCTCGTCAAACTGCGACGCCGACACGATCGCCCGCGCCACCACGCCCTCGAAGAAAAACTCCTCCCCCTCGCGCCCCAGGTTCACCCACATGCTCGCGTCGGCCTCACGCAGGTCGCCCAGCGGCATCTGACGGTACACGCGCGAGCCGCCGCCCACGCCCGCACACGCCAGCGAGTGCTGCTCCAGCGCGCCGCCGTGCACGCGCGTCTCCAGCGCCACGCCGTACTGCCCGCCGGTAGCAGCCTCGAGCGCGTCCAGGTTCATCTCCGTCGCGTACAGGTACACGCGAGCGGCCAGGTCGTCCTCCAGCGTCACCGCCGCGTCGGCGTCCATCGCGGCCGTGCCGACGGGCTCGATGTCGCACTTGCTGCCGTCCAGCACGCCGTACTCGGGGCCCGCGTAGTGCGCGCGCATCACGACCTCCGGCGCCCCGGGCGCCGTCTCGAAGCTCTCCGTCACGCCAGCCATCAGCGCATCGGGGTTCATGGTCTCGGTGGCGACCTCCAGCACGCCGCCCGACACGCGCAGCGACGTGATGCGCTGTGCAAAGCCCGGCTGGTGCTCGTCGTCGCCCTCGGCGTCGGGGCAGCCCAGACCACTGCAGCGCACGCAGGTCGACAGGGGAGTATGGTCAGACCATGTGCGTCGCTGAACGCGGAGAAAGCGAGCCACATGACGTGTAGCCAACACCCACCTCACGGACACCAGCCCAGTGCCCACGCCCCACTCGTTCGCGCGCCCCAGGTCGTCCATCGCCAGCGCCAGCGTCCCCGCCCCGCCCTCCACCGGCGACAGCGAGCACCGCACCACGCTCACGCTCCCCTCCGGCCACGCCTCCAGAATGTGCGCGCCCGGCTGCGCGCGGTACGTCCGCTTGAGGTGCGCCGTGCGGCCCGTCGCCGCCACCGTCGTCCGGAAGTCGTACACCGCCTCGCTGTCGCCGCCCACCGGCTCCAGCACGCCAGCGTAGCGGCGCGTGGGGCTGAGGTGCGGGTGCATGCCCGCCATGAGGGTGACGGCGTCCTCGCCAGCAAAGCCGAGGCGGCGCAGCCGGTCGGACTGCTGCTCGGCGGCGCGCGTCGCGAGGGCGCGGCGGCGCGCGAAGATGTTATCGTTTGTTGACTGCAGTGAACCTGCGCGGAACGCCGCGGGTGAACCCTCGCATTAGTCCAAAACGCAATCGCGGGGCTCGACCGAGATGTTGCACGCGATCGCGACCGCGCAACGTGTCGGAGATGTCGTGGATGTCGGGTAGGTGAGCAGAGACGGTGCGTAGCTTTGACCACACCATCGACGGGTAGATGTCGCTCAACACGACAAGTGCGCGCGCTGGACGGGCAATTACTGTCAATACACGTGCTGTCGCGTGCAAGAAGCGGGGCGGAACCCACTGTGCCGCCGTGGAGACGTGCTTCTAGCAGTTCGTTGGGGTCCCTGGCGGATCCGCGCGAACGTCGCGCAACAATGTCGCATCAGAGCAGAATTCCGCCGTCAAAGATGGAAGTGCATCTCAAAGAGGTCGACACCGGCTTCCAGGCCCGGGTGCGCACCTGAAGCCGCGACCCTCAGGCCGAGCAGCAAGACGACCAGAATTCCGGCGTGGAACGACGCCCGCACAGACCGCATTGCGGCGCACCGGATAGTAGATATCATTTTTAGTCAAGAACCGCGGCGGCAACCGAGCGAACTGGCTCGGTCGTCGCAAGGACGGACGGTCAAGCGTCGGCCGATAACGACAGAGCAGGTGCCGTCCCGGGGAACATTCGAGGTTCGACCCACCCTTGGAATGGACCGAACGTGAAGTAGCACCGGCCGACAGCTCGCCGCGGCATTGATTCCCGCCGCGACGCCCTCCAACGCGTCGAACCAGTCGTGCTGCCTCAGGACCCCACACATCCCAGGCGCACATACATCCCGCGTGGTCCGACCTTCCCCAGCGCCCCAACGCGGACTTCGTCGCGAGCTTGCACCGTGACCACCCGGCCCGCCGCTCCGCTCGGCCTCACAGCCCCGCCTCCGGGCGCACCGCGACACCACTGCGCCGCTCACCCCTGCGTGCGCCCGCGTGCGCGCAGGAGCACGTACGACGCGGCCATCACGCCGCCAATCTGCATCACCAGCGCCACCAGCCCTCTCGCGAAGAAGCCCGGCCGGAACCCCAGCGTCTCGAGCACCTCGTCGCCCGTCACGTCCACGTGCGGCACGTCATCCGCCGGCACGCCCGGGCGCACGTGCGCGGTGAACCTGAACCCGTCGGCTCCGTGGAACTCGTTCGACAGCAGCGCCTCGAACGCCGGCCGCGCGTACGACAGCACCGACGGCAGGCGGAGCAGGAGGCTGGCGTCCCGCAGCGAGAGCAGGAACCCGCCCAGGAGCACGCCGAGCAGCGCGGCGATGCAGCCGGCCATGTTGGCGACCGCGGTGTCTTCGATCGCCGCCCCGATCGCCATGTTGAGGCCCGACGCGGCCGCGTTGGCGAGGGCCAGCACCAGGAACATGCCGTTGCGGTGGCTCGCGCCGGGGCGCAGGGCAGCGGTCGGGCCCGTGATCCACGCCAGGAAGAGCGCGGGCGCCACGCGGACGCTCAGGAGGTCCAGGACGGCGACCGACGCGAAGTACGCGGCCGTGCCGTACGCGCCGGCGGCGCGCTCGCGGCGGAACAGCGCGCGGGCGTCCGACCAGAGCGGGAGCGACGAGAGCGAGACGAGCGCCATGTAGAGCAACATGAAGAACAGCAGCCCGAGGCGGTTCTGAATGCCCCCCGTGTCGTACCCGGTGTCGGCGTACACCGCCGCCAGCGCCCCGGCCACGAACAGCGCGGACGCCACGTGGACGCCCACGTACAGCGGGTGGCGCATCCACGCCCGCACGGTGCGCAGGGACAGCTCGCGCAGCTGCGTGCGCAGCGGGGCGCGGCCCTTCCTCGACGGCACCGACCCCGGCACGGGCGGGGCCGTCGCCACCTCGCGCTCCTTGGCGGCCGCGGCAGTGGCGGCGCGGAACGTGACGATGTCATCCATTTCCTGCTGCGGAAGGTTGACCGCGAGGTCGAGCAGGTGGTCGGCGATCGCGATGCCCGGCGGCGGCGGTGGGCGTCCGCAGGCGGACAGGAAGTCCTGCGCGTCGTCGACGGCGCCCGAGTACACGCACTGCCCGCGCGACGACAGCAGCACCAGCCGGTCCATCAGCCGCAGCAGGTCCGGCCGCGGCTGGTGGATCGACATCACGATCGTCGTCCCGCGCCGCGCCAGGGCGTCGGCCAGCTTCACCACGCGCGCGGCGTTTGTAGAGTCCAGCCCCGACGTGGGCTCGTCGAGCAGGAGCAGCCCCGGCGACGCCAGCAGCTCGGCTGCGATGGAGAGCCGGCGCCGCTCGCCGCCGGAGAGGCCGCGGACGAGCTCGTCACCGACGACGCTGTGTGCCACTTTGCTGAGACCTAGCTCGGTGATCAACCGCCACGCCCTGTCGACCTTCTCCCTGCGCCCGAGCGACGCCGGCAGCCGCAGCTCCGCGTGGAAGACGAGGTGCTCCAGCACCGTCGCGGTCGCCGGCAGCACGTCGCTCTGCGGCACGTAGCCCATGCGCCGCGCCAGGGCTGCGGGCGGTGCCACGTAGCCGCCCAGCCGCACCACGCCCCGCACGCGCGCAGGATCCTTGCGTCCGGCCAGGATGTCGAGCAGCGACGTCTTTCCCGCGCCGGACGGCCCCAGGATCGCCGCCAGGCACCCCCGCTTCCCGCAGCCCCCTCCCACAGGCGGGCCGGCCCACCCCGTGAGCCCACGCAGCACCAGCCGCGTCCCTCCCCCGCCAGGCAGCGGCACGCGGTACTCGATGCCCTCCCAAGACAGCCGCGCAGCGCTGTCGCCGCCCTCGCTCGCTCGCTCCGCCGCTGCGCCCCGCTCCCGCGCTGCCAACTCCTCCCGCGTCGCCGGCACGATCTCACGCTGCGCCGCCGCCCGCCCGGGCTCCAAGTCGATCGCCACGTCGGCGCCCGAGGCCCCCGCCCCGCCCTCGTCGTCCTGCGGCCGGGCCGGCGCGGCCCGCGCCCCGTTGATGCCGTGCTGCAGCGACACCTCCGAGTGGCTCTCCTCGACGTCCGAGGTGCGCCGGCGCGGCGGTGCCGCGGGCTCCTCGCCGTCCGTGTCGACGTCGCCGTCCTCCGTGGGGTCGCTGTCGCGCTCGTCGGGCGCGATGAGCTGCTGGTACAGCCCCGCGTCATGGGGGGGGACTCCCGCGGGGCGTGTGGGGTCGCGGTCCTGCGCCGACATCGCCACCGCGCGCACCAGCGCCGAGGGCGACTTGATGATCGCCGCGACGCCGCGATGCAGGTACGACGCGACGAGCCGCAGCGCGGATGCCGCGCCGTGCTCCGAAGCGTGACGGCGGATGTGATGCGACCACGGATGTGTGCCCCGCGCGACGTCGCCCGCCGCGTGCCGCACGTCGTCCGCAGACTCCACGACCTCCTCCGCGCCCGGCGGCTCGCCCTGCGCCGCGCCCGCCGCCGTCCACGTCAGCCCATGCACGTCGCGCCCCAGCGCCAGCGCAGCCTGCTCCGGGTGCAGCCAGTTCGCGACGCGCTGCCCCGCGGCCGCGGCACGCACGGCGAGGATCAGGAGCGCGAGTGCGATCATGCCGACGGACAGCGCGACCAGCGCCACCAAGTCCGTGGGGATGCGCCGCGCATCAAACCCAAACTCTTGCAGCACGCCGTCGCCGGACACGCGCAGCGGCGGGAGGCGCGTGGAGTTGAGCGGCGTCGTGAAGGTGAAGTCGAGCGGCGAGCCGTGGAACTCGTTCGCCGCGAGGGCCTCGTAGGCGTACGTGAAGTAGGACGCTGTTGCCACCCAGCGCAGACTGTCTGGGACGAGGTCGCGGTTGAGGAGGAAGCCGCCGAAGAGGAGGAAGGACATGACGATGAGGGATCCGACGAGGTTGGCCACGGCGCCCGAGTCCGCGGCCGCGCCCACGGCCATCGCCAGCGACGACGCCGCGCCGCTGGAGAGCACCAGCGAGGCGGTGAAGGTCAGCAGCGCGCCTGCGGAGCCCGGATGGAGGCCGATCGGGAGGTACGACACGACGGCGAAGAGCACGGGGGGCAGGAGCCGCATCGGGAGCACGTCCGACGCCAGCGCTGCCGCCACCCACGCAAACGGCGAGTACACCCCTCCGGAGGACTCCTTGAGCATGAGCGTCTTCGACGCGCGCCAGATGGGCAGCGCGGACATCGACATGAGCGACAGGAACAGCAGGATGAAGTACAGCACCCCGAACCGGTTCTGGATGCCCGCGGTGTCTGTCCCAGTGCCCCAGAAGGCCAGCGCGAGCGCGAGCGCCATCGCCGCGGTGGCCACGAGGTTGACCTTGACGGCGAACGGATGCCGGTACGTCGCGCGGAGGTTCCGGACGCACAGCGCGCGCAGCTGTGCGGAGAGCGGGGCTCTCTTGCGTGGGTGCGGCACCCCAAGCGGTTCGTGCTCTAGCGCCAGCGCCACGCGCATGTTCTCCGCGTGCGCGTCCGACTGCTCGAAGGTCGCCACCATTGCGTCCACCTCCGCCTCCGGGAGCTCGATCATCAGGTCCAGCAGGTGGTCGGCAATGTTGACGCCTGCGTCGGGCGCGGGGCGCCCCGCGGCTTCGAGGATGGCGGACGCGCGGTCCATCGAGCCCGAGTACACGCACTGCCCGCGCGACGACAGCAGCACCAGCCGGTCCATCAGCCGCAGCAGGTCCGGCCGCGGCTGGTGGATCGACATCACGATCGTCGTCCCCCGCCGCGCGAGCCACGCCGCGAGCCGCACCACGCGCGCGGCGTTCGTGGAGTCCAGCCCCGACGTGGGCTCGTCCAGCAGGAGCAGCCCCGGCGACGCCAGCAGCTCGGCGGCGATGGAGAGCCTGCGGCGCTCGCCGCCAGAGAGGCCGCGGACGAGCTCGTCGCCGACGACGCTGTGCGCCACGCGAGTCAGCCCCAGCTCCGACAGCACGCCGAGCACGCGCCCGACGCGCTCCTCGCGGCTCTTCCCCGGCAGCCGCAGCTCCGCGTGGAACATAAGAAACTCGAACGCCGTCGACGTCCCGTGCAGGACGTCGTCCTGCAGGACGTACCCGGTGACGCGCCGCAGCGCCGACGGCGACGCCACCCGCCCGTTGACGGTGATCTCGCCCCCCACGCAGCACTCGGGCCGCCGCCCAGCGAGCACGTCGAGTAGGGAGGTCTTGCCTGCGCCCGACGGGCCCATTACGGCGAGCAGGCAGCCGCGGCGGCCGGCGGCTTCGACCGCGGTGGGGCCCGCCCTGCCGTCGGCGAGCGGGGCGGTCAGTGCCTCGGGGCCCGCGACGCCCGTAACGCCACGCAGGACTGCGCGCGCCCGGCCCGCTGCGTCAAACACGTGGTAGGTCACGTCCGTCCAGGTGAGCACCGCGCCCCAGCGCACGTGCGCGGAGCTGCGTCCTGCTTGGCGCCCGGGCCGTACCCGGCCCAGCCCGTCCGACGTCACGGGCGCGTACCCCGCCCTGCGAGCGGCCTCCTCGCTTGCCGACGCGCCATGCTCGTCCTGCGACACCCGCTGCGGCTGCGCCGGCCCGTCGTCGTCGACGTCGTCCCCGAGAGCGGCGCGGCACAGCGCCCGCGACCGCGCAGCGTCCCGGCGCACCAGGCCGTGCGCGACGACCAGCAGGGCCAACATGAGCCCTCCCAGCACCGCCAGACACGCGCCCTCGCCGAAACTGGCCCTGCCCGCACCCCCGGGGCCGGGCGTCGGCGTCGGCCCGCCCCCGTCGTACAGGCACGCGCCCGTGCTGCACTGCAGCCCCAGCGACGCCAAATACCCCCCCTCCTGGTCGAAGTAGCACTGGAAACGCCCCCCCGGGGCGGGCGTGGCCAGGCACTGCAGGTTGGCGGGCAGGCCCGACTGCGGCAGCAGGATGGGGTTGCAGTTGCGCTGCCAGTACTTGTCCGCCTCGCCCGCGGGGTTGTCGCAGTATGGCGGGACGGTGCGGAAGCCGGGGCAGCGCTCGACGCCGCCCGCGGGACACTGGATCGAGCTCTCCGCGCACTGGTAGAGGATGCACCCGGCCCCGGACGCGTCCGCGTGCTCGAGCTGCCCTGCGGGTCGCAGCAATCACCAGCGAACAACGACGGTCAGCGCTCCGCTTGTTCTGGCACCGGGCGGCACGGGCCTCGCGTGGCGAAGCGTGTCGCGTCAGCGACCAGATCGAGCGCTGCGTTCGGTCAGAAGGCGGTTCTAGTCCTCGATGTGCCCACAAATCAACAGCGAGTGTCATGCCGGGAGTGCCTTGCCTGTACAAGCAGCCGCGCCCCACGCGCAGCGCGTCAGGTTGCCCTCCCACCACTGCGGGTACGCAAAGCGATACCTCTCGCGCGTCGGGCACGTCCCCTGCTCCCGCTCCTCGTCCGTGCAGTCGGGCTCGGCGTCCTGCGACGGCATGGGCGCGCGCGCACGGACCCAGATGTCGACCTCGCCGGGGTCCTGCTCGCCGCGCGGGTGGACCTTGAACTGCCAGTTGAACTCCTCGCCCAGGTCGCCCGTAGACATGCCGCAGACGTACGCGGTGGACTCGTCGCTTGGCACGCCGCCGCACCTGCACGTCAGGTCCTTGTACGGCCTCCGAGGACCGCTCGCGAGGCCGCGCCCTGCACGTGCGTGCACACCTGTCAGCACGGAGTCGGGCCAGAGCGCCGGTGGCGTCAAAACGTCGCTGACGCGCCGACGCGGGCGAGTTTCGTGCAGAGGTGGACGTGCGCTGGCGGCCCCGTCCGGGGCGCGTGATGTGCGGGAAACCGGCAGAACCTGATCGCCGACCAGCCGCACGAGACGGCGGGGAAGGAGCGGCGTCGCGAGAGCGCGTGCGCTGCGCGCGACCGCGGGGGTCGTTGGGGGGCTCGTGCCTGGGAGAATCGCGCCTGGTATGCCCCACAGCTCCTCCTGGGACGGCGCGATCGTGTGGGAGGAGCACCCCACCGCGGCCAGCGTCGTGCCGTTCTCGAGGTGCAGCGGCGGACAGGCGTTGGCGTTCCTGCACTGGGAGCAGTCGGTGCCTCCGTGGCCCGCGGGGCACGCCTCGGTGCCTGGCGCGACGCACTTGTGGCAGGACGCGGTCGCGGTCGTGTTGACGGCCCACAATATCGAGTTCTCGCAGTCCAGGTCGGCTGTCGCGACCGCGTTGGCGCAAATCCGTGCCACCGCCACCGGGTCCGTTGCTGGGGGCGGCGGGGCCGTGGTTGTGGCCGGAGGCGTCGTTCCGTTGCCCGGGCCGGCATCTGGGATACCAGGTGAGTGCCTAGTGTCCGGATACGGGGCCTGAAACGCCTTCAGCGGAGCCATGGCGACCACGACGCCCTGCTAGTCTACTAGTGCCTCCCCGGCGCGGGCCACGTGGATCGGGCTCGAATCTCACCGCCCGGACAATCACGAAGTTGACCCAACGCAGGCGAACCCGCGAGCGAGGCTGGGCTACTTCGCAGGCGCGCTCCGTGCCAGGTTGCACCCCCTGTCTGCAATCGGTCTAACAGCGGTGGGGAACAACCTTCGAGGCCCGTGCAAAATTGCAGCGAGAATGCCACGTGCAGGAGCAGCGTCGCGCGCGCGGGACATGTGCCCCGGAGCCCATGCTGCGCGGTGAGTCAGCCTGGGTCCAACACCCCCGGCCCCTGACGTCCACATCGACACGGGACGCCGCGGACGTCGCGTCGGTGCCGAGCAGGACGCGGCCCGTGCAACGCAGCGCACGTTCAGGTGCGGAGCGCGCGACGGGGCAGCCTCGAACAGGGGCGCGCAGCCACGACTGACGCGTGCATGTTCAACAGCTACGCAACCCCGTTGCGGAACGATCCCGGCCGCGTGCGACGCAGCGGGAGCGGTGTCCGCCATCAGGGCGGTCGCAGGACGCCGCGCTCGGCCCTCCGCAGCCCGAAAGCTCGCCGCGGTATATACGCAGGCGCTGGCGGTGAGGGAAGAGGGAGAGAGACGTGCCTGCGTCCGCGGGGAGCTTTCGCCCGGGACCCGCTGTCTCCGGGCGTGCACGCGGAAGTCGCACCTGCTGCGTCGCACTGTCGATCCGTCCCCGACGACCCGCGGGCGTCCTCCAGAGGCCACAGGCAGGCGGGGGCTTGGTGCCCCGCAGCGCCAGGCAACTGAGGAACCGTGGTGGCCGGAGACACGTGATGCGTCGTTTTTCGAAGGCGCCGCGACGAGAAGGCCGCGCGGGTTTTGTGGGCTGGACGGGCCTGACGCACTCTGTGTCGGTGCACGAGGTCGGGCAGCTGGGCCGCATGCGCGGGCGCGATTTGGGTGCAGCGCTGGGGTGCGCCGCCAGAAGCATGTTTGATTGCTAGGTGTTGGCCACGGCACACGTCGGCGTTCAACGGCTCGGGCTGGACACGTCGAGCGCAGGGCCTCGGGCAGAGGAGGATGAGGGCTCGTGTGAGCGAGCGACGCGACGAGGCGGTGCCCGCCGAAATAGAAGCTAAGAAAAAGGCCAATCGAGGGAACTATAAGTAAGGGCCTCTATGCGCCGCGTCGTGGCGCGCTCGTGAACCCGCCCAGTGACTGTTGGCCATGCGCGCTCGGCGGCGGCCATGCGGGCGTCGCATGCCGCGAAACTGACTGCGTGGCACTCTACGCTACCCAACGCGCAGGTGCGGGAAGTGCGGTCAGCCGAAGAAGGGCCACGAGGTGCGCATCCGCCGCTCCCCGCGCCAGCACCTTCACAGCGTTGCGGCGTCCGCCGTGGGCGCCCGCGTCGCGCCATTCCGCCCTGAACGGCCGTTTCCGATTATGTGTGTGCGGCGCATGCTGTCGTCGTCGGCCTCCGCGCACGGCCTGCCCCCCAGCGGGCACCTCCCCGCCCTGCTGAGAGTAACCGCGAAACACCAGCCCCCGCGACGTCCCGCGCCCACCGCAGTGTCCGTTCAAGAATGGCGATGCTTCTGCCGGTGCCAACATGGTAGATGCGCCCCGGGTAAGCCCCCACAACGCGCGTGCGGGGCGCCTCTATGCTGCTGAGCGCCAGAGCGCGCGCGATGGCGTGGGAGGCTCCGGCCGGCCATGCGTCCCCATTTCGTCGCGTCTCTGATATCACTGCGTCGCTCGGGCACTACGCGGACCGCAGCGCACGCCGTCGCGGAGCCCTGCGCGCTTCCCGCCACCGCTCTGGCCCCTTCCAGCCGCTCTGCCGCCCAGCACCGACGGGCCACCCGCGCCATCTGCGGCGCACATCGCTCACGTCACCACCTCGCACCGCTGAGTCCCACGCGCGGCCTCTCCACCCCCTCATTCGCGCACGTAGCACCCTCCCTCCACGCAGGCAGCCAAGCGGGCCCGCACCGCGCACAGGGCGCCCGCTGCGGACGCCAAAGCCCCGGCCCCGGCCCCCACGCGCCCCCAACAGACCGCGCCGCGCCACCCCGGGAAGCCCCTCGCGTCGGACGGCTCCCCGCAGCGCGTGCGCCCTCCCCTGGAGGCTCGGCGCCGTTCCCAGCCCACGGCCAAGGACTCGGCGGCCTCCCCGCTCCGGTCGACGCCGCGGGCCGTCGCGACCGGCACGGCGGACTTCGCCCCGACGCCCGCGACCGCGACGGCGTCGCTCGCGCGCGGGGTCCCCGGACTCCCCGCCGACACCCCCCCCACGGCGGCGCTCGCCGAGGCGCAGGTCGCTCTCGCGCTGCGGTCGCCGCTGCGGGACGCCGCAGACGCCGTGGGCATGTTCAGCGCGTGGACGCACTCCACGCCGCCGCCGCTGATGCACCACCGCGCCCGCGGGGGCGTCGGAGACACCCCCCACGCCCCCGGGACCTCCCTGGGCGTCATGTCGCCATATGGCGCGCTGATGGGCCTGGGGTCGCCCGTGCCCGGGGACGCGGTGCAGCTGCGCCTCGCGTCGCCGCTCGGGACGTTTCCGTCGCAGGGGGAGCGCGGGCAGCACGGCAACTCGTCGCCGTCGCCGCTGCGCGGGCTGCTGGGGCCGGGGCGGGCACGCGCTGCCATCAACGACGCGGTGGTGTACCACATGCTGGACGGACACTCGAACAACCGCCTCGGACCGTCGCTGCTGGCTGCTGGGGCGCCCGCGGGCGCTGCCGCGGCGCCTCCGACGGGCGTGGCGGCCGGCGGCGCGGCGGCGGGTGCGGGCGTGTGGGCGCTGAACGCGGGGCGCTCGCCCCGCGGGACGGCCGTCGGAGGCGCCCGCGGCGCGCTCCCCGCGAGCCCCTCGGGCCACCGAAGCAACTCGCTGGTCGCGCACTCGTCGCTGGCCGACTCTTACGCCCCGAACGGCCCGTGGACGGACCCCATCATGCTGGGCCGCGCCGCTGCGCCGCCGGTGGCGTCCGCGGAGGCCGCGGCGGCGCTCGCGTCGGCGAACGCGGTCGCGGCGGCTCTCCACTCGAACGCGCTGCACGCGGACGTGCCCCCGGGCCCGGCGACCCCCGAGGAGGTGTGCATGATGCAGGTACTGGCCCGGATGGGGGTGTCGGACCAGGTGGCCGCGTCAGGGGTGTGTCGGACGTGGCGGCGCGCGGCGCAGCGGCTCTGGGCCGGGACCGAGCAGGTGGCCGTCGAGTGGTCGCGTTCCGAGCGCGAGGCGATCCGCGACGTGCTCCCCAAGCTGCATGCACTGCGCGAGCTCACCGTGCATGCGGCGGAGGACATGAGCGACGCGGACGTGTCGCTCCTGGCGCTCTCGCTGCCGCCGCGGATCCAGCGCGTCGCGTTCCAGCCCGCCCCGGAGCGCCCGAACGCGCTGAGCGGGCTGAGTCAGGCCGGGCTGCACCACCTGTCGAGCGCCAACCCCGTGCTGAGGGAGCTGTGCGTCGAGGGCGCGTCCGGGCTCAAGGAACTCAGCATCGTCGGGGCGTGCCTCAAGTCCCTGCGCGTCGGCGGGTGCTCCGCGCTCGAGAAAGTCCAGCTGCGGTGCCCGGCGCTGGTGCGACTCTCCATCGCCGCACTCGGGCCGGAACTCCCCCCCGTGACACCCCCGCCCGGCTGGGTCCCGTGGTCCTCGGGCCGGCTGCCGACCTCCGGCCAGTCGTCGAAGTTCATCGGGGTCGTCCGGGCCATCGCGGAGCAGTGCCCGAACCTCGAGTGTCTGCACATTGCCAGCGAGCATATCACCGACATGGCGGTCCACACGCTCCTCTCCAACCAGCCGGGCTCCCTCCGCGCGCTCGCGCTCAACCACGCGCCCACGCTGACGAGCTCCGGCATCGGCTGCATCCCGCGGCGCTGCCCGCAGCTGGCGCTGCTTGACGTGTCGGGCTGCTGGAGTCTGACTGACAGCGCGATCGAGGCCGCGTGCGCGCCGCTCGCCGGAACGCTCACTGCGCTCCACGCCGCCGCGTGCCCGCGCCTGAGCCGCGCGGGCGTCCAGCGGCTGCTGACGCGGCTGCCGAAGCTGACTACGCTCGACGTGGGGTACTCGTTGTCGCGGGACACGGAGGAGGGGGTTGTCCAGGGTGCGGATGTCGATGCGGACGTGGGGGTGGCGGCGCGGCTGCCGCGCGCGACGCGCCGGTTGGACTTCGCGCACGTCGGAGGGAGCCCGGCAGCGTCGCCAGTGGTGCGGGCGCGCGTGGCGGCGGCAGACGCTGCGGAGTTCGGGGAGGGCGACGGCGTGGACCTGAGTCAGCCGGCGTCCGAGGGGACGGCACCGGTGTACGAGCTGGTCGCGGAGTCGCAGTCGCTGACGACGCTTTCGCTTTGGGGCTGCACGCGCCTTGAGCGGCTCCTGCTGAGGTGCCCCAGCTTGCAGCGCCTGGTGGTGACGCGCTGCGCGCAGCTGGATATCGACGAGGTGGTTGCGAGCGTGCCGGCGGGCTGCACGGTGGTCTCGGAACGATGCGGCTGAGCGCAGCACGCCGTGGGTGCTTGCGGGCGAAGCGCTGCGACGAGGACGCTGGGACATGCCTCGGACAGCGAGCAGGGTGCGCGAACTGCAGTCTGCATCGAGCCAGCCTAGTCGCGGATCCATGCGAGCCGCCCTGTTGCCACGTCAGACGTGGGACCCCTCCGTCACAGTATAACGACCCATGGCGCATGCCCAGGGCATGTCCCGCCAGTGTAATCGACGGTGATTCCTCTCCCCGGTGCCGCAGCACAACAAGTGCCGCACACTCGCGCCCGTCTGCGCCAACGTCGCCGCGGCCCGGCTGGTGACCTTCGACACCTCGCGCGGGTCGTTCGCTCCGTCACGCCCGCACCTGGGAGCTCGGTGCCGCGTCGACGCTCGTGTACCCGACCGTGGGCCCGAGCCTGCTCTTCTCGACGCCGGCCGCCTTGCTGTCCGCCGCGGCCCTGAGCTTGGCCTTCATCGTTGGGGCGAACCGGTCCATCTGCTCCTTCAGGGACTGCTCCACCGCGACGTCCAGCTCGTGCAGCTCCTGCGCCGGCCCCGTCCCCTTGAGCGCGACTCTCTGCGCGGCGCACCACCACGGTGTTGCGCGCGTTTGGCACCGCGACGAACAGGAAGCGCCAATGTTTGGATCCGGCGCGAGTCAGGTCGCAGGCCGCGCGCTCACCTCGACGATGCTTGCGTAGTCCGAGTCGATGGGCAGCTTGCTGTTCTGCAGCGCCATGATGGTGTACTCGGCCAGGACCGGCGTCTGCAGGAGCTGGTTGGCCGTCGGCCGCCTCTCGGGCTGCACGGACAGCATGGCCTTGGCGAGCAGGCCCAGCGAGCGCGAGTACCGCTTGTCAAGAGGGGTGAACTCGCCCAGCTGGACCAGCATCGACAACTCCTGCGGTAGCGACAAAGAACGGGCACACGTTCGCACAGCGGAGGCGGCGAGACCAGCGAGTCCACGCGATGCCCGTGGACTTGTGTTGGCAGATGGTGCGTGATGCGACCCCGCACGCACCTCCATGCTGTTGGCTGCAAACGCTGGCTTGCGGTTGCACAGCTCAACCAGCAGACAGCCGAGCGACCAGATGTCGCAGCTCTTGCCGTAGATCTCGCCGTGCATCACCTCCGGTGCCATGGTGAGCGGGGTACCTGCGGTGTCCGGGGCCGAGCACAGTCATTGAAGCTCTGTCTTCGGCATATACGAAAAACACTAGGCATGGGTTCGGGAGAGACATGCAGGGGCCGGCGCGCACCCACAACGGACAGCTGCCCCGTCTGTTCGATGGTGCGGCTCACTCCGAAGTCCCCGAGCATGACGCGCTGGATCGCGCCCCTGGAGACGTCGTCGTCGATGTACACATTCTCCGTCTTGATGTCGCGGTGGACGATGCCCTTGCTGTGCGCGTGGTCGACGGCCAGGAGCAGCTGCAGACATCGGCGCGAAGGTCCAAGGCGCTATCGATGAGACAGGGATCGTTCGATCGGGAATCCATGGCTCGCACGCGACTGCCGGGACGACAGGGCGACGCGCGCTGTGGCTGAGCCGCACCTGCGCCATGATGGTGAGGACGATCGGCTCCTGGAGATACACCCCAGCTTCCCTGAGCTTCTCGAGGAAGTCCTTGAGGTCCCCGCCCTTGCAGAAGTTGGTGCACAGCAGCATGCAGGACGACATCTTCTCCACGCGGACGTTGCGCAGCCAGCAGATGTACGGGTGGTGCAGCTTGCTCTGCACCTGCGCCTCGCGATACACCTTGTGCCGCACGTCCCTGTCTGACGGAAGGGTGACCTCCTGCAGCCGCACCACGGCAGCAGAAACGACACGTCAGTCGGCACCGCTATCGACGGCACAAGACAGCGAACCGACGATCGCGCCGAGGATCTCGATCGCCGCGACTCACGCCGGGCGCCGGCGGCGCGTTCCGGCGCCCGCGCGCGGCGCGGCCGGTTCGTCTTCCGTCGGCGTGCGCAGGCACGTGCGGGCCGGCGGCACGGCCCCGCGACGCGGTCGGCGGGCGTCGTCTTGCGAGCGCCGCCTCACCTTGAGGATCCACTTCGCTCCCGCGCAGGGTCCCGCGGACTCCTTCGCGAGGTACGCCCTGCCGCAGCTGCCCGCACCCACGTGCTGTAGGATCTCGAACGAACCCATCTGGGCCGCGATCTCCTTCACTGTCGGGGCCCGGTACGCGCACATGGTGACGTCTCGCGGGGTCTCGCCGTCGCTGCGGGCCGCTGGCGGGCAGTGCGCGCCGGAGAGGTGTCGTTCCCTGCCGCGGGAGACGTACAGTCGATGGCCTCCGCAGACGCGCAGAGAGCGAGTTCGAGCTCGAAGATGCACGCAGGCGAAGATCCAACTCGGATGCGAATCTGTCCGCGTGCTCGTTCGGCGCGAGACCTCGAGCTGCGTGAGCGACACGGGGGGGGTGGGGCGTTGGCGTGACGTCAGGCCCGACTGCGCGCTGCCGGGCGCCAATGCGCCCGCTGCTGCCGCGGCGCGACACAGTTCGCACTGCACGGCGCGCAGCTGCGCCCGAACGCCGCGATGCCGCCCGCGGGGACAGAGACGAAGCGCGTGTTGATCGCCGGCGGCCCCCGCGGGCAGTGGGACGCCCTGTTCGCGCGCGTGGGGGCCGTGAACGCCAAGTCCGGGCCCTTCGCCGCGCTCCTGTGCGTCGGACAAGCGTTCGCGGATGGCGAGGGCGACGACATGGGGCAGCTGGCGCCCTACGTCCGGGGGGAGACGCAGGCGCCAGTGCCGACGTACTTCCTGGGAGCAAACGGAGAGGGGTCGGGGGCCGCGGTGCGCGCGCTTGCGGCGCCGCCGGCCAACGAGGGGGGTAGGAACGTGGCGTACCTCGGGCGCGCCGGGATCAGCGACGTCCAGGGGATCAAGGTGGCGTATCTTGACGGGGTGGCTCCTGCCAGCGGCGAGACAGCAGGGGAGAGCGCCGCCGAGGGCAAGCACTACGGGCCTGCCGGTAAGCGCCGCGCGCTGTGCGCATGGACCTTGCGTGGGTGATGCTGTGCTGGACAGAAACGCGCCGGATGGTCATTCGTGGCCCCTAGTTCGCAGTCCCTTGTCCTCAGCAAGTTCGTTTCGTTGCCCTCACGGCCGCTGCAGAGCTGGCGACGCTGAACGGGCTCGCGGAGACCGAGGCTGACGTCGACTTCTTCCTCTCGCTGGAGTGGCCGCGGGACGGCGCGCGCGGAGCCCCGGACGATCCAGCCCTGAAGGACGCGCCCGGCATCGCCGGGGCCACTGCGCCCGCGGAACTCGTCGCGAAGCTGCGCCCGCGCTACCACATCACCACGGGCCTCGGGCGGTTCTACCAGCGACCGCCATACGCCAACAAGGACCTCGGAGCAGGCACGCGCCCATCGAGACGCAGCAACCCTGAGTCAGCTCCCGCGGCCTCGCGATCGCACAGGCCGCTCACAGCGCGCGCACCGCATCTCCGCAGGGTCGCACGTCACCCGGCTGATCGCGCTGGGCGTGTACGGGAACAAGGAGAAGCAGAAGGCAATGCACGCGCTGGCGGTGGTGCCAGCGGCGCAGATGGACCCCGCGAAGCTCGCGGAGCACCCCGCGGACACCACGCGCTCGCCGTACGACGAGGCGTTCTTCAAGGGGTCCGCGAAGCGCGCCGCGGAGGCGGACGACACCGGGCAGTCGTGGCGTTGGCAACAGCCGGGGACGAAGCGGCAGCGGAAGGTGGCGGCCCCGTCGCACGGGCGCGACGACGTGGTGCGGGACTCGAGGCGGACGGTGTTCGTGAAGAACCTCCCGTTCGACGCCGAGGAGAAGGACCTCGTCGCGTGGTTCTCGCAGTGCGGCGAGGTGAGGCCGAAACCGCCCGCGCCGGACGACGCATCGATCCCGCCGCGCCCGCAGACCTTGCGCGGCTGCATCTGCAGCGGTGGTCGCCGTGTGGCCGCCCCGCGGTCCGCGTTGAAGGGGCGACACTGATTGCCACGGCGTGCGTCGCAGGTCGAGGATGTGCGACGGAAGGCGCGCGAGGACGGTCGCATCAACTCGTGGGCGCACGTGCAGTTCAAGACGCTCGAAGGGGCGTCGCGCGCCATGGCGCTGAACGGCTCGCAGATGATGGGCCGCACGCTGACCATCGACAGCGCCACCGCGTCGCGGCAGCTCCTGGACGCCAAGCCCGTCGACGGCTGCTGGTTCTGCGTCTCGAACGAGGCGGCCTCTCTCTGGCTCGTCGCGTCCGTCGGCGAGCAGTCCTACCTCGCCGTCGACAAGGCGCCAATACACCCCCAGCACTGCCTGGTGCTGCCCGTGGAGCACTACCGCTGCAGCGTGCACGTGCCGGACCAGGTGTTCGAGGAGATGCAGCGGTACCTGAAGGCGGTGCGGTCGATGATGGCGGCGGGCGGCAAGGAGATGGTGTACTTTGAACGCTTCGTCAACCTGCGGGCCAAGGGCGGCAACCACTGCCACATCAACTGCGTGCCCGTCGCGGCGGCCGCGGTGCCGGGCGCGGCGCAGACGATCGTGCGCATGGGGGAGGCGAGCGGCGTGGGGTTCAGGTGCGCACACGGCGCCGATGATCGCGCGCCTCGCACCGACTGGCTGCGCGTGCTGCGGAGGGCGGCTGAGGATGGCGGTGCGTGGTCGCGGGGGTGCGCTGCAGGGAGATCGACTCGGAGGCGGACATTCGCGACGCGGTGAAGGACGTGGCAGGCGAGGAGGAGTTTTTGCTGTGGGTGTTGCCGAACGGGATGCGGCTGCTGCACGTCATTCCGCGGCACTCGCGGCACCCGATGACCCTGGCGCGCGAGATCGCGGCGACGCTGTGCGGGAAACCCGAGCGCGCGGAGTGGAAGAAGTGCATGGGGACGCGCGAGGAGGAGGAGCAGTTCACCGACCGGTTCAAGGAGGCCTTCAAGGACTACGACATCATGCGATAGGGGCGGCGCGCCGGGGAACAGGGGGCCCGGGACCGTGCTCGGCGGCGCCGCCGTGGGGCGGCCTGAGGCCGTCGCGCAGGCGTCGGATGTGAGCGCTTGCACCGCTCGGCACCTGCTGAGACCGGCGCGCACTCGTGCTCCCGCGCGGACGCCTGCGGGGCGGAGACGTGTCTAGGAGGACGAGGACGAGGATGCCGTCCTCAGTTGGCCAACTGTCCATGGACGATGGAAACAGATGGGCATCGACCGGTGCGGCGAGGCAGAGCGAGACCGACGCCGACGCGCACGAGCTCCGGCGCACCAACGGCGCGTACGGCAGCGTCGCGTTGGCCGCCTCGTCTCGCCCGCAGCGGCGCACTTCACGCCACACACCTCCAGGGCTGTTGCTCTGTCTCCCCCTCGCAAGACGGCGCGCGTCCGTCCTACACGGCGTTCGCTGTGAGCGCTGCCGGCACAGGCTCTGTAGGGATCCCCGCACGGTGAAGTCGTCGTGCTTCAGTCTGCGGAAGACGGCATCGCTGTTGGTGGTTGCTTTGCACGTTGCCTCTTCGCGCTGTACAGTCCGACTCTATCGCGCTCTGACGCGTGGCCCCGAACAGGCTCAAGCTGCTGAACCAGGGAACGGAAGCAAATGTCGTCGACTCGTTTCAGCGCGCCCGTTGCCGGCTTCCGTGGGTGCGCTGCTCACCGCTCGTCTGCGTGCCGTGCCGCGCCTTGTAGGCCGCGTCCGCGATGACAGGGCCCATGCTCACGACCTAATCTCATTCCATGCTCCGTCAAACTTGGACACAGGCACGCGCCTCGGCGGGCGGCGGTGCGCTCTGTGGCCACCAGTGCCTCCTCGCGCCGGCCACACCCGCGAAACGTCGCAGGATCCCTTTTCGTCGACGAGACGTGCATCGACTGCGACACCTGTAGGTGCGACGCAACTGCGCTGTCGATCTCGCTGCGACGCACGATGCCCAAGCTGCTCGCCAGGACAGGACACACGCCGAGGCGCTCAGGACGACGGTGCTGTCAGTCGTTCTCGGGGCCTGTCTGTTCGTCGCGGAAAGCCCTGTCCGCGACCTGTCTTTGAGGCACGCGCGACTCGTGTTCTTCCGTGCAGGTGGATGTCGCCTGACTTGTTTCGGCGCGAGGAGAGCCAGAGCGTCGTGTACCGACAGCCGGACGGTCAGGCGCAGGAGATCGAGGCCATGAAGGCGGTGCTGAGCTGTCCGACCCACTCGATCCACTTCGAGGGCAGCTCGAAGGACGTCCTGCACCGGGTTCGCACACAATGCATCACGGCCGCGAACGATGCCGTCCCCTGCACCACCGGCCGACAGCGTGACTCTTTGTGCGCCGTGGTGTGTCTCTCGCAGGCGCACGAGGGTCTGCCGAGCCCAGTCGAGGGCGCGGAGGGGGTGTATCACTGCGGGTGGCACTCGGAGAAGTCGTACGGGGCGGCGTCCTACCTGGTGGTCAGACGCGAGGGCAACGTGCTGATCGACTCCCCTCGCTATAATCCCATCCTTGCGAAGAGCATCGAGCGTCTGGGAGGAGTCAAGCACATGTTTCTGACCCACCAGGTGAACAACGCACTCAAGCTCGGAATGTAGGCGGTCCGGCCCACAGCCGATGCCGCACGAGGCAGCTGTTGCCTGGCAGGACAGACAGCGTACCGCGCAGCCGCCTTGATGCGCTGCGCGACACGACCGTCCCCAGTGCTCACACAAACAATGCGCCGTCTGTCGCGGCAACGGCGCAGGACGACGTAGCGGACCACGACAAGTGGGCTGCGCACTTCGGCTGTTCGCGCATCTTGCACGAGGCGGACGTGCGCGGGTCGACCGCGGCGGTCGAGGTGCAGCTCCGCGGCGACGGGCCGTGGGACCTGGAGGGCAACGCGCTGCCTGCGGACACCGACGCGGACGTGCAGTTGATCTTCACGCCTGGGCACACGCGCGGCTGTGTGTGCCTGCTGCACGCCCCGTCCGCGTCGCTGTTCACGGGGGATCACCTGGCGTTCAGCGCGCGCCTGGGGCGGCTGAGCACGTTCCGGCGGTACAACTGGTTCGACGTGGAGCTGCAGGCGCAGAGTGCGGCGAAGCTGGCGGACGTGCCGTTCCTGAACCTGCTGCCGGGGCACGGGCGGCAGCACAGGTTTGCTGATGCGGGGGAGCGCAAGCGTATGATCGCGGCCGCGCTCGAGGAGGAGGCGGCGGGGGTGTATTGAGGTGTCAGGGGTCGATCGCTGAACCTCATGCTGATGGCCGGTGCGGCTGTGAGCTGCCAAGTGAGCGCGGTGGCGGTCCCTGGCCTCACAACCTGCATATTTACATTGCCGATCACCGATTTCCTTTCCTTCAGTACTGCTTTCCCAAGTCTAGCTTCTTCTTCAGCGCTGCGCTCGCGGCGCCGATCCCCCCGCCGAGCATGCCCATCACGGTGAACACGCCGCCGACCACCGCACAGAGCGACGTCACGAAGTGGTACAGCGGCTGCCTGCGTTCAGAGACCATGATCTGAATTGGGCTCGGCTCATATGAGAACCGGGTCTCCGGCACCTGGTCCGCGCCCTCCGCCGAGTAGCTGTGCGAGTGCAACGTGTACTCGTACGCGTCGTGCGACCGCACGCCGCGCCCCAGCGGCGTCATCGTCGTCAGCACCACCTGCATGTAATGCTCGTGCGTCATGTTGGCGCTCGGGGACTCGAACTGCGCCCCGGCGAACTTGTCCATCCAGGCGCGCGTGAGCCCGTGCGGATGCATCCGCTTGAGCACCCTCGCCGCCCTGCAACGGTGCGCAGGGACGAGGCATGCTGAGGATGCTACGAGGCGACCGTGAGCGCGGCAGACGACGAGTTGTGCGGGTCGCGTACTCTCTCGTGGCCAGGGGTAGTCCGAAGAAGAACTTGTGCACCACATGCGAGGTGTCGATCCGCTCGGCGTCCAGCGAGTGCCCGGGCGCGACCAGCGACATCGTGATGGCCCCCGGCACCTTCTTCACCAGCAAGAACCCGTTGATGTTGCACCCCGGAGCCTTGTGGGCGTCGCCTACCACTGCACGCAGCCCGAGACCGACGGACATGCACGCACGGATCAGAAAAGGGACCACACTGCACCACGGAGGAGTTTTCGACAGGGACCCTCGTCGCCCACAGGTGCTGTCTCTGCGCGTTCGCACGCCGAACACGACGCGCCACACACGGGCTTGCGTGGCCAACGTACCTTTCGACAGTTCCTTGTCGTCCGAGTTCGCCAGCGCCGCCTTGACGTCAAGCGGCCCTGCAGGCGCCTTCTGGCGGTGGTAGCTGACCGCCTCGGCGAAGGTGACGAGCGCGTCGACGGTGCGGTCCCCCTGGTACGCGACGTGCGCGTGGTGCCCCTTGCCGTCCACGAACGCCGCGCTCTCGTCGGATCCCTTTGTAAATACGCGGATGGCCGGATACGCCTGCGGTGCGAAGTGACACGCGGCCTCACGGCTCAGCGAGGCGAGGAGCACGTCGCGGTCGCTGCGGGCGGGGCTGCGGCGGCGCCCGGGTGGCGCGTGCGTGGCGTCACCGGCCCACGTGCGCGCACCTGAATCTGATACTTCTTGCAGAGGTCCTGGCTGGCGGTGCAGTCGACGCGCGCGAACCGCACGTCGTTGTCCGCGCCGTGCCGCTGGAAGAGCACGCGCGTCGCCTCCTCCCACGTGGGCGCGAGGCGCTGGCACCAGGGGCACCACGGCGCGAAAAAGTTCACCATCACCACCGGGTGCTTGTGCACGTACGCGTCGAACGTCCGCGACGTCAGCGCCTCCGACAGGTGCTTCTCCTCCGCGCGCATCTCCTCCTCCGACAGCGGCGGGTAGTCGTCGTACTTGGGGCCGTCCGGCGCCGCGCTGTGCTGCGCTGTGCTGCGGGCCGTCTGCGGCAGCCCGGCGCGCTGCACGCGATCGAGGGGTGCGTGCACGACGGTCGATCGGCCTGAGCACGCGGTGGACCCGCGCGAGAACGGCGGGAGCAGAGCGCGGGAGACCGTAAGCGTATGCTTGTTGTTGGTGCGCCTCGCGCGCTGGCGTTGCGGCGCACCTCGAGGTCGGCGGAGATCGGCGTGCGCGTGACGGTGCGCGTCATGTTGTACCGCCGCGTCCCGACGGCGTCCTTGACGTCGACCTCCAGATGTTCACACGACAGGGCGGGGAAGGACACGTTGAAGGTGACGCGCAGGACCTGCGCGGGAGGGAGCTCTCGCTCGTGTGGATCGCCTGCGGCACGGGACGCGCGCGTCGGGAGGCGGGCGCGGGCCGTGCGTGGTGCGGAGAGCGCGGCCGCGGGGTGGAGGGGTGGCTCAACGGACCTCGTTAAAGTCGGAGCGATCTACGACGAGCTCGGACACGTTGTCCGGTGTCATGTAGTCCGCGAACTCGTATCCGACGAGCATGACGATGAAGAGCGAGGCCAGCAGCGAGGTAACGATCCCCGCGAGGGAGGACTCCGTGAGCTCTGCGTGGCGGCCGAGGCGCGGCGGGAGCGGTCGATGCCGCGCGAGCGAAGGAAGAGGATCACGGCACCAGAACGGGAGTCGGAATCAGGAGTCCTATGGTCTGTTGGCTGCATCATGAAATTTCTACAGCGACAGTTGGCGCACCTTTGGGTAGCGTGCGGTAGAAGTCGAACCCACGTATGCCTGACGCAGATACCATCGTGCTGCGACCCCCGCCGAACCCGTTGACCCCCGACATCGTCCCCGGGGGCCTGTACCCACCGATGCCGGGCAACATCTCTCCCACTCCGCGCCTGCGAGGTCAAGCAGCACGGCTCACGCCGGAGACTCTCCCAGGAGAACCTGCCTCGCCCCGCAGGGCGCTCCAGAGCGCGTTCAAAACGCGCAGGGAGACCGGAGCAGGGAGAGCAAGTGCTCCCTGGGATCCCCGACGTCCCACTTGACGAACGACCAAGCCACAGCACGTCCCGACATGCAACCAGGCGGCGCTACATGCTCGCGCAGGCAGCGCTGCTCGCCCTCGTAGGGCCTGGCCGCACGGGACCTGTTGTCTGCCGCGCAACGCAGTGTCGGGCACGCTCGCCGCAGCTGGATAGCCCGCACCGCTGCGTCCGCGCGACAAATCGCACTGCGGCACGATGGCTGCGCATGTGGGCGCCCCTTGGGCGCTTGCTGTGTCTGCCACGGCGCACCACCGGCCGCCTTGTGTCTCCTGCCACGCTCCTTGCCTGCGCGCCCGCAGCTCGTGGAGTCTTCCTCGCCGCGAACTCCACGAACCGGCGCGAAGACCACGCGCCGTGCAGGCTGCTGTGCGCGCCAAGTCCGGCCCTGGGCCCGGCAGTGCGGGCAGCGCGCCGGGGGCCACAGACGTGAGTGGCGCGCAAGTGTACCGCCGCCCCATACTGTACGAGTCAGCATTTATGTACCGGGATTTCGAGCAAGAGGCAGAATTCATCGTCGAGGCGTACCGTTCCCGTCGCGGTCAGAATGCCCCAAAGGTGAGCCGGGCATTTCCGTGGGTCTCCGCCGGGCACCCGGCAGCCTCTTGCCAGGCGTGAAACGCCGCCTCACACCCGTCCGGGGATTTCTCGGATGGACCGGGTCAGCACGATGGAATGGTGCGTGGATTTCGCCATAGGGCGTCCGCTGATCACGTCGGTGTGTGCGCTCCGCAGAGTTTGTTGGACGTTGGCTGTGGGCCCGGTGGACACGCTGTGGAGGTGGCGAAGCGGGGCTTGAGCGTGACGGGGCTGGACATCTGTCAGGAGATGTTGGACTACGCTGGCGAGAAGGCGAGGGAGGCGGGCGTCGACGTGGCGTTGGTCCAGGGCGACATGAGGTCGTTTCCACCCCCTCCGGGCGCCCCGTTCGACATCGTCGTCACCATGCTGGGCACGATGATGCACCTCACGGAGGTGCTCGACGCCAAGGCGTTCTTCCAGTGCGTCGCGGCGGCGATGGCGCCCGACGGCGTGTTCATCGTCGAGCTGTCGCACCCCGGCGACATCTTCGACGGGTCGCTCACGTCGCCCGAGGCGCTCGCCGCCGACCGCTGGGACTGCGAAGAGCACGGCAGGCGCGTCCAAGTGCAGTGGGGCTCGCCCTACGACAGGTTCGACGACATTAGACAGGTGCGCGAGCGCCCGGTGTGTGTGCCGCGCCACAGCGCCCCTGCCGACCGCGAGCGAGCAACGCGCAGTGCGCCTGCGCGCATCCCTGCAGGTGCTGCACAGGAGGGTCCAGATCAGCATGAGCGGGGCCGACGTCGCGGACGACTCGTACGACGAGGTGGTGCAGCAGCGGTTTTATACCGTGGGGGAGCTGGCGCTGCTGGCGGACGCCGCGGGGATGGAGGTGGAGGCGCTGTTCGGCGAGACGAACGTGGAGTCGGCACTGAACGACCACGACGCGTACCGCTGCCTCGCGATGCTGCGGAGGAAACAGTGACGCGGGCGCACCGGGCGCGGGCGCGGGGCAGGCAGCGCCGCAGCGCACGTCGAGCCCGGAACAGACACCCGAGCGAACCCCGCTCAGAGTGAGTGAACCCGTGTCCAAGCGCCCCCCGCCGAACGGCCCGTGCATCGACGGCATGCGCCGCATGCTCTGCTTCCTGACACATCGAGATCTCTCGCGGCTCACAACCCCCCCTCCCGCTCCAGCGCTAGTCGAACCCCGGCGGCCGCTCCCACGTGCTCTCCCCCGTCATGATGTTGAAGTAGTAGGGCACCTGCACCCCCTCCACCTCCTGGAAGTGCTCCTCCCACGTGTCGCGACTGAACTGCGAAAACGAGTCGTCCGACCCCTCGTACCGCCCCTCCGCGCGCCGCTGCCGCCGCGACTCCGCGCGCTTCCGGTCGCGCTGCCCCCGGAACGCCGCCTGGATCTTCGCCGCTGCCTGCTCCTGCACCTCCCGGGGCGGCGGGGCCTGCGGGGGGGCCGCCTGGCGCTCCGCCGCGACCTTGCGGTCCCGGTTGCCGCGGTACACCGCCTGGATCTTCGTCGCCGCCTCGTTCTGCCTCTGCACCTCCGCGGCCTCCTCCGCCCCGCGCCGCGCCTCCTCGGCGTCCTCCGCGGCCCGCTGGCGCTCGGCGTCCGCGTCGGCGCGCACCGCGGCGACCGAATTCCGGTCGCGGTGCCCGCGGTAGCCCGCCTGGATCGTCGTCGCGGCGGCGTCCCGCCGCGCGTCCTCCTCTGCCTTGTCGCGCCGCATGTCGGTCACTCGTTTCCGGTCGCGGCGGCCCCGGAACGCCGCTTGGATCTTCGTTGCGGCCGCATCCTGCTCCTGCTCCGTCTGGGTGGCGCGGAGTGCCATCGACTGCCGCCGCACTGTGCTGCGCACCGTCTCCAGCCGGTCGCCCATTGGGAACAGCACGGTGGGGTCGTCGGGGCCCTCCTTGACCCACTTGCCGCAGGGGAACCGCCAGATGCGCCCCGAGCGCAGGTGGCGCACCGACAGCCACGCGAGCCACCAGTCGGGGCTCTCGTTGGACCCGTCGTGCCACAGGTTGGCCTGCACGAGCTCGCCGAGGTCCCCCCAGTCGGACTTGACGACGAACGTGTCCTCGCAGCCCTGATCGAATGACAGCTTGATCTGGTCCAGCATCGGCTGGAAGCCCCCGCGCTCGCCGTACACCTGGCACTCCACGTGCGCATCCGTCCCCGCGTCCTCGCGCGTCCCCGTCTGCACGAACGCGGTTGCAGCGCAGCGGGAGCGAGGGCGCGTCAGGAAGGTCGCACACGGGCAGGCAACGGTCTCAACGGCCGGAAACACCCGCGGTGTGGCGGTTATCTTAGGTTTTTGATTGTCTGTCTGCAAGGGAGGGGCGTGCATCATTGCGCGACATCCTTCATGAACGGGGCGTTCGTTCCCAGAGGCTGCGCTCACCTTGAACACGATCTCGTACTCCCCGGGGTCCGCGTCGGGGTCCGGCTCCGCCATCCCGAAGGCCACGCTCTCCCTCCGCGTGATCCGCGGCCGCTCGCTCTCCGCGGGGCTCTCCGCGGGGCTCTCGGCCTTGACCGGCGGCGGCGGCTCCTCCTCCGTCGCGCGCGCCTCGCGGATCTTCTTCGCCGGTATGACCTTGCCGGCCTGGCTGGCCGACTTGGCTTTCGGCACGTCCGACTTGCAGTCGAACTGCCACGCCTCGCCCGTGTTGAGCCGCTCGACCACGACGTTGTCGCAGTGCCACCCCGCGAGCAGCCCCTTGCCGCTGTGCCACAGCCGCAGGTTCCTCAACTCCCCCAGGCCCACGTCAGTGTCAGCGAAGAACTCGTCCGTCTTCCCAGACTCAAAGTGCTCCTTGCGCTGCTCCAGGACCGGCTCCCAGCGCTGCCCGTTCTCGCCCTCGAGCTCCGCGAACACCTCCGCGTCCGTCCCGGCGCCCATCTTCTTCGTCGTCGTCACCGCGATCCTGTACTTGTCCTCAATGCCCTCGTGCTGGCTCTCTGGGGCCTGCGCCGCGCCGCGCGGGCCGCCGACGTGCTCCGCGCCGGCGACCAGCTCGAGGTCCTGGTCGGCGCCCTGCAGGTGCTTGTCGACCTCCCACGCGTGCACCACGCCGTGCTTCGTCCCGAACCAGCCCTCCCACGCACCCTGCGCCTTCCACAGGAGCTGCTGCCCGCGCGCGACGTCGAGGACGGCGATGCGGTCGAGCTGCCAGTCGCCGCCGAGGGACATGCCGCGCTTCTTCTTCTCCACGACCAGCTTGGCCACCGGCGCGCGCAGGCCCTTGGACTCGGGCACGGATATGAAGAAGTTGTCTTCGCGTCCCTTCTCGAAGTTGTTCTTGTTGTCGTCCAGGTTCTGCGCCTCGCCGCCCAGCACGTTGCCCTCCGCGTCCACCACCGTCACCAGCACGTCGTCGTCCGTCCCCGCGCCCCCCGCCGCCCCCGTCCACACCTGCACGCGGTACTGCTGCTGCGGGTCCGCCGCCGCCGCCTCCGCCGCCTCCGCCGCGAGCACGCGCCCCTCCTTCAGCGTCCGCTGCGGTGTCTCGTCGTCGAACTCCTCGTCGCACGGGAACGCGTACAGCTCCCCCGTCGCCTTGTCCAGCACCTCAATCTGCCGCAAGTGCCAGCTCCCGCCGCCCTCGATGCGCACGCCCAGCTCCTGCAGCGTCCCGCAGTCCGTCCCGGAGATCGTGAACTCGTCGCGCTTGTTGCGCTGGAACGCCTTGCCCTTGGCCGGCAGCATCGACTCCCCGATGAACCCCCAGTCGCCCTTCAGGCTGACGTGCACGTCGGCGTCGGTGCCGGCGCCGCGCTTGTCCGAGGTGTACACGCGCACGTCGTAGTCCTTGCGGCCCCGCGCCCCGACGTCGTCCCCGGCCCCGTCGCCGTCCGTGTCGGGCAGCAGCTCCTGCGTCAGGCCCTTCTTCTTGTCGATCCAGTCGCGGTACGAGAACAGCGTCGCCGCGCCCTCCGCGAGGTCCGTGACCTCGACCGTGCTCAGGTGCCACGCGCCGCCCATGCCCTTGCCGTTGCTGCGCACCTTGAGGCGCTGCACCTTGCCGATGTCGCGCGCGTCCACAAAGAACGTGTCCTGGTTGCCGCGCTCAAAGGCCTCCTTGCCGGCGTCCAGCGCGCGCTCGCCCGTGTCGCCCTTGTCGCCGTACACCGTCACGAAGATGTCGCTGTCCGTCCCCGCGCCGCGCAGGTCGGATGTCGTCGTCACCACGCGGTAGCGCTTCTTGTCGCCGCTGGGGCCCTCGCCGGGCTTGAGGACCTTCCGGCACCCGTCCATCTTCGTCGTCTTGTCGTACTTGAGCCAGTCCTTGCACACGAAGAAGTACGACTTCTTCTGCAGCGGATGGAACACCTCCACAGAGTCCAGGTGCCACGCGGCCCCCATGCCCTTGTTGTTCGTCGCCATCACCAGCTCCTCGACGTCGCCCACGTCCGGACCCTCCACGTGGAACACGTCCTTCCGCCCGCGCTCGAAGTCGTTCTCGGAGCTGTCGAGCCGCCGCGGCCCAAACATGGCCTGCGTCCCGCGCAGCTCCATCGTCACGTCGCTGTCCGTGCCCGCGCCGCGGATGTCCGACGTGTACACCGTCACCACGTAGTCGTACAGCACCTCCCCGGCCTTGCCCTCCGGC
The DNA here is from genome assembly GCA_916048055.1 of Pedinophyceae sp. YPF-701. Taxonomy (NCBI): domain Eukaryota; kingdom Viridiplantae; phylum Chlorophyta; class Pedinophyceae; species Pedinophyceae sp. YPF-701. The sequence continues at coordinate 415,138 of CAJZHL010000016.1, read as the reverse complement.
AGCAGAACCTGAGTCAGCGAGTTGGGGTCCTTTTTCCCATCCAGCCACTTGCCGCACGGGAAGAAGTACACCTGCGACGTCTGCAGGTCCGTCACCTCCACGCTCTCGCAGTGCCACGCCGACCCCAGCCCCGACTCGTCCTTGCTCAGCTCCGCGCGCACGATCTCCCCCAGCGGCACGCTCTCCACGCTGAACTCGTCCTTGTGCCCGCGCTCGAAGTCGTTCCGCCGCCCGGAGTCCAGCGGCAGCGGACCGGACACCGCCTTCGTGCCGTCCTCGTGCTCCCCGAACAGGTTGAGCGCCACGTTCGCGTCCGTGCCCGCGCCCCGGATGTCCGACGTCGTGACCACGACCTTGAACCGGGCCTTCGCCTCCTCCCCGGGGAGGCCGCGCGGGAGCACGACGCGCTGCTGCTTCTTGTCCAGCCACCCGTGCCGGTTCGGGAAGAAGTACGTCACGTTCGACTGCATGTCCACCACCTCGACGTACTCCAGCCCCCACGCCATGCCCGTCAGCGCTCCCAGCGCGCCGGCCACCGACTGCTTCTCCGCGAACCCGATGTCGACCTCCTTGAGCTCCCCCAGCTCCGTCCCGGGCGGCAGCTCCACCAGGAACTCGTCCAGCTGCCCGCGCTCAAAGTCGTTCTTGGACTTCTCCAACGCGAGGGCCTCGGACCGCGTGCCGTCCTCGCCGACGAGGAAGGCCGTGACGTCCTTGTCCGTCCCCGCGCCGCGCTTGTCCGCCGTCTTGCAGCGCACGTGGTACCGCCGCGGCTGCTCCGCGCCCACGTCGCCCGTGGGCTCCAGTGTCACCTGCAGCCCGTTCGTCTTGTCGAGCCAGCCGCCGTAGAAGAACATGCAGCGCTGGCCCGTCGTGAGGTCGTCGACCTCGACGTGGCTGAGGTGCCACGCCGACGCCAGCCCGCGGTTGTCGTGCCCGATGGTGAGCTTCTGCATCTCGCCGACGTTGGCGGCCTCGATCACGAACTCGTCGCGGTTGCCGCGCTCGAAGGGATTGCCGCGGGTGTGCAGCGACATCGAGCGCGTGACGCCCTCCGTGCCGTGGATCTGCGCCGACACGCCGGCGTCCGTGCCGGCGCCACGGATGTCGCTGGTGTGCGTCACGATGCGGTACCTGTGCGGCCGCGTCGCCGCCTCGTCCGACCCCTCGGGGTACAGGAGGGCGTCCGTGGAGTACGGCGTCTCCTTCGTGTCCAGCCAGCGGTACGCCGGGAACACATAGTGCGTGCCAGTCGAGACGGACGTCACCTCCACGTTCCTGCGCACACGCAAACGCGGGATGCACAGCGCGTCGGGGCCACGCATCGGTGCGTTCAAACGGTCTACGTGCAGCAGCACGCCAGCGTCGGCTCGGAGCGAGCGAGCAGGCGCACAGGGCCGGAGGGGCGAGTGCACTCACGCGAGATGCCACCCCGGCCCGAGCCCCTTGTTGTTGTGTCCGATCCACATCCGGTCGAGCTTCCCCAGGTTCGGGCACACGATCGTGAACGCGTCCCGCTGCCCGCGCTCGAAGTTGTTCTTCCCACCGTTGTCCAGCTTCTGCTTCCCGCTCGACCGCGCCACCAGCCGCCCGTCCTTCTCGATCTTCCCGAACAGCTCCACCTCGACGTCCGCGTCCGTCCCCGCGCCCTTCACGTCCGACGTCTGCACCACGATCCGATACGGCACCATGTCGTCGAACCCCGCGCTCCCCTTGCTCGCGTCCAGCTTGCGCTCGATCAGCCCGTCGTCCTCCTTCTTGTCGAACCACTTCCGGCAGTCGAAGTACTGCCGCAGCCCCGTCGCCTCGTTCACGACCTCCACGTGGTCCAGGTGCCACCCGGGCCCCAACCCTTTGTTGTCGTGCCCGACGATCACGTGCGTCAGCTCCGCGGTGTTCGGCATCTGCGGGAGGATGAACACGTCCACCTGCGCGCGCTCGAAGTTGTTCTTCGACGTGTCGAGCGTCTGCCGCGGCACCACCACCTCGCCGCCGTCCTTGTCCTTGCCGTGCATCTCCATGTAGACCCCCGCGTCCGTCCCCGCGCCGCGCAGGTCCGACGTGACCACCGTCACCGTGTACGTCGTCATCGCGGAGTCCGCGTCGCTCGCCTGGAGGCGGCGGCGCGTCAGGCCGTCGCCCTCCTTGCGGTCGAACCACTGGTGACACGGGAAGTTGTACCGGGCCTGCGTGGTGGTGTTCGTGATGACCACCTGGCTCAGGTGCCACCCGGGACCCAGGCCCTTGTTGTCGTGCCCGATCTCGATCTCGTGCAGCGCCCCGAGGTCGGGGCTCTTCAGCAGGAAGATGTCGTGCGCGCCCCGCTCAAAGTTGTTCCTGCACGGGCGAGGACGACGGCGGAACGGTGAGCGCGGGAGCAGGTGCCGCGCCGTCGACGTAGCAGCACAGCCGGGGGACTGCCGCTCGGCCACGACGGCCGCGAAGCTGCACGTGGCATCAAACACGCGGCACGACAGCGCGGCAGACAACTTGGGGCGGGGGGCGCACTTGCTGGTGTCGAGCGGCGTCGGCCCCATCTGCCGGCCGTTCTCCCCGAACATGACGAGGTGCACGTTGGCGTCCGTCCCGGCGCCCCGCATGTCGGTGGTGAAGACCTCGACCTTGTATGTGTGCACGGGCGGCTTGTCGCGGCCCTCGGGCGACAACACGACGTACGTGTCCCCGCCGTCCTCCTCCGGCAGCCACTGGTCGGCGTCGAACGTCAGCGTCGGCTTCCCGGGGCACGAGATGATGACATCATTCAGGTGCCAGGCGGGGCCCAGCCCGGACCCGTCGTGGCCGATGCGAATGTACTTGATGTCCTGGACCATGCACTCCACCTCGAACACGTCCTCCATGTTGCGCTCGAAGTTGTTCTTCGAGTTGTCGAGCCGCACCGGCCCGAACGACCCGTCGTCGCCCTCGCCGTACAGCGTCAAAAACACGTTCGCGTCCGTGCCGGCGCCCTTGATGTCCGACGTGTGCACCACCACGCGGTACTTGCACGCCTTCACGCCGCTCCCGTCCGCCGCGAGCACCCGCACGATCTGCCGGTCGTCCTCGTCCGTCGCGAGCCACCGCCCACACTGGAAGGTCACCAGCGGCGCCGTGGGGCCCTCGCCGCGGTTGCGCACCTCCACGCGGTCCAGGTGCCACCCGGGACCCATCCCGCTGTTGTCGTGCCCGATGCGCAGCTTCGCGGGCTTCCCCACGTCGCGCGCCTTGACGGTGAACACGTCCTCGCGCCCGCGCTCGAAGTTGTTCTTGTTGTTGTCCAGCCGCAGCTCCATCGTCTGCCCGTGCTCGCCGTAGATCATGCAGAACACGTTCGCGTCCGTGCCGGCGCCGCGGATGTCCGACGTGTACACCTTGATGTCGTACTCCGCCTCTCCGCGCTCCATCTTGTGCCGCGGACCCGGCAGCTTCCTCTCGCGCTTCGCCGCGGCGCCGTCGTCGCCCGGAATCGGCACGGACGGCTCCACCAGCATCCGTTCCGGCCGCTCCCACACCGCGTTCGGCCCGAGCGACCGCCGCTTCGCCTGGGGGTCCGCGCGGGGCAGCACGCGCCACTGGAACACCGCGCGGTCGTGGCCGCCCGTGGTGACCACCCAGCCGTTGTTCGGCGAGAACCGCGCGCACGTCACGTGGCTCGAGTGCCCGCGGTACTCCCGCGCCGGCGCGTTCTCGACCACGCACGGGTAGTTGAGCATGCGCACCATGCCGTCGTCCGACGCCGTCACCACCACCGCGCCCTGCCCGGCGAGCGTGTCCGGCTGCGGCACCACGCGCGCCGACTCCCCCGCGTCCCGCCCGCCCGGCGGCGCCAGCACCGACCGGCACAGCGCGTTGATGTCCGTTCCGTCGTACGTGTCGTCCTCGCCCGTGCGCCACACGCCCATGACCGGGAACCCCAGCACGGACGTCCACGACGCCCACCGCGTGTCGCGCTGCGAGCCCTTGACCTGCCGGCCCGTCGCCGCGTCGAAGTAGAGCAGCTCGTACGCCCCGCAGTTGCTCATCACCACGCGCGAGTCCGCGCTCCAGTCGATGTGCGTGACGTACGAGGAGTGCCCCGCGAAGCGTGCGAGGCGCGCGTACCCGCGCTCGACGTCGTACACGTCCACGAAGTTGTCGTGCGACCCCACGGCCAGCTTGGCGCCGTCGGGCGAGTACCGCACCTCGTGGATGGCCTCGATGCAGTGCCGGGCCGCCTTGAGCGTCTTGCGGAGGTCCGACGTGGCGAGGACGCGCACCGAGCCCTCGCCGCACCCGATCGCGAGGTGCAGGCCGTTGGGCGAGAAGTCCACCGCGCACGCCGGCAGCCCGATGTTCACCTTGGCCAGCAGCTGCCGCCGGCGCGCGTCCCAGAACGACACCACGCCGGACTCGCACGCCGTCGCGTACTTGTGCCCGCGCTTCGGGTGGAACGCCACGTGGTGCAGGTCCGCGCGGTGCCCGTCCACGAGCGGCGCCGGCGCCTCGTCGCCGTCGCCGGGGACCTCCAGCACGTCGCACGCCGACGTCCCGACCAGGAGCGACCCGGACACCGGGTGCGCGTCCAGCGAGCGCACCGACGGCACCATCTTGTCGCCCACGTCGTCCAACCGGATCCCCTTCATCGGCCGCCCCAGCCCCAGCCTCCCGCCGAGCAGGTCCCACACAATGAGCTGCCCGTCCGACCCGCCCGACACCAGCTCCGAGCACCCCTTGCGCACCACGAGGCCGCGGACGCCCTGCAGGGTGAGCTGCCCGTCGAACGGGCTGCGCGCCTTGGGCCCCGGGGAGTGCGCGGCCTCGATCCGGACACAGCAGCCAAAGGAGTGGGGGGTGTTGGTGGCGCCCATGTCCCAGAGGAGGATGGCGCCGGACTGCGTGCCCGTCGCGAGGAGGCCGCGCGGGAGGAAGCACGCGGACAGAACGTCGCCGACCTGCGCGCGGTGGGAGGGGGGGTGTGTGCTGTGGTTGGAAGTGCCAGCCGCCGGCGCAGGTGTGGTGGTGGCTGCTACGCGGCGGTGCGGGGCGCGGCGCGCACCCGTGCTTTCCCGAACTTCCCGTGCTGGCTCGCGTACGTCTCCCGCCCCTTTCCGTCCGGTCCGCGGATCCATATCTTCAAGTGCTTCACGCCATACGTGACGAACATATCTGGGCCCGCAGCGGGCGCCTTGGATAGCGTGCCGGTCGCCGGCAGCGCGGGGTCGAGGAACGACTCGCGCGGGAACGGGTTCCACACCGCCCCGAACACCTGCGGCGGCGCGCCGTTGTGGCCGATCCCCTCGAACAGCAGCGCGCCCGAGGCCCACTCGAAGACGTGGACCGTGTGCCGGTCGTCGCCCGTGACTACCACGAGGCGCTGCCCGCACGGGCTGAACTGCACCGCGACGATCTGCCGGTAGCCGTACCCCTCCTCCGTCGGGAAGTCGATGCGCTGCCGCGTCTCGGGCGGCGCGCCGGTGGTGTCCCACACCAGCACACACGGTGCGCCGTACTTGGGCGTGACCTGCCCCGTGGCCGCGAGGACGCGGTCGGGGTGCATCGCGAGGCACTTGATGTCGTCGTTGTGCTCCAGGAAGAACCGCTGCCGGTTCTCGTCCTTGTCGTGCACGACCGCCACGCCCGCGCAGTAGTACACGGCGTGCCCCGCCTTGTTGTAAAACAGGTTGCTCGCCGTCCCGTCGATCCCGGCGTACCCGTGCACGTGCTCGAGCTCCAGCCCGGGCCCCGGGAGCTCCGCGGACCGCGCCCCGAGCGCGCCGTCCCAGTCCGTCGGCGTGTAGACCGCCTTGCGGCAGAAGCGGTACTTGAACTGGCCGCGGAACGAGTAGTCCTCGCCGGCCTTGAACGGGCCCTTGTGCGACGGCTCGAGCCCGATCAGCCGCGTCCGCGAGCCGAACATCGTCTGCGCGAACACGTCGTACGGCAGCCGGCCCTCGCGGTCGCACCCGTACCGCTGGAACAGCGCCACCACGTCCTCGCGCGACACCTCCACCGAGAACGTCGCCCACACCTTCCGGAAGTCCCGCTCCGTCGCCAGCCCGGGCGGCTGGAAGATCCCCCGCTGCCGCAGGCTGCGCTCCCGCAGTCGGAACGCCCGCAGCAGCAGCGCCTTCTCGTCCTCGTTGAACGACGCCATCGACCCCAGCGTGGCCCGCATCTCCCTCTCCAGCGCCGCGACGCGCCCGGGGGACGCCGGCGGGCCCAGCGGCGCCGCCGGCTGCCCGGCCTCGGAGCCGCCGACCGCCCACGCAGTGCGCGGGGGCGCGCTCGGGCCGCCGCCGGCGTGCCGCGCGGACTTCACGCGCGGCGCCGCGGTGGACGACGCCGACGAAACCGTGGCCGGGGGGCGCCGCGGCGCGGACGCGGGGCGTTTCGAGCCGGCGCGCGCCGGCTGTGGCGCTGGGACTGACTCAGGCGCGGGCATGCCCCAGCGGTTGGTGGACCAGTAGGGCGTGGGGAGGTTCTTCGGCTGCACCTGGAGGGGCTCGGTGTTCTGCGTGCGCGGGAGGTCCAGCGTGGAGATGCGCGCGGGAGGGACGGCAGACTGCATGGGCGGCCCGCGGGGGGGCGGTGGCGCGGGGGCGCGGGAGGGGCCGGCCGTGGCGAGCCCGACGCTCGGAGCCTCGCCGGCGGGGGCGCGGCGGCGGGAGCGGTTGGTCTCCATGGCCGCTTGGTTGTTGAGGGTGCGTGGTCAGTGCCTGCAGGGAAGGGGGGTGTGGCGGCTGGTTCGCGCCGTCTCGGTGGTCGGCGAGGTGCTTCTGAGTATACCGGGCTCTGTAGTCGCGGGAGCGCGCGTGAGATGGCGGGGACGCTGCGGTGGCGGCAGGAGAAGATCGAGCGAGCCCATAGCAGGGCGGGCGCGTGACGCTGCGGGGTCTGTTGCCGCGCTCGCAAGGTGGATAGCCAGCGGGGCCTCGTCTGGAAGCACATACTTCAAAGCGCGCGTGGCTCCGCGCGACGCCGAGCGCCAGGACGGCCCGCACAGTGGCCGGAGCTAGCGTGCGTTCGCCGCGCGAGAACAGGGGCCGCGCGAGCGCGACACGCGCGCCCCGGACCTCTTCACTCGAATACAGGGCGGCCGGGCGAGCCACGCGCGCAGAGGCCCGGCGAGACCACCCCGCGGGCGCTCGAGGGGCCCGCTGCACCCCTGAGCGCTCGCTGCGGCCATGCACGGGACGCAACGCTCGCTCCCGGGCGACGAGCGTCAGGGCGGGGCGTGGTGTCGTCCGCGCGCACCTTGCAGCCGCCGCGTCCGTCCGAGGCGCCGGTCCCGTCGCCAGCTGCACCCAGCGGTTTTGAGACGCCCTCCGTGCAGTCGCGCTTCCGCGCCGCCTGCTCCAGCGAGCGCGGCGGATAGGCGTGCTCTGCTACGATGTGCGCGGCCTCGCGCATCCGAAACCGCTCGAACCGGGGCGTCCGTTCCGTGCCCGCAGGCTCAACATCGCAGCGGTGCGCACTATTAAACCGGCGCGTCTCTCGTCTCCAGGAGCGCCGCTGTGCGCCCGGCCGCTGCACCGGTGGCTCGACAGTGTTCTCGCCTCGGCCGGGGCGCCGCGCCCATGTCCAGCGCGGCAAGCACCGGCCCGGTGTGCTGCGTCGGACTGAGTGCAGCGCTGGCAGCATCACGGGGTGGCCAGCGCGCAGCCGCGGGGCTCAGCGGGGCTACCAGGGCGCGCAGCGCGGAGGCGAGGGCCAGTCAGCACAGGCTGCTTCGGTTTCGCGTTCTCTTGCTTGTTGAAAGAGCGCGGCGCTGCAGTCATCGCCCGGGCACAGCAGGGCGTCGGCGCGAGCTACCTGGGGGGCGGTCGGGTCAGGATGGAGGACAAGGCGGCCCACACGGGGCCCCTCCCCTACCACACGGGGCATGTCTCGGTTCCTGAGAGCACAGGTGCGTCTGCGACCGGCCCCCCACACAGGTGCTGCTGTCGAGCCGGCGGGCACCCGCCTGCGTGCCCCGCACGGGGCGTTCCCGTAGGCGACGGGATGTTTAGATGTCTGAGATGACGCCGATATCGCCGGCGGGCCGAACTATCCGCCTGGGTGCGCGCTGCGGCCCGGCCATGCGATTCCTGCCTTGGACGGCGGCCTCGCGGCCTGGTTGTGCCACGTGGCAGGACGGCGCGGCGCTCGGCCAGTCCTCTTGGTTCCAGGGACCTGTGTTTTCCCGTTCACGCGCGCTCGCTGACTCACCTGCCACCGCGGCGGAGGCTTCCTATCATGCCACGAGGTAGTGTGCGCGGGCTCCCCGCCGAGCGCACGGGAAGTGGCCTGGCGGCGCTGAGCAGCCTACGTCGCCTCCATGAGTCCACGTTCCGCGGCTCATGCACCGCGGGTGTGCGCGCGCGCCTAGGGCAGTCTGTGCACAGGGACTCGGCGCGGGCGTCCGTTGACCGCGGGGACGCAGCCCCACCGCGTGCAGGTGCCGAGTTCTACGACGCGGACTTCGGGAACAAGGCCACCTTGGCGCGCGTCGTGGCAGGTGAGCGCCTGACACCCACCAGGAACATGCTCTCCGCCAGCCCCGCGCACAGGACCCCTGCCCTGCGCCATGCTGCCCCCCGCACTCTGTGTCTGGTGTCAATGCACCTGCACCGACGCGTAGTAGTGTGTTTTCCCGCCCGGCGGTCCCACACGGCCGCCGGGCTGCCGCGTCCTCTCTCAATGCCACCTTCCGCGTCTCGATGCGCGCCCGCAGAGTCACCCAGGCGGTACAAGATCATGTCCTCGACGGCGCCGCGGTTCCGCGAGGCGCCGAGCACCGCCACCCCGGGCCCCGGCGTGTACGAGATCAACCAAGGTCACAAGAAGGGTTTTGAGAAGACGATCGAAGACTCGCGAGTGACGTACGCCGTGGCCTTCAAGGGCACCGAGCGCAAGTTCGACTTCGGGTCCTCGTCAGGTGCGCCACGCACCGCTCGCGCCGCGCCGCCTCGCTCGGGCGCACGCACATGTCGCAGGCCTCGTCAGCGCGCCCTGACGGCGAGATCCCTGCCCGGCGGCCCCCGCAGCCCCGGACGCGTGGTACGAGGTTGAGGACTACAAGTCGGTCAAGCAGTCCCTCGAGCAGACCGCGCGGCAGTACTCCAACATGCGGTCGCGCCGGCCGCGGTTCCAGCGCCAGGCGGCGTCGCAGGCGCCCGACGTGGTGTACGACACCGACGTGGGCCCGAACAAGAGCCTCGCGTCGATCGTGCGCGACTCTCCGCGCAAGTACACGGCCATGAGCACGGTCTCCACCGCCGGGCGGTCACGCGCCAGCCACAACACCACCCTGCCCGACATCGGCCCGGGGCGGTACGTGACCAAGACGCACTGGGAGCTCCGGCGCGACCCGCCCGCGTGGGACAAGCCCAGCTCGAGCTTCCTGAGCACCGGGCGCAACAAGAAGAAAGTCAAGCGACACATGAAAATGAGCATGGCCAGCGTGCCGTCGTGACGACGCACCCTCGGAGAAGCCGCCCCCCCGCCATCGTCCCCAAACACACACACGCACCGACGCTAGCTCGCCCCCCACTTCCCCGCCCCCCCTGCAGCCCCTCGACCGGCAAACAGTAGCACGGGGGGGCAGCAGTCCCTTGCTCACGAACGATAGCGGCTCCCGATGCCCTCGAACGGCGCTGCCTCGGACCGCCGGTCCGCGCATTGTCGGGATCGCTCACACGCCCCCACGGGCACACCCGCGGTGGCAATACCCCCCCCCTTCATGTGATTAATTGAACATCACTTGTGCTGCCGGCCCGGCGGCCCGCCGCTCCCCGCACGCACCCTGCCCTCCGGCGCCGTCTGCCCGCCCTCCGAGTACGTCGACAGCCGCGTCAGGCCCGCGGCCTCCGCGCGCGACCCGGCGCCCATGCGCGTCTTGTTCTGCATGTCGATCGACCGCCGCTTCCGCAAGTCGTCCACGGGCGACTTGATCCCGTGCGCGCCGCCGTCGGCCTCCCCCTCCCGCGGCCACGGGTTCCTCCACGTCGACGCCTGCGCGCCCTGCGCCTGCATCCCGTCGAGGTGGCTCTCGATGCGGTGCGACCCCGCGGCGCTGGACGTGGCCGACCCGGTGTCGTGGGTGTCGTGCGCGAGGGACACGAACCGCGGCGGCGTCGAGCTGAACAGGCACACGCCCGTGTGCGACCGCCGCCCGCACGGCACGATGTTGATGCTCTCGCCGACGACGTAGCTCGGGCCGCGCGGCTTCTCGAACCCGCCGCCGCCCGTGCGCCCCGACGACGCGAGCATGCCCCGCACCGTCGCGGGGAACTCCTTGTGCGCGATCAGCTCCTCCAGCGTCACGTGCATGCGGTACCGCCAGTACCACGGGAACACCGCGGGGTTGTTGATCGTCTCCTGCGCCGCGGGCCGCGTGTTCAGGTCGTCCGACAGCGCCAGCAGGTCCTGGAGCAGCAGCACCGTGAACACGGACGGGCAGTTGAAGTGGTGCTGCAACACCAGCCCCGCCATCTCCGCGGTGCACTTCTCGGACGGGTCCGGGACGCGGAGCATCTCGAACGCGAACCGCGCGGTCCGGCGCGGGTCGCTCTCCCACCACAGCCGCAGCGGCGCGACGTCGTGGCACGACGGCGACGCCACCGACAGGTACGGGTGCCGCGAGAGGTCCGAGAACTGCGTGCCCTCGGGCTGCTCGACGGGCGGCGGCATGCGCTGGATGCGCAGCCCGATGATGCCGAGCGAGCGCATCACGGGCGTCACGCACGTCGGCACGAAGCCCAGGTCCTCGCCGAAGACCAGCATGTCGGAGCACTGCAGGAGGTGCGGGAGGGTCTCCTGCGCGGACTGCGTCCAGAGGTCGAGGTGGCGGTTGTGGAAGTAGTCGTCGTGCAGCTCGACGAGCGCGCGCTGCACGGGCGCCTCGAGCTCCGCGAACGACGACGAGTGCCGCAGCTGGAACCGCGGGTGCAGGCGCTCGCGGTGCCGCGTGTCGCGCACGAGCACCACGTTCTGCCGCAGCTGCAGCAGCCCGTTCATCAGCGCCATCTGCCGGTCCACCAGCGCCGGCGGCGCCCCCTCGAGCCCGTCGGTCACCGTGCAGATGGCCTTCTCCGACGAAAAGTTGGGGCGCAGGCGGTACCGGTGCGTCTTCGGGTCCGGCCCGTCGAGGTACTTGGCCTTGGCCTCCGCGACGAGCGCGGCGTCGCCGTCCATGACGTCGTCGAGGATCTCGTCGGTGATGTACGGGTCCAGCAGCCGCGCGAGGTCCTCGGGCGACGACGCGATGCCCAGCTGGTCGAGCTCGCGCGGGGAGAGGGTGTGCGCGGGGCGGAAGTGCCCGAGCATGCCCGTCACGTTGTCGCCGTCGAGCTCCCAGATGTGGAAGAAGCCGAGGATGTGGTCGATGCGGTACGCGTGGAAGTACTGCGCCATGTGGTGCAGGCGGCGGCGCCACCACGCGAAGTCGTCGCGCGCCATCGCGACCCAGTCGTACACGGGGAAGCCCCAGTTCTGCCCCATCGGGTTGAAGTAGTCCGGCGGCGCCCCGAGCGAGACGTCCATGCGGAACAGCCGGGGCTCGAGCCACGCCTCCACCGAGCGCTTGTCGATCCCGATGGGCAGGTCGCCCTTGAGCGCGACGCGGTGCTGCTTGGCGTACTGCGAGGTCTCTTCGAGCTGCAGGTGGAGGTGGTACTGCAGCCAGAAGGTGAAGGCCACGCCGTGGTAGTGCGGGGTGTCGCTCGCCGTCAGGCGGTTGATGACCTCCGCCGACGGCTTCGCGAGCTCGCCCCACTTCCAGTGCTCCGCGGTCCCGAAGAGCTCCTTGAGCAGGCAGAACGCCGCGTACGGCCGCACCCAGTGCGCGTTCGCCTGGAACCACGTGCGGAACCCCGGGGACGTCATCGTCCCGTTGCCGCACGCGTCGAACACCAGCCGCGCCACGCGCTGCTTCTCGCGCGCCGTGCGCTCGTAGTCCATGTCCGGGCGCGGCGACGACTGCTCCCCCAGGTCCCGCCGCAGCCGCTTGACCTCGTTGTCGACCTGCGCCTTGAGGCGGACCAGGTCCGCCTGACTCAGGCGGCCGCCCGCGGGCGCGCACGTGTCCTTCAGCGCGTCGTCGTCCCCGCTCCCGTCGCTCCTCGCGCCCTGGCTGTTCCCCGGGTTGCCCGCGCTGCTCCGCGCGAGCCCCCCGACGCTCCCGCTGCTGCGCTCCCCCGCCGCGCTGAACAGCTGGTGCCCGAGGCCGCCGAGCTGCGACGGCTGCGTGCGCCCGGCGTGGCTGTCCACGTTCCGCATCAGCACCTCGATCGACAGGTACAGCGGGTGCAGCGCGTACACGCTCGTGCACGAGTACGGGTACGAGTCGCGCCAGTCGTTGTGGACCTGCGTGTCGTTCACCGGCAGCAGCTGGATGAGCTTCATCCCGCACCGCACCGCCAAGTCGACCAGCTTCTTCACGTCCTCGAAGTCCCCGCACCCCGCGGACGTCTCCGACCGCAGCGAGAACACCGGCACGCAGATCCCCGCGCCCTTCCAGTTGTCCTGGTACCGCACGTGCCCGTCGTTCACCACGACCAGCACCGGCGCCTTCGCGGCGCGCACGTGCATCGTGCGCCCGGGGCTCGACGGCGGCGGCGCCGCCGCGCGCGCCGCCTCGTCCTTGCTGCGCCGCGCGCCCAGGTCGTCCGGGAGGCTGCTGGCCAGCGCGGCCTGCGCGGACCCGGACGGCGGCTTCGCGGGGTCGAGCACGCACACGCGCGCGTCGCCGTGCTCCATCGTGCGCTGCCCGCCGGGGCTGTACAGCGCGTATCGGTACGAGAAGGGGAACAGCGACACGGCGACCGGGAACTCCGCCTCCCAGTACCGCTTCCCCGTGTAGCGCATGTCGAGCGCGTCGCTCGTCGACCAGCTCCCGAGGGCGTTGATCGAGCCCACGACGCACAGCTTCTGCCCGGGCTCGAGCCGCAGGGAGTACACGCGCAGCTTCACGAGGACCTCGGTGGACGCCGGGGACAGCCGGGACTCTGCGCGGCGCGTTCGGGGGTACGAGGGGCGGCTGTGAGCGGCCGGGGGCGTCCTGCGGGGGCTGCGCGTCGCGCGGGCGGGGGTGTGCGTGCGTGGTGACGGTGGTCGCGCGGTTCACCTCGGAGGGACGCCAGGGCGCGGGCGGTGGCCTCCGCGTGCTGCCGCGGGGACACGTCCGCTGCGTCGGTCACGTCCACGCGGTGGATGACCTCGGCGAACGCAGCGCGGTGCAGGATTGCGTCAGGCTGCCCAGGGGCCATCCATCTGCGGGAGGGACATAAGGGAGGTGTCGCCGACGCTGGGTGGGGAGTGGGCGTGCGTCTTGGGCGCGCCCCGGCAGCGTCGGCGCGTGGCGGTTTGCTTGGCCCGTGGGATGGGTGGCGCCGAGCGCGGGGGCGCGGGGTCTTGCCTGTCGTGGAGTTCGACGTAGTCTCCGTCACGGAGGCGGTCGGGCAGGTTGACAGTGCGGTATTCCTGCTCCATGTGCACCACGCGGTTGTCGCCCCCCAACACGGCGTACTTGTAGGTCAGGTCCTGCCCCGGACGGCACGGAATGAGCGCCTCCCACACGAGCTGGTCCTTCTGCACGCGGGCGGGGAGAGCGCCGCGCAGGGCGTTTCGCAGGGGCTGGCGGACGAGGTGCGGGAGAGCGGCGCGGAAAGCCACCGCTGCTGGCTGCAAGTGGGCAGCGCGGTGGCGGCAGCGCGGGCAACGCTCTCTCGCCGGTCGCACAGGGTCGTGACTGTGCTGATAGTCGGGAAACGCAGCGTCGCCGGTGCGTGCGAGGAGGCTGCTGCACGCCGCGTCGTGCTGCCTGGGCCAGGGCACCTAGAGCGCGCGCTCCGCTGGGAGGGGTTTTCTTCGCGCCGGTGCGCACAGCGTTCGGTACAGTGGTAAGGGTGAGGGCTGAAGCGGGGGTCGCTGAAGCGGAGCAGCCCGACCGCAGGCAGCGGAAGGGCGCCCGCCTCGCACGGAATGGGCAACTGCCAGGCCTACAGCGTCCTGTCGCGTGAACGTGCGCCGTAGTTTGGACGCGCAACTTCTTCAAGTGAGCGGGACGGCACGCTGGCGGCCCTGAAACCGCCTGCGGCATTCGCAGCCCGCCGTGCGGGCGTGGCAGAGCCAGCCCAACTACCGCTCACTTTCGCGCACGCTGCGCTTGTTCCGGCTTGGTTACCCCCGCACTCGCGAGATCGGCATCTGAGCACACGGCCACCGCCACGCGGCGGTCGGTCCCGCACGCACCTTGTCTTGCGGATGGAAGCAAGTCATGGTGCAGCCGTGCTGGACATCGCCGTCGCCGAGCAAGGTCGAACCGCGCCCGAAGATCTTCACTTTCTGGCCCCACTCCGTGTAGTACGCGATTCTGAACCGAACGGACACGACCGTCGCGTCCGACACCTGCCGCACCGGCAGCGGCGCAGGCCAATGCGCCGGGCGCGGCCCGTTCATGGCCGTCATCGCCTGTCACCGGCCCACAGCACGGCAGTGGCGCCCGCGCCGCCGAGAGGGCGAGGACGAGCGGCGCGCCGTGCGCAGCCCCTCGCTCCAACTCCCACGAGTGCCGAAGACACACACACGCTCGCGCAGCGCCTCGCAAAGCTGTCGTCCCGCTCGGCCGCCCTCTGCAGGTTGCGGACCGCGGGTGCGAGCAGGCGGCAACGTCCGCGGCGCGGCGCGGTGCGAGCCTGCTCCAGACGGACGGGCCCGCGTCAGTGGCGCCGGGGCTCTGCCAGGCGTCCGCCGGGCGGCGCCCCCACTGTCTCCGCGCGCGACATCGGCGGCCGGCTGCGCGGCATACGACGATTCGCGACACGTGACAGCCGCGTCACAGGCGACGGAAGTAGAGGGACCTTGAACGCGCCTCGCGAAGCGCTTTCCCTGTCGCAGGGCGGGGAAAGAGTGCCGCGTGTGCCAGCAGAGAGTCCGAGGCGGCTTCTCACTCGTCCGAGGCGGTGCTCCTCGCACTCAGAGAGCGCACCAGGGCCGGGCGTGCGGCGTGCGCGCCCTCGAGGCGGCGCGCAGGGACGTGGGTGGAGATGCCTGTGGTTGCCACGGCAGATGGGCTGCGCAGCGAGGCCTCGAGCCACTCCAATGGCCGGTTTACGATGGGGGCTGCGCTGAGCGACGCCAGGTCCGGCGCCTCGCCCGGGCGGTCGCGAGCAGAGAGCCCGGCAGTTCAGAAGTAAGTGGGACATCTACGACCTGCTCCTGCGCTTAATCTGCGTCCCAGAGCGCCCCCGACTTCACCGGGCGGACGAAGTGGATCTCGTGCTCGCGGATCACGCGGCCCGATCGTGTTTCTGTCGCAAACCGCGTGCGGCGCGCGGCGAATGTTGCTTCTCAACAACGCTCATTGCGCGGCCCGCGCCGCCGCCTCGGCGCCACGACGGGGCCCCACGATGGTGGTACGTGCGATGGACGCAGGGATCCGAGTCACCGGAAGCTGGAAAAGAAGCTGTCGAAGATTGCGTCGAAGAAGAAGCTCCCCACGGCGCAGATGAGCCAAAAGATGGGCCTCGACGTCGGCCGCACGTCGACGTTCCTGCAGCGGCAGGGCACGTTCCGCCAGCTCGTGGACAACGCCAAGCGCGGGCCCATGAAGATCAACACGCTCCGGCGCGACCTCTACACCGGCACGGCCTCGCGCCGCTCCGGCCGCAGCCACCCCGACTCGATGGGCCCGGACGAGGACGCGGCCGCGGCCGTGCCCTCCCGCGCAGAGGTGCCGCTGCCGATGAGCAGCGAGGCACTGATGACGGAGCGCCTGGCGAAGTACGCGCTGCGCGAGAAGGAGGTCGTGGGGGACGGGTCCTGCCAGTTCCGCTCCCTGTCAGACCAGCTGTTCGGGTCCGAGAAGTTCCACGTCGAGGTGCGCCGCGGGCGTGCGCCGCTCCCCGCGCCCCCGCCTGAACACGCGCGCGCGCGTGCTGACTGCCGGCTCGCTTCGCGGGACACGCGCGCTGCGCAGGTGCGCAAGGTCGTCGTGAAGCAGCTGAAGCGGAACGGCGGCCGGTGGTATCGCGATTTCGTCATGGCTGAGAGCTACGACGACTACCTGCGTGAAATGGCGCGCCCGGGCACGTGGGGCGACCACGTGAGCCTGCAGGCCGCAGCCGACGCGTACTGCGTCGTCGTGGTCCTCGTGACGACCTTCAAGGACACGATGTGCATCGAGATCATCCCGAAGAGCCACCAGAGCCCTGACGGCAGTCTCCGCCCTGGGCCCGCGCCGCCGTTCGTGTGGCTGTCCTTCCATCCCGAGGTGCGCGCTCGCCCGGCGGAGCAGAGCGCAGGCCCCACAGTGTACACTCGCGGCCGTGCGTGACCTCTCTGGGGGCGTCTGTCCTTGTCGCAGGTGCACTACAACAGTCTCAAGCCCGCGGGGGAGTCCGGACACGGCATTCATTCGCTTGCGGGGGGGCTGAGCGAGGCGCAGCCTGGTTCGCCCGCACTGTCACCTATCGCGACGGGTGCCGAGAAATCGCTGGCGCGGAACAGGGACGCGGTGTACCCGGCGTCGCCAGGGAGCAACAGCAACAACGGCACGCCTCACGCGAGAGCGCGGGAGCCCGTGGAAACGGTGCATTCGTCGGGGTGCCTGTGCATGTCGTGACGGTGGGCGACTGGAGAGCGCCCCCCGCGGGCGACAACACGCAGCTTTTGAGGAAACATTATACAGACCACCCCGCGGCCCGAGCGCTGGGGGAGCCAAGACCAGCGCAGGTATGTCATGAGGTGTGGTGGGGTGCCATGTATGAGGCACCCCCTATATGAGGCAACCCGCATCGCTTCATGTTTCGCGTCGGCGGCTGCAAGGCGGTTTCGTTCGGACCTAAAGATATCATACGACTAAGTGGCGAGTAATGCCAACCACCTACCGCTGCAGAAGCGACACGTTCAGCCGCTGTGGCCATGTGACACGTTGCAATTCGGGGGCCTCAGTAACCACGCCACACAGCTCCATTTCGCATCGCTGAGTGCTTCTATTGCGTCGCAGCTGCTGCTGGACGTGCACCGCATTGGCGCGCGGCCCTCACTTCACGTCGACGAGCTCCACGTCGAACATCAACGTCGAGTTCGGCGGGATGGCGCCCTTCACGCCGCTGCTGCCGTACGCCATTTGCGGGGGCACCGTCAGCCTCCGCTTGTCCCCCACGCGCATCCCCGCCACGCCGCGGTCCCACCCCTTGATGACCTCGCCGACGCCGAGACGGAACGTGAAGGTCGCCTTCCCCCGCGTCTGGTCAAACACCTTGCCGGTCTTCTGCAGCTTGCCCACGTACTTGACCACCACGCGCTTGCCCTGCTTCGCAACCTTGGCCGCAGGGTCGCGCGACACCTCCATCGCCTCCATCTTGAACCCGTTGTCGAACTCGCGAACCATGCCCTTGCCCAGCCGCCCAGGAGTGCCCTCCTCAGCCTGTCCGCCCGTCTCCTTCTTCGCAGGAGTCTTGTCGGGCTTCTTCGCGGGCGTCTTGTCGGCCTTCGCGGGCGTCTTGTCGGCCTTCGCGGGCGTGCTCAGGGCCGCCTTCTTCGCGGGCGTTGTCGCAGGCTGTGCCGCCGCTGGCCGCTTCTTGCTCGAAGGCTGCGGCGCGGGCTCGGGCTCCTCCTCGGAGTCCTCCTCCTCGGAGTCCTCGGAGTCCTCCCCCTCCTCCTCTTCGTCGCTGCTCTCCTCGACCGGCTTCCCGTCCGGCCCGAGCTCCTGAATGACAACGTTAGGGCGCTGGGCTCCGCCCTCGTCCTCGTCGTCCTCGTCGTCGCTGTCGTCGTCCTCGTCGTCACTGTCGTCCGAGCCAGCCAAGTCGCTGTCGATCTCCTCGCTCCCCATCTCCTGGTCGCTATCCTGCGCAAACACAGCGTTGCAACGCACACAGCATCGATCACGCGCCGCCACAGCCAGCAACGCCGCGCTCTCTAGCAGGCAGCACCACTACACGCATGCGTCGACGCGGCAACCCCGTTTGCGGCTCACCAGGTCCTCGATCGACACGTGGCGCACGGGAGTGCCATCCGCCAGTCGAGGCACCCCCGGCCCTGCGTCGCCGTCGCCGCCGTAGTTGCCCACCAAGAAGTCCTCGTCGTCGCTGTCGTCGTCGAAGATCGTCGGGTCCGCGCCGCGCGCCTGCATCATCTGCCGCAGGGCGTCCTCCTCATCCTCTTCCTCTTCTACCGGCAAATAGTACCCCGTCAGGTGGACCTCGGCGTCCGCGGGCCCGATCACGGTGAACTCCGTGTACGAGTCGAAGAGGAGGTCGAGGGCCGCCGCCGGCTGCTGCGGGGTGAGGGCGCACACTACGACCGTTTCGCCCTCGTCCGCGGCAGTCTGCGGAGGCCCGTCGCTGTCCTCGTCGTCGTCGGGGGTGACGTGCGCGGCGAGGCGGACGGTGGCGCCGCTCTTGGTGTCCTTCGCGAGCACAGCCTGCGCCGAAGCGTGCACGCGTGACGAGGTGGTGTGGGGATGGGTGCATGTCCGCGCCCTCTGAGGCTGACGAAGACAGGGTGGTGGCTCGGTGCTCGGAAAAGATGCTGAAAATAGTTGATGTTCGTGCCGGACAGGATTCGCCACGTCCGGCCGTCAGGTGACGACGTGCCGGGGGGCGGACAAAGTGGCGGCTGCTCGAGCAGGCGCCTGGGAGCGCAGACGGTGCGATTCTGACAATGCGGCAATCGGAACGAGAGGAACATCTACGGCAGAAGCCTGCAGGGGCGGCATCTCGCCGCGGTTCGATGGCAGCGATGCAGGCGCGCGAGTCTCATGAGCTGCCTAGGTAGCCCCGCGTGCGCAGCGTTACGGGCAATCACTCGGTCACCGCGAGGGCGATCATCGAGAACATGGTCTCAGGGCATCTGTGCGGCGCAGACAGGCCGAGATCGCGTCGACCGCACCTGGGAGAGGTGGAGGCGTGCGGCGACGGGAGGCGGCACGAACGCCGCCTCCTTCTTCGCGGTGACCTTCTGGCACCAGAACAACGACATCGTGCGAGTGCCGTGTGGCGCGCACCGCTCGCCGTCCGCGGCATCATAGGGTCCCGCCCCCCTGCAGGAGCGAGGTGTCGAGTGCGGCTTACTCGCTCAAGGAGGTAGAAGTGGCAGGTCTGCCACCGGCCCGGGCGGCGTCAACGCCTGCGCTGTCCGGCCGCCAGGGCCACGAAGAGCCACTTGGCGCGTGACTGAGCGAGTTCGACGCCGCATTCGCGTGTATACGGGCAGCCTTGCATTGGCAGAGAGCACTCCGAGATTGCTGTGTTCGCTGCGCAGCCGCAAGGCCCGAGCGCGCTCCGCCGAACAGGCATCGACTTCATCGTTGACTAGACGCGATGGCGAAGAAGGAGAAGAAAGAGAAGAAAGAGAAGAAGGAGAAACGCTCCAAGGAACTCCCGCCCCACATCGAGACGAACCGGACGCACATGACTTGCGGCGCGGAGCAAAACCTGCACGTAAGGGCCCCGAACCGCACCGCGGGAAGGGCAACTTCGCCCCCCCCCTGCGCCCTAACCCGACGCGACAGCCTTGCGGCGGCTGCCGTGGTCTCGGCATGCACTCTGAGCACACAGTCATGGAGTAATTCCCCGGTCAGCGATATCTGTCATGTGATTCCAGCTGATCGTGGCCGGTTTCGCCCTCGCACCCACGCTCACCGCGCGGCCATTGTGCGAACTGCCCTCCCACAGACGAGCACGCACACCTCCGCCCACCAGTACCGGGCGCTCGGCGTGGACAACTCCTGGGATCTGGAGGAATTCAAGGAAGGGCTCGAGGTGCACATCCGGGAAATGGACGACGAGTCGATGACGTTTGACTTGGTGCGAACCTGCCAGTGTGCAATGCCACAAACACCCGGGCTGGTGCACGTGTCCTTGGACGTCAGCGCGCTTCCGTGCCGCGTCCAGCGCCACGCTACGGCGGCTCCCGCACCAGCACTTGCAACACACGCGACGAGCGGCCCGGGTGGTTGCAGGTTGGCGTGGACCCTGCCGTGGCGAACGCGCTGCGGCGGATCATGATCGCGGAGGTTCCCACGATGGCGATCGAGCACGTCTTCTTCGTGAACAACACCTCGATCGTCCACGACGAGGTGCTCGCGCACCGGCTGGGGCTGATCCCTATTGCTGCCGACCCCGCAAAGTTCTCCAGCAAGGTGCGCACGCACGCACGCGACGCGCGATCACCGGCCGCGCCCATGCCGCCGCCGGCGGCCGGCGACAGCGACTGACTGGCACGGCGCGGGACGGAGGCGTCCTGCAACCTCGCACGCAGCTGTTCACCACAGCGTCCGCGCGGTGCTGCGCAGGCGACGGAGGACAAGGCGAACGAGACGAACACGCTGGTGTTCAAGCTCCACCAGCGCGGCACGAGGGGCGCCGGCGACGAGGGCGCAGACGGGTCGGCGCAGCACGTCACCAGCGACATGCTGCAGTGGCTCCCCGAGGGCAGCGAGATGCCGCACGACACCTCCTGCGTGTTCGCGAAGTCCCAGCAGGACGAGTTCGAGCAGCCGCCGGGCCCCGTGCAGCCCAACATCCTCGTGGCCAAGCTGGCGCCCGGACAGGAGATTCACTGCGAGATGCACTGCATCAAGGGCATCGGGAAGGAGCACGCAAAGTGGTCGCCCGTGGCCACAGCGTGGTACAGGCTGCTTCCGGAGGTCGCGATCCTGCGGCCCAAAGGTGCGACGGCCCCCCGCAGCGTGCGTGGCCATGTGCGCGAGGTTGCTGACGCGCTGCGCGGAGCTGTGCGGGCTGTCGCGGCGGTTGCGTGTCGCCCAGGGAGCTGAGCTGCTTCCCGGCGTGGTGCGTTCGCGGTCGCAGAGCTCAACGGCACGGAGGAGGGCGAGAGGCTGGTGCGGGAGTGTCCGGGGCTGTTTGCGATGGAGAGGGGCGTGCTGGCGGCGCGCGACCCGATGGAGAACGAGAACGAGTTGGAGAAGTTCCGCCGGCTGACGGGGGAGGACTGGCTGAAGGGCAAGGCTGTTCTCCGCAAGGCGAAGGACCACTTTGTCTTCACCGTGGAAAGCACGGGCGCGCTCAAGCCGTGGGACATCTTCCGGCAGTCCATCGAGATCCTCCAGGGGAAGATCGACGCAACGCTGCAGAAACTGTAGAGGCCCGTAGAGCCAGCCGCCAGTCACGTTGCTGCGATCAGGGTTGCGTCAAGGACGCGGGACGTGAAGCGACGTGCCGGACGGGTACGACGGCATGTGAGACGCAGTCTGCCGCGCCCGCTGCGTACGCTCGCACAGTTCACGTGTTCACAGCTAAAAAATGGTGCGACAGGATACTTCTGGTGTGGAACAATGCGAACCGGCGCTCTTCCGCATCCTGCGAAAGGTCGTTCGCTACGAAGATGCCTAGAACACATGGATGTGTGCGACAGACGCGGCCGCGCGTCTCCCATCGCCCACAGCTCGGAATAGGGGACGGTACACATGACTGGCCAAGCCGCACAGCAGCGCACGTGGTCACCGACGACCGGAGGCGCGCATGTACGAGATAGCTGCCGTGGCGGCCAGTGCGGTCGCAGTCAGACCAGCGGCGACGAGCAGCGTGGTTCCGTCGATCGTGACCGTGAACTGCCAGCTGGGCGTTGGCTCAATCCCGGAACGGTGTCGCGACCGCTTGTACGGCCGCAGGTGGTGGCTACTGTAGCCCCCGTGCGTGGACATGTCCGTGTCGAGATCCCCCGAGTTCCAGTGCTGCCGAGCGTTGCGGCGTGAGTGTCCCGAGGCCAGCTGGCTGGCAATGCCCGCGTGGCTCGACCTGCCCCGGCCGCCCGACACGGACCTTGCATGTCCACGCGACGTGCCTGGGCCGCCCGACAGCGTGCCGAACATGTTGCGCACGTCCCACGCGGCCGCCCCGCTGCCGGTGCCCGTCATGCTCATGCCCATGCCGCCGTGCGATGGCACGAGCACGCTGAGCGGCCGCAGGCGGTCGTTGCCCTCCTGCAGGACCGTCGTCGAGGTGGGTGCGGGCTGCAGGAAGCGCTCGTCGTCGGTGTCGTCCGAGTCCACGTCGTCGTAGAACATGAGCGAAAGGCGGCGCACGCGGTGCTCCGAGTCGATGGCGACGAGAAGCAGCGGGTCGCAGCTCTGCATGCCCGCCTCGATCCAGTCGACGTCTGTCTGCCCCGTGCACATCTGCCACGCCTCGCTGTGCCAGTAGCACGACCCGGGCTCGCTCTCCGACAGACGCAGAATGTGCAGCATGCCGCCGTCGAGCGACACGACCCAGTACGCGTCGCCCTCCTCGCGTGGATCGTCCTGGGCGTTCCGCCGCTTGCAGTACGACGCCAGGCGCGACAGGAGCGTCGGCGCCCGCTGCGACGCGTTGCTGGCGCATGGCCATCGGTCGATGATGACCAGCGAGCCGGGGAGCGGCGTCTCGAGGTTGAGGCGCAGGGCCGACTGCAGATCCCACAGCAGCACGCCGGACGAGCAGCACACCCCCGCGATGCGGCCGTCGGACGACAGCGTCACGGCGGTGGGTTCGTCCAGCGGGGGGATCGACGTCACCGGCACCCCGGCCCAGCGCCGCGACAACAGCGAGGACACGTGCGGCGCGATGCCCGTGGCACGCCAGATGGCCGCGGACGTGCCCCGCCAGTTCCACACGCTGATCGCCCCACGGTCGGTGCAGGACAGCAGCGTGGACCCGTCCAGCGACACGCTCACGTCGATGACCATGCCGCCCTGCTGCGGGGACTGGAACACCTCCGTGGCCCCGCGCCACATCCTGACGTAGCCGTCCGCCCCGCCGGACACGCAGACCTGCCCCGTGGTGTCCGTGCTGCACGACAGCACCGCGCCGCTGTGCCGGCCGAGCATGCAGTCGATCGCGTGCTTCGTGAGGCTCACGCGGCTCACCGCACCGTCCAGCGACCCGAACACCGCGACGAGGCCGTCCCCGGAGACGACGGTGCAGATGATGGTGCTGGCGTGGGCATCCTTGATGCGACCCACGCGCAGGCCCTTCGCGAGGCTCCAGAAGCACACCGCGCCGCGCGCGTCGCCGGACACGACGAGCCCGCGCTCGACGGAGTCGTCCGCAAGCGCCGCGCCGGGCACGCGCGGCAGCGGCGCCGTGAAGGAGATGCCAAGGGGGCGCATCGCGGCGGACGGGCCCGAGAGCTCGTCGATCGCGCTTTCCTCCATGTCCTTCGTCGGGTCGCGGACCTGCACCGCGGTCTGCCGCGAGACGTACGCCACGGGGCTGCCCGGGGGCCCGATGGCGCAGCACGTGACCGGGCATGCCGACTGGTGCTCGGTCAGCAGCTGGTACGAGCCGTGGGTGCCGCCCGTCCACCGCCAGACGCGGCACGTGCGGTCCGCGCCGCCCGTAGCGAGCAGCTTGCCGTCGTACGCGACCGAGCACGACAGCACCCACCCGTCGTGCGCGTCCAGCACCTGTAGTGTGCGCTCCTTCAACACGTCCCACACGCGCACGCGGCGGTCCTGGCAGCCCGTGACGGCAAGCAGGCGCCCCCCGGGCATCGTCAGGGCGCACGTGCGCACCTCGAGCCCGTGCGGCATGCGGCGTTCGCTGGCCAGTGCCTGCGTGTCGCCGTGCCCGACGTCGAACTGCAGCGCGTTGCACGCGCCGCCCTCGGACCCAAACAGCAGCCAGAGCTCCTCCTCGCGGACGCGCAGCAGCGCGCAGCAGCACACGGGGTGCTGGTGCTTGATGATCTGCACACGGCGTGGTTTGGACGGCTTCTCGAGCCCCCACAGAACGAGGGAGCCCGCGCCCGTGGCGCTGGTCAGGAACTGGCTGTCGCTCGAGAGCGCGACGCAGCGCACCGCCTCGACGTGCGCCTCGAAGTCCACGAGCTTCGAAAGCTGCCAGTACCCCTCGCCGTTG
This sequence comes from Pedinophyceae sp. YPF-701, assembly GCA_916048055.1. Taxonomy (NCBI): domain Eukaryota; kingdom Viridiplantae; phylum Chlorophyta; class Pedinophyceae; species Pedinophyceae sp. YPF-701. Next base: position 391,316 of record CAJZHL010000016.1, on the reverse strand, counting down.
TTCGTGAGCAGCAGCGCCGCCACGCGGCGGTTCGAGTACCCGATCGCGATGGTGAAGGTGTCGCCGCCACCGCTGATCGTGACGCTCTGCGCCACGTCCAGGTGCGGCTGCGCCTTCGCCGCGGCGCCGTACGACCCGCCGCCAGTGTCTGCCCATGCAAACAGCACGCCGTCCTCGCAGATGGTGACGATGACCCTGCCGCCGCCGCCGATCGCGACGCCGCGGATCGGCGCAGCGTGTCCCGCGAGCGGCACGCGCCCGAGCAGCAGCGCGTGGTCCGCGAGCGTCGCGGGCGCCTGCTCGCGGCCGTTGACGGCGGGGCGCAGCAGCGGCGCGTCCGTGGCCTCCGAGGCGATGGCCTGGAAGTCCCACACGTGCGCGGAGCCGCCTGGCGTGCCCGTGACGACGAGCCGCGCGTCGCCCGACGCGCTGCAGCAGCTCTGATTCATGGCGCTATACTCCTGGATGCGGCGCCCCTCGTTGGCGTCGAACGCGGCGACGAACCACCGCCCGTGGCTGGTGTAGCTGGCGACCAGCGCGGAGGAGTCCTGCGAGATGAAGCAGAACTGGCACACGCCCTCGCTCAGGAGCAGCCGGCGGAGGCAGACCGGCCCGTTGGCGCCGAGCGCGTCCCAGACCTGCACGTAGCCCTCCGTGCCGCAGCACACGAGCACCTGCTGCTGGTGCCGCCCGCCCGCGATGCGCAGCCGCACCGACACGCTCCGCACGCCGATGCCCACGCCGGCCTTGACGGTCCGCGTGATGTGGATGGCCTGGGGCAGCTCCTTGGGCCGCACGCCGAGGGCGCCGAGCGGGAAGAGCTTCACGCGGCCGTCCGCGCCGCCGCTGCACAGGAACATGCCGTTGCGCGTCATCGACAGGCACGTGACCATCGCCGAGTGCACCTTGAGCACCATGGGCCCCATAATGCTCGCACCGTCGCCCGCCGTCGCGGCCATCTCCCACACGCGGATGTTGTGGTCGTCCGCGCCCGCCGCGAACCGCCGGCCGGCGAGGTCGATGCACACAGCCGTCACGCTGCACGCCACGGGGTCGTCGCCCTTGCCCCCCTCGCTCAGGTGGCTCGCCCGCGACGTCGGCATGTCCTCGGGCTCCACTTGCAGCGACAGCACCACGGGCTTGCCGTGCTTGAGCGGCGTGCGGCGCGCGGACGTCCATTTCGGCATCCCGCGGCAGTCCCACACCAGCACCTCCCCGGTCACCGTCCCGGCTAATATCACCTCCCCCATGCCCGACATCGCCACAGTCGTCATGATGCACCCCTGCGGAGCCTCCAGCACGCCCTTGACGCGCCCGTCGCCCGCGCCCCACACCAGCACGCGCGGGTCGGCCACCTTCATTTCGCAGTCGCAAGCGATGCCCGCGACGACGGACCCGTCCATCGCCACCGCCACCGCCAGCATCGGCAGGTTGTACCCGAGCAGCGTGCCGATGATCGGCCGGAACGGAAGCGGGTCCTGCTCCACGAGCCACGAGTTGAAGTGCGGCGGAAAGCCCGTCATGCGTGCGATCTCGCGGGCCTTGCGCGCGGGGAAGCTGCGGACGGGGGCGCTCCACGCGGCCTGGAAGATGTGGCGCGAGGAGGCGGGGTCGCAGATGGAAGTGGAGAGGAAGAGCGCCATTTCGCGGGCGTTGCTCAGGTTGGCGAGCAGCGCGCGGCTGAGGTCGGGCTCGATGGTGCGGTCGCGCGAGATGGCGTCGACGAGCTTCTGGGTGATGCTGACGGCCTCGGTGATGAAGTCCTGTCCGCGATGGGCCTCGAACTGCGCGCGGCAGTAGAGCATGTTGGTCACCATGCCCGAGAAGATGGACACGAGGCCCGTGAGGACGTCCGGGGATGTCATCGCGCCGGAGTCCTTGCCGGAGTCGCGGATGTCGATGTCGATCGCGATGGAGAGGTGGCGGAGGAAGTACCGCACGGTGTACAGGTGCGCGGGGCCCAGGTCGACCTCCTGCTCGTCCAGGAGCGCGTCGATGGACGAGTTGCGCTGGACGAGGAAGAAACACCGCTCGCACATCAGCGTGTGCACCTCTGCGAAGCGACCGCGGGGAACGGCGCGAGTGAGGCGAAAGCAGTGCAACAGGCATGTGAAACATCAAAGCGAGCGAAACGCGCGGCGCACGGGGCCGTGGCGCTCAGCATCGTCACGGTGCGACGCGGACCTGACTCGAAGCGCGTCGGCGTGCCCGCTGCGGCGCCCGAGTGCGTCCCGGTGCCGCGCGACGTTGAGTTGAACCGCTGCGGCTTCACCGACCCGCGCGCCAGGAGCCACTCCGTCATCCACTGGTGCTGGAACGTCACGCAGTTGTCGTTCCGCGCGTTCTCCGTGACCAGCTCGTCCAGCCGCGCGATCGCCGTCACCAGGTCCGACGTCCCGCACGGCTCCCAGTTCCCGTCCTCGTGCTTGTGCAGGATCAGGTCGCCCATCTCCTCGATCGACACGGGCTCGAACGTGGCCACCACGACCTCGAGGACCTGCTCGATGCGCGCCTGCGTCGCCGTGTCCACGCCGTCGTACACGCGCATCAGAGATTCCTCCAACACGTGCTCCAGGTTCGAGGGCAGCCGCCGGAGCTCCGCCTCCGTCCACTGGTCGCGCAGGCGGATCTGCTGCACGATGGACTGCGCGTACAAGAAGGACTGGTCGGACTGGCGGACGAGGTAGTCCACGCCGCGCGGGAGCTCCACGTCAGCCATACGCCCGGCGAGCTGGTGCGTGCAGTACCGCTGGAGATCCTCGTGCACCTGCGCGACGTACGTGCTGAGATCAACGACGCGGCAGCGCCCGCGCAGGGTCGGGAGCATCTGCTGCCGGCCCATGAAGATGACGCGGACGCAGTCGGGTAGACTCCACCAGTTGAGGCCGAGGATGTGGCTGCGCTCGTCCTCGGGGCACTCGTCGACGCCGTCGATGAGCACGACGATCACCTCCGACGTGGCCGCCTCGAGGGCGCGCAGCGGGGCATCGATCAGGAAGCTGAACAGGTCCAGGGGGCTGCCGTCCTCGGGGAGGCTCTCCGCCGCGTCCTGGATGGGCTCGTAGCACCCGGGCACGCTGCACGCCAGCTGGAAGGCGATCGACTTGACGATCTTCGCGGCCGAGCACGCCACGATGCTCTTCTTCTGACAGAAGTGGTACGCTTTGACCACGTTGCGCTCCCGCTGGCACATCGCCGCGCCCGCCGTGGTCTTCCCCGTGCCGGCCTTGCCCGTGACCACCATGATGCGGTCGCGCGCCGACACGGGCGGCGTCGCGAGCCAGCGGTCCATCTCCGCGAACAGCCAGTCGCGCGTGCCCGGGAACAGCGCCGCCGACGCCGTCCGCATCCGCAGCTGCGACGACTGGAACGCGGTCGTGTCCAGCACGCGGTCCAGCGTCTCCATGTTGACCTGCCGGTACTTGTCGAGCAGCGTGGAGTGGATCGATTGCCAGTTGTCCGCCAGGATCCGCATGCACCCGTGCACGGTCGTGTACGGCCGCGAGGTCCCGGACCGGGGCGACGGCGTGGGCGGGCCCGTGTGGCCCGTGTCGACGAGCCGGTGCGACCCCGAGCGCGCCCCCGCCCGCTTCGCCTCCGCCTGCTGCTGCTTGGTCAGCCGCTTGCACTCCATCATCAGCGCGTACATCTGCGTGGCCTCCACGTGCCCCTGCCCCGCGGGGTCCAGCGTCTCCTTCACCACGATGTCCACGAACGGGTGCGTCGACTGCCCGCCGCGCAGATCGATGCCCCGCGCCGCCAGCGCCTGCGCCACGGACTCGTTCGCGGCCCGCAGGACCGACCCGAGCGTCACGGAGTCCGTCGCGAGGTCGAGCACGGCCTGCCGGAACCGCGACCAGGGCACCTGGTCCCGCTCGTTCGACACGCGGTCCTGCCAGAACGCGCGCAGCTCCTGGGACAGGTGCGGGGGCAGGTGGAGCTTCGGGACCGACTGGAGCTCGCGCAGGAGCAGCTCGAGCTCGTCCGCGGCCTGCCGCGCCGTGATGCGTTCCGCGGGGCTCAGCTTGAAGCACCGCTGCAGGATCGACTTCAGCTGCGGGTGAGTGCCTTTCGGAATGTCCGGAATCGCGGCCTGCACGGGGGTGCCGACGCTCATGTCGACGTCGCTCGGCGTGCGCGGGCGGCGCTCGGGCCGGATCCACGACCGGCGCCCCGTGAGGCACTCCACGATGATGTACCCCACGCACCACATGTCCGACGCAGTGGTCAGCTCCCCCACGGGCTGCGCCTGCTCGGGCGCGCAGTACCCGGGCGTGTATCCGTCGACGCGCCCCGACGCGAGCCCCACGATCTGCGTCGTCCCGAAGTCGGAGATGTGCGTCCCCTTCTTGTGGTCCAGCAGCACGTTCCGGGGCTTCAGGTCGCCGTGCGCGACCTCGAGCGTCGAGTGCAGGTCGTCGAGGCCCTGGCAGATCTCGAGCGCGATCCGCACGACCTCCGTCGGCGGGAACGGCGCCGCCTCCTCGATGTAGTGCCGCAGCGTCGTCGGGTAAAAGTGCATGACGATGCCGTAGCCCTTCAGCGCGCCGTCGCCGTTCGGGGGGAACTCCGTGAACCCGTGCAGCCGCGCGACGTTGCTGCACCCGAGCGCCACGTCCAGGAACTGCGAGATCTCGTCCCGCAGCGCGCGGTTGTGCACCGTGTCCTTGAACACCTTCACCGCCACCTCGCGCGGGTGGCTCGCGGGGCGCTTGCGGTACAGCGCCTTGTACACGACGCCGTACCCGCCCTGCCCGAGCGGGCGGTTCAGGTCCACCTCGAGGCACTCTGGCGGGATGAAGAGCTGCGACGCGATGTCGTGCTGCGTCGAGGAGCCCGCGGGCGTGATGCCGCCGGACGCGGACGGCAGCGGGGGGCGCGAGAGCGAGGGCGCGGGGCCGAGGAACTGGTTCCCGGCGTCGAAGCCCTCCGCGGCGCTCGGGGGCGGCGGCTGGACGCCCTGGGACGGCTCGGCGTCGTGCTGCCTGTCCAGGTTGCCGCTCGGGCGCACGTCCGCGGTGGGCTCCGCGAACATCGGCGGCGGGCCCAGGCGGCACGTGAGCGTGCGCATGAAGCCGGCGTTGCCCATCAGCGCCGCGCCGCGGTGCATCGTCCCGGCGCCGGTGATGGTGGACTCCGGGAAGGCTTCGGGGTCGGGGAGGCTCTCGGCGACCGACGACGGGAGGGGCGCGTGGCGCCTGACGACGGTGCGCTGCGGGCGGGGGATGCGGGGAGGCGCGGAGTCAGGGGCGGAGCGTGCGCGGGGCGCGGCGGCGAGGGCGCGGCGTGCGCGCGGAAGACCAGCGAGAGGGACTTGACGCGCCGTTGATGCGCCCTGTGGGCGGGGCGCGGGCCGCGGGCGCGCGTCGCGTGGGGAAGGCGACGAGGGAGGTCGGCGGGGGGCGGCGCGGGGCGCGGAACGTCGCGCGGCGTGCGGGTGTCGGATGGGTCGTCGCGCACACGTACCAAGTCGGCCATTTCCGGCACGACGTCGTCGTCTTCCGAGGACTCGGACGTGATGTCGGACAGCATCTCCTCCTCTGCCTCCAAGGGCTGGTTGTGCTCGACGATGAAGCGCAAACGACCTGCACGGCGCGTGGTGTCTTGGCGTGTGAAAAGCGCTCTTCCCGGCGGATAGGCTGTCCCATGCGTCTCCGCCCGCTGAGGAGACGCGAAGAATCGACCTCTCACGCGAGAGAATGGCACCGGAAAGGACGAATTTGGCTCGATGCCGCACTTGCGCCCGCGCACACTGCTGGCGCTGGGCGAGCGGCCCTCCAGCGCCGCAGTCGCAATCTTCAGGGCGAAGCAACGCAGGCGGGGGCATCACCTGCCGCTCCCATGCTGGCTGACTTGCCGGGCAGGGCGTGGACGTCGATGGAGTGGCCAGGCGTGGGGCACTCTGCTGCGCTGGGCAGCAGGTCGCCGGGCTCGGCGCGCGACTGCACGCTGCCGTTCAACGTCCTGCTTCCGGACAGACGCATCACGGGGAGGTCGTCCGAGGTGCGGACGTGGAGCTCGTTGTTCAGCCCCGGGTGCCGCGCTCGCTGTGGCCGCACTGCATTGCCGCCGCCGAGGACCCCGCCCTCCTCGTCCGCCCGGGGCTCGTCGTCGCTCGTCTCCGCGCTCATGGTCCAGAACACCTACTCATGACGCGCACGCAGCCTTCAAGCGCGCCGAGGCCGCCGGTGCATTCTCTCCGGCCGGCCCTCTGAGCAGCAACCGATTCCAACGACCGAACGCTACGTGCCGCTGAGTCAGAATGCGAATACTGTCCTCTCCGCGGCCCCTCGCTGCGCAGTGAGGCCGCCGGGGCCCGTCGCGGCCGCTTCCGGGCAGCACGCGCGTCAGCAGCTCTGTCTGACCAGTGCCAAGATGACATCATTGTTGTGATGCGCGCGTCAGCGTCTCGCAGCGCCACCGGGCGCGCCCACACCCGGCGCACGAGACCATGCAGACACTGCGCTACTGCTGCGGCTGCGGGGCCAGGGGCGACTGTGCCACGTCGCGGCTGCACCACTGACGGCGTCACGCTGTGTGCGCGACGAGCGCGCCTCGCCCGCACGCCCTCCGCACGGCGCGTCGCCGAAACGCACAGGCGACGTCGCCGAACTCTCCGGCGGGCTGCGCACGCAGCACATGTGTCGTTCGCTCCCCCGGCGGCCCTGAGGCGGTTTGCTCTGGTACCGTGGCCGCGCCTGCCTGGGGGCGTTCGGCTCAGCTCGCGCGCCCTGCGTGCACGCACGTGCGGGGCACTCGCGCTCACGCTCGCTCACATCCGTCCCGCGCGCCTCACGGCCGCTTCGCGATCTTTTTGCTCACGCCGACCTTGCCGCCCTCGGGCACGCTGAAGATCGACTTCTTGTTCTTGAAGAACTTCTTCCCCGTCTTCCCCTGCTTGAACTTCTGCCACGCGCTCTGCTGCTCGTCCAGCTTCGCGTCCAGCTCCGCGAACCGCCTCTTCTTCTTGATGGTCTTAATCGCCTTCACCTTGCGCTCCCGCGTCTTCTCGTCGTCGCCCTCACTGATCTGCAGGTGCTTCGGGATCTCCTTCGGCAGCGCCGCCAGGTCCTCGCCGCCCACGCGCCGCACCTTGGGTGCCGCCACGCCCGTGTACCCCTGCCCCTCCTCGCGCGGCTTGATGCCCGCCGCCCGCACCACCTCCCTGTACTCCCCGAACCCGTCGTACACCACCACGAACCGCCGGTCCGCCGTGGCCCCCACGATCACCGCGGGGTACTCCTCCCCGTCGCCGCAGTAGTGCGCGTTGCACCTGTGCCCGATCGCCCACGCCGGGTCGCCCGCGCCGGCCAGCGCCTCCTTCACCTGCTTCTTCCTGCAACGCGAGCACCGCGGGCGGCCGGGCGGTCAGCGCGGCGGCCATAGTCAAGTGCGACGGGGTGTTGCCTTCGCCCGCGGAGACTGGCGCGTGCAAGCGCGAGGCGTGGGTGCTCGGTGGGGCGTGCAGCGCGCGGGGGCCGGGGTGCGCGCGAGGTTGGTGTGTTGCGCGGGTCTGTGTGGTGGCCGGGGTGTGGCCGGGGTGTGTGGGACGCACTTCAGTTCTCGCAGCGTCTGGTCCGGAAGCGTTGTCGGTAGCGGCGGCCGCTCCTTGACGTAAGTCATGCCCTCCGGGAGCGGCTCGCTGATTTCGTCGCCTTGCTCGCCCGCAGGCGCCTCCTGTGCTGCAGGCTGCTTGGGGGCCGGGACAGGGATCGCATCTGGCCCGCCAAGCGTCTCTAGCAGCTCCTTCGTGGCCGTGATGATCTCTTCAAGCGACTCCTTGACGCCCAGAAGCTCCTCATCCCCGGGGTCTGCCTGCAGCGCCTGCTTCGTCTGCTCCAGCTGCTCCTCGTACTCGGCCAGGTTCGCCGCGACCTGGACGGCGTCCTGGATCTCCGCCATTCGGACGCCCCCAAACGTACTCCTCTATTGTGCTGCTCTATATCCACGTCCCCGCCGCCTACGACCTCGCTTCGCACCAGGAGGAATCCAGGTGCTTCTCCGTCCGCGAATCCGCCGCGGGTGCAGTGCACGCAGCAGTGAGTCGCCAACAGGCTCAAATCCGTGAGAGGCACACGTCGGCCGCCGAATGCGCGTGACGCGTCGCATGGAGCGCCACTGCTGTGCACACTCGCCCTCTTCGACACACACTCCTCCCCCCCTGCGTCAGCAAGGGACCGCGGCAGCCGGCCGCCACGACGCCGCACCGTGTCCCACCACCACCGCGTGCGTCCTGACTCGCCTGCGAACAAGTGCTCTGCGGAGGGCGCTGACCAGACCGAGCAACCATTGACTCGCACAGCGCCAACGCCGTGAGCAGGCCAGGCGACGTCGCGTCACGCGCCTGCACAGGCGCGAGGCGGACGCGAGCGACAGCCACACATGTCCGTCGTGCGCGTCAGCGGCGCTCACACTCAAAGTATTGATTGACTCACGGCCGCGCTCCCAGCTGTCAGCAGCGCCGCACACGCACGGCGGGTTGGCGCCAGCCTCGCGTCTCCGCCGCGCGCCACCTCTGCGCACGTTCACTGTGGTTCACACCCCGGCCGAGTCCTGCCTCGGCGCGGACGATGCTTCTACATGCCTTGCACTAATGGCTCGCGTCCGGGCGCGGCCTGCTCCCCCCGCGCGGCTCGGGTGCGCCGTTCAGTTGTTGCTGGTGGCGCCGCCGTTGCCGTCGCCCGGGTTGGGGCAGGGCTGGATGCCCCAGATCTCGTCGGCGTACTGCTTGATGGTGCGGTCGGACGAGAACTTGGCCATGCCCGCGACGGAGAGGATGGACATCTCGTTCCACTTGGCCTGGTCGCGGTACAGGTCGTCGACGCGCTTCTGCGTCTCGAGGTAGCTCGGGAAGTCGTTGGCGACCAGGTAGAAGTCGGTGCCCTCCACGTTGTCGATGACGGGCAGCAGGTAGTCCTGCCACCCGAAGTCGCCCTTCCGCACGGACGCGCACACCTCGGTGAAGCGCGGGTCCGGCTTGAGCGAGCGGCGCTCCTTGCGCAGCTTGGGCACCTCGGGCGTGCGCGCGCCGAAGATGAACATGTTCTCCTCGCCAATCTCCTCGGCGATCTCGACGTTGGCGCCGTCCATCGTGCCGATGATCAGCGAGCCGTTCATCGCGAACTTCATGTTGGACGTGCCCGACGCCTCCGTGCCGGCCGTCGAGATGTGCTGCGAGAGCTCCGTGCCCGGCACGATGACCTCCGCGAGGCTGACGTTGTAGTCCGGCAGGAACACGAGCTTCAGGAGGTCGCCGACGTCCTTGTCGTTGTTGATCTTCTCGCCGACGGCCGACACGAGCTTGATGATGCGCTTGGCCATCTCGTAGCCCGGCGCCGCCTTGCCGCCGAGCATCACCACGCGCGGGACGACCTTCTTGCGCTGCTCGGGCGTCATCTTCTTGATCTCGCGGTACCGCTGCACCACGCCGAGCACGTTGAGCAGCTGCCGCTTGTACTCGTGGATGCGCTTCACCTGGACGTCGAAGAGCGCGTTGGGGTTGACCTCGACGCCCGTGAGCTCCTTGACCTTGGCGGCGAGGCGCTGCTTGCTCTCGAGCTTGGCCGCGACCCACTTCTCCTGGAAGGCGGGGTCCTTGGCGTGCGCGCGGAGGCCCTCGAGCAGCGTGAGGTCCTTGATCCACTTGTCCGTCCCGAGCGTCTCGGTGATGAGCATGCGCAGCGGGGGGTTGCAGAAGGCGAGCCAGCGGCGCTGCGTCACGCCGTTGGTCTTGTTCTGGAACTTCTCCGGCCAGAGCTCGTAGAACTCCTTCAGGATGGTGTCCTTGATGATCTGCGAGTGGATGGCCGCGACGCCGTTGATGGTGTGGCTCGCGACGCACGCGAGGTTGGCCATCTTGATGACCTTGCCGCCGTACGCGTCCTCCTCGATGATCGACATGTTCTGCAGCCCCGGCCAGTTGGGCCCCTTCTTGTCCTTGACCAGCTGGATGAAGCGCCAGTTGATGTCGTAGATGATCTGCATGTGCCGCGGGAGCAGCTTCTCCATCATCTGCACCGGCCACTTCTCGAGCGCCTCGGGCATCACCGTGTGGTTGGTGAACGCAAAGACCTTGGTCGTGATCTCCCACGACTTGGTCCAGCCCAGGCCGCAGTCGTCGATCAGCAGCCGCATCAGCTCCGGCACCGCGATCACCGGGTGCGTGTCGTTCAGCTGGAACGCCACCTTGTCCGCGAACAGGTCCATCGTGTCGTGCGTCTCGCGGTACCGCCGCACCACGTCCTGCAGCGACGCCGAGCAGAAGAAGAACTGCTGCTTCAGCCGCAGCTCGCGCCCCTCGTACGTGCGGTCGTCCGGGTACAGCACCGACGAGATCGTCTCCGCGCGCTGCCGGGCCAGGATGGCCTGCACGTAGTCGCCCGTGTTGAACGCCTCGAGGTCGAACTGCCGCACGGGCTTGGCGCTCCAGAGGCGCAGGTTGATCGTGTGCTGCGTGTCGAACCCGGGGATCGGGTTGTCGTGCGCCACCGCCGTCACCTCCTCGCCCGGGTGCCACTTGAACTTCTGCTTCCCGTTCTCCTCGTACACGCTCACGTGGCCGAAGAACTTCACCGGGTACGTCACCACGTTGCGCTCGATCTCCCACGGGTTCCCGAACGTCAGCCAGTAGTCCGGCTGCTCGTGCTGGAACCCGTCCTGGAGCGTCTGCCGGAACATCCCGTACTGGTAGCGGATGCCGTACCCCCACGCGGGGAGCTCCAGGCTGGCCATCGAGTCGAGGAAGCACGACGCGAGGCGCCCGAGGCCGCCGTTGCCGAGCGCCGCGTCGCGCTCGCACTCCGCGAGCTCCTCGAGGTCGTACCCGAGCTCCTCGAGCGCCTCGGTGTAGGCGTCCTTGACGTTGAGGTTGTACAGCGCGTTCTTCAGGCTCCGGCCCTGGAGGAACTCCATCGACAGGTAGTACACGCGCTTCGGGTCGGCCTCGCGGAGCCACGTCTGCGTGTCGTTCCACACCTCGATCAGCCGGTCGCGCACGGAGAAGGCCGTGGCCTGGTACGCCTCCTGCACCGAGAAGCGGTAGCGCGTCCGCGCGAGGGTGTACTCGACGTGGTTGATGATCGACTGCTGGATCGAGAGGACGTCGTTCTTCGAGTACGTGTCCATCATCGAGTAGAGCAGCTCCTTGCGCCCGCGCGTCTCGTTGATGGGGCCCATGTAGGGGCGCGGCGTGTTGCCCGTGTGCTTGCCCTCCACCACCGTCGCGATCGTCCGCTTGATCTGCTCCTGGTCCTCCGCCTTGGTGATCTGCGCGCGGCGCGGGCACGCGCCGGCGGACGCGTGGGCGGCGACGTGGCCTCGCGCAACCGCTGGGCGTGGGCCCCGCGGCGCGGGGCGCGGTGCGGGCCCGCGACGGGCGGCTCGGCGCGGGAACGTGGCGTGCGGGCCGGGCGCGCCGCGGGGCGGCCGGGGCCGTGCGGCGGCGGGCGCCCCCGCCCGGCACGCTGCTGGGCACAGGAGATCTAGTGGGGAAGCGGCGCGCGCGGCTCGCGCGGGGCCGCGGCCGGCCCGGCGGCCCGCGCCGGCGTGTGCGGGCACCGGGGGTCGCCTTGCGTCGCGGCGCGGCGCGGCATTCACGCGGCGCGGCGCCGGGGGCCCGGAGCGGTTGGTGGGCAGCGGCGGTGGTTGCGCGGCGGAGCGCGGCGCGGGCGGCGCACCTTCTGGCGCGTCTCGACGTCGAGGACGTAGAACTTGTCGACGGCGATCTTGCCCTGGATGTCGAGCTCGGCCTTGAGGATGTCAATGCCCATGTCGCGGAACGCGGCCGACATGGCGTTGAGCAGGCCCGGGCGGTTGGGCGTCGTGAGCGTGATCAGCGTGTACTTCTCGTGCGCCTTGTTGTCGATGCCGACCTCCGTCGCGCCCTTCGCGCCGTCCGCGGCCTTCTCCACGTCCAGCGCCGCCTGCAACGCGCGCGTGGTCAACAGCCAGGGAGGGAAGGTGCTGGGCGCGCGGCCACGGAGCGATTACGGCGTTGTTTCCGCCCGCGCGGGGCCGTGGACGACTGACAGGTCTCGATGAGGACGCGGGGCGCGCGCGGGGGGACGCGGAGGGCCGGCTACGGGGCGAGGCGGCCTGGCAACCGACAGGCGCGTTGCTGCGTTTCAGGCCGGACCCACGCCCGCTGCGTCGATTGCTGGGATGCGTTTGAACTGATCCTACCGGTTCCGCGAGCGTGAGGTGGAAGTGCGCGCGGACGAGGGCGACGCACCGTGGCAACCATTCGGCCCTTGCCGTGACGCGTCGGGAGCGCGCGAGAGCCCGCATTGCCGCCAAGACCGCCCGCGGGCCTCACTCCCGATCCAACGGGAGCGAGGCGGACCCGCTGCGCGCCGGGCGCGACCCGGCACGCAGCCTGAGACGTTGGTGCAAGCACCCTCTGCATCGCGTAGCTCTCTCGCAGTCGACTGGCGGCGAGCTATTCGAACAGCAAAATGACGAAGGGTCGGCACTCGACCGAGAAACTGCCGCGCGCTGCCCGCGCGCGGCCCCCACGACGCCGCGAGAGCGGTCGGGCACAGCCTGAGGTCAGCGGATGCCGCAGTCGCGTTCCCGGGCCTTCTCAGCCGGAGCGGCCGCCTCCTCCGCGTCTCATCGCAGATCCGCGGCGCCAGGGACGGTAACCTCCCGCTCACGCGCAGCGAACATGGCGCATTCCGTCTTTGCTGGCCTGGCACAGGGTGTGCGGTCCTCGGGCTGCGGGTGCGCGCAGCGCCGCACGCGGACGATCGCGACGGCCATGAAGGACGGCAACAAGAAGAAGCTCCCGGCGGACATCAAGACGGCCACGCGTCTGGTGCATCCGCGCTCGGGCGGGTGCCTGGATGGTTACGACGCAACGGCCCCTCCCATCTACCAGACGGCCACGTTCGGGCAGCCCGCCGCGACCGAGAACGGCGAGTACGACTACACCCGCAGCGGCAACCCCACCAGGCACGCGCCCCCTCTTGTACGCCGCCCTGCGGCCCGGATCGCCGCTGGCCGCCGCGCCAACCGCTTCTCGCGGCGCACGCGACGCGGCGCGCGTCTCCGCCCCACGCGGCCCGCGCCGTGGCATGCACGCAGGACGCTGCTCGAGGACCACCTGGCGGCGCTCGAGGGCGCGGACCGAGCCTTCGCGTTCGCCTCTGGTATGGCAGCGCTAGCGGCGTGCACGCGCCTGGTGTCGACGGGCGGGCACATCGTCGCGGGCGACGACCTGTACGGCGGCACGAGCCGGCTGCTCTCGCGCGTGGTCCCCGGCCTCGGCATCAGCGTCTCGAACGTCAACACGTGCGACGTGGAGGAGCTGCGCAAGGCCATCATCCCGGGGAAGACGCAGCTGGTGATGCTCGAGTCCCCCACGAACCCGCGGATGCAGATCTGCGACATCGAGGCGTGCGCGAGGGTCGCGAAGGAGGCCGGCTGCGTCGTCGTGGTCGACAACTCGATCATGGCCCCCACGTTTTGCCGCCCGCTCGACCTGGGCGCCGACGTCGTGATGACCTCCGGCACCAAGTTCCTCGGGGGACACTCCGACGTCACCGCGGGCATGCTCTCCGTGCGCGGGAAGGACGTTGCCGACAAGGTGCGCTTGTTTGTTTGTTCGTGTGCCAGACAGGACTGCAGCCGCGCGCGCGCCAGCCGCCCCACGCCGCGCCCCCGCGTCCCCGTGCGCCGCAGATCGCGTTCTGTCAGAACGCCGAGGGCGCCATCCTGGGCCCGCACGACTGCTGGCTGCTGCTACGCGGAATGCGGACGATGGGCGTGCGCATGGAGCGGCAGGCGTACAACTGCGCGCGGCTCGCGGAGTACCTCAAGGACCACCCCCTCGTGACGAAGCTCAACTTCGCGGGCCTCGAGAGCCACCCGGGGCACGACGTGCACTGGCGTCAGGCCTCGTCGGGGGGGTCCCTGCTGTCGTTCACCACGGGCGACATCGTCGCGAGCAAGGCGATCGTGGAGCGCACGCAGCTCTTCAAGATCACCGTCTCCTTCGGGAACGTCGCGTCGCAGATCTCGCTGCCGTGCTTCATGTCGCACGCGTCCATCCCCGCGGAGGTGCGGGCGGAGCGCGGGCTCCCGGACGACCTCGTGCGGATATCTGTGGGCATCGAGGACGCGGACGACCTCCTGCGCGACCTGGACGGCGCGATGATGCAAGCCATGGAGCAGGCGGGCATGACGCCCAAGTCGCACCTGGCGGAGGTGGAGGCGGCGGGGAGCGCGGTGCTCACGGAGCGGGAGAAGACGCTGCTGGACCGCGTGCGGCACCTCGAGGCGCGACTGAAGGAGCTCGAGTGACGCACGTGCTCGAGGTGTTACATGTGACTGCACAGTGTCACGCGGTGCGGCTACTCGCACTTCACGCTGCCGTAGATGTACCGCACGAAGGCGAGCGAGGCGCGCCACCCGACGGTCCCGAGCATGAGGAAGAAGGCGTAGCAGATGCACGCCATGTACCCAAAGTAGAAGCTGGTCTGCAGCATGCCCGACATGTCCGCGCGGAAGAAGTAGTAGTAGAAGCAGTACGCGTACACGAACACGCCCGTGGAGCCGCCGCAGAGGAACGAGCGCCACCACCAGCGGTGGTCCTCCGCGGCGAGCTGGAAGTAGGTCAGCGCCACGGTGATGAACGCCGTGACGAGCACGAGGATGCAGTACACGACGGCGAGGATGGAGTAGATGGTGTACACCTTGTGGCCCCACACGCTGGCGAAGATGTAGTACAGCTCGATGTAGATGGCGCTGAAGGGCAGGAAGCCCGCCATGACCATTTGGGCGGGGGTGGAGCGGAACCACGTGAGGTCGGGCGTCTCGCGCGGGTACTTGTTCGTGCGCACGGGCGCCGCGAAGGTCGACCGCGAGTTCTTCCCCACGATGGCGCCCGCGATGGTCAGCGGCACCGTCACCGCGCCCCAGATGAAGAACAGCAGCGCGATGGTGCTGAGGGGCAGCGCGGCGGTCGAGCGGTACGCGATCGCGACGGTGTTGTTCCAGCAGAACGTCGCGAAGAACGGCCCCGCGAGCACCGCGCAGGTCACCAGCGTGTTGCGCACCCAGTTCCCGCCGCCCATCTGGCGGAAGTACATGCCCGACGCGTAGCCCGACACCCACGCGGTGAACGCGTAGAGCAGGACGAGCGCGACCATGATCGCGCCGCGGTTGTGCGGGTAGAACTGCCCCGCGAGCGCGAGCGCGAACAGCAGCACGGACAGCAGCAGCAGCTGGTAGCCCGTGCCGACCAGCGCGCAGAACAGGCCGCGGCGGCGCGGGAACCGGAACACGTCGGCGTGGACGTACTTCCACCCCGTCTCCTCCGCGTCGTCGAGCGCCTCCTCGTCGCCCTGGTACTTGATGACGTCCTTGCGCAGCACGCGCAGGAGGATGGTGGCCAGGAAGCCGGTCAGGAGGAGGACGGTGACGCACGAGTTGACGATGGAGAACCAGTGGATCTCCATGTGCTGCGGGAGGAAGCTGTACCGCGCGTACTTGTCCATGCGCTGCGCGTACGGGATCGTCGTCGGCTTCCACGCCACGCTGTACGTAAACGTCACCTCGCGCGGCTCGCCGTCGGTGATGTCGACCACGTCGTCGGCCTCGCTCGCGTCGTGCGCGACGTGCACCTCGATCACGCGGTCCTCGTTGTACGCCACCTCCAGCGGCAGGTGCGTGTGCAGCAGGCGCTTGTAGTCCGCCGTGCTCGCGTGCGTGTCCTGCTCCGTCTTGCCGATGAAGCCCCAGAGCGGGAGGTCGTCGAAGTACATGTTGAAGTAGTACTCCGCCTCGACCGCCTTGAGCAGCTTCCCGACCGCCTTCTTGTCGAGCTTGGCCGTGCACAGCGTGGCGCTGTCCACGTCCTCGCGGAACTTGATCTCGTACGGCGTGTTCGTCATCCGGTTCGCGTCCATCGCGTCGCCGAGCCCGCCCTTCTGCTTCTCCAGCTTCTCGGGCTGGCAGAACGGCAGGTCGTAGTACCGGTACGTCTCGCTGCGACACATGGAGCTTCGGGGGCGAGTGTCGCGGACGGACGGGCCGCGGGGAGCCGGCGACGGGGCCCGGGGCGAGGTTGCGTGACGGAGGAGCAAGGGCGCCGGTGGCGGGCGGGCCGCGGCGCCGGAGCCGAGCGCACGGCCGCGCCTTGAGCTGCGTGAGGGGGAAATCGAACCGGGGCGCGATGGCCCGGGGGGCTCGCGGGGTGCGGTGTGGCGCAACGGCGGGTCGAGGATTGCAGAGGACCTTGGCGCGCGGTTGCTTCGCAGGCGCGGGGGATGCCGCGGGATCACCGCTGACCTCGCAGTGGTGCATCAGCGCTCGCGCCACCACCGGGCCGCGGCGTCCAGCGCAGCGGACGAAGCGCGGGATACAAGGGGCCCGATTCCTCACGGCAGTGCGATGCATTTCCAGCGAAGTATTGCGCCGTGGGCGCCGAACGGGGCGCCGCGCGCCCTGGGTTGATGGGGTGCTTGTTCGACCGCTCACGGCTTGCGGGCGTGGCGCAAGGGGTGGACTGCGCACCTCGGATTCGAGAAAGGCCCAATCTTGTTCGCTAGAAGCGGCACCGGGTCTCCAACCTCGTAGGTGCGTTCTTTGCCGGTCAAGCGCCGTGCCGCGGCCCCAGGCAGCGCCCCCACGCACGCCAGCGCGAGGGCGAGCGCAAGCAAAATCACCGCTGGCCGCATCCTATCACCTCATCAACTACGCTAACGACCCCAGCCGCGGCTGCCCCCACCGCGCCCAGGAGCGCTCGTCCTGTGTCCCAGCCAACGCCGACCGACCGCCGCCGTGACCTCGCGCAACAAATCAGCGCAGGACAGACAGACCCCCTGCTGAAATCGATCGCGCACGCGTCACACCTCCACTGCACTCGCCGTTCTCCCCGCCCCGGCAAAGAAGCGGTGCAGACAGCACCACTGACACACAGTCGCACACACCCCCGCAACACACCCCGCCTGCGAACCCCCCTCCGCACTGCTTGCCCGCCCTTCGTCAGCTCGCGCCCCCCCTCTCGCCAGCCTCCCCCCCTCCGCGCTGGTGCCTGCGCAACACAAAGGGTTCATTGACCACCCCTGCCCGCTGCGTTCACGCGGCGTCACAGCCACCGCGTCGTACAGAAGCTCTCGTACGACACCGCGTACGCCGCGAGGACCAGGCAGAGTCCGAGCCAGGCCACGGCGCACCACAGTCCCCCGAAGTACACCCCCACCCCCATGACACACCCCCACGGGACCCACGTCTTCGCGACGCCCCACACGCCCACGTGCCGCCCGAACAGCGCCACGAGCACCGCCAGCCGCGCCATGTCCCACTTCGTCCGCCCCCCGCACCGCGCCCGCGACAGCACCGCCCCCACAAACCTGCACAGCAACAACACACACGCAGCCCGTTGCCGCCGCTCCCAGGCGTCTCGGAACACACTGCGTGCGGCGCGGGGGGCCAGCAGTGGCGCGCGGGTCGGGCGTCGCACGTGTGGCAGTTGTTGGTGAAGAAGCTGTAGTCCTCCGTCTTGAAGTCCTCCACCGACAACCGCACCGCGTCGTCCCACGTCTTGCCCGCATCGTCTGCGCAGCGAGCGGGCACAAGCGCGGCGCGGTCAGCCAGGCCGACCGCGCGCGCGGGCGCGCTCCCGTAACCGAAAATGAGAGGTGGGCGACGCGGCTGCGCACCTGGGAGGCTGAGCGTCTTGCCGTCGCCCACGCGGAGGTAGCGCGCGGGGCTCCCGAACCCCAGCCGCCCCGTGTTGATCGTGCCGTGCCCCAGGAAGTCGTGCAGCAGCCCGCGGCTGTCCCCGACGCCCATGTGCCCCACGAACGGCATGATCCACGTCACCACCGGGATCGGCGTCCACACAATACAGAGCGGGAACCTGCGAGAGGCGGCCAGCCGCGCGGTGCCCATCATGCGGGGCGCGGGGCGCCTGGAGCCATCAACTGGAGGGAAGCAGCGTGCTCGCGTGCAGGGCTCCGCGGACGTCGCAAAACAAAACGACGCCATGGAGCACGTCGCGTGCTCGATTCCGCGCCCGCCTGGCAGGGCCTCCCGACCACCTCACGTCCGCCGGCCTGTGGACACTTGCCTTTCTGGGGGAACGATGTCCCGCGCGGCCACCTGCCCCTCCGCCCGGCCGTCCCGCAGCCCGCTGCCATGTTTGCTCATGCCAGGCGCAGTATCTCCAGAGGAAGGGCCAACCCCTCGGCCGCAGCCGGGCCCGCGTGCGTGTGTCCTCTAGGTCGTCCCTGCTCCCGCTGTGAGCGACACGGCGCCGACTGCTCGCGCCGCCGGCGTGAAAGGGCGGCTGCGCGGGCTGCCGTCGATGTGCGGAGCGGGGGTCGAGCTGCGGTCTGTGCGACGGAGCGAGGCGCGTGCAACGAGCCGCTTGCTGCGTGTGTGTAGCGCGGAGGCTGTGGCGGTGGATCAAGCAGGAATCGCTCAGGTGGTCCGGAGGAGCCGCTCTGCCGCTGTGGCGCCGTGGGCGCGCCCTCGACGCCCCCGGCCCACGTACGAGGCCGTTCACGGCAGTCGGGGGGGGGTGGGGCGTGCCCGTTCGTGCGGGCCGCGCAGGGGCTCGTGACGCGCTCGCGCGCGCTCTGCAGTGCAGTTTCAATCTGAGCAATCGAAGTCCCGGCGAGCCGCACCTTGCGTCGTGCCACATCGCCCCGAATTCAGACCCCCACCACCCCCTCGGCAGCACCTCCGTGCGAACGTTGCTGCGGCCGCGCTCCGGTCGAGACCGACGGCGGGAGGCCCCTCGCCACCCACCGCACGGCCCATCGCGGGCAGGAGCGTCGCAGAGGCCCAGGCCGCTGCCGCACGGGTACGTCGACCTGCGCTCGCTGCACCAGCACGCCCGCGCGCCCGTCGGCCCCCGGCGCGCCCGTGCGTGCGCAACGAGCGCCCAATCGAGCCCTCAGCGCACGTCCTGCGCCCCATTCCCAGCCGTGACGCCGCCGCTGCGCCCTCACGCCCCCGAGAGGCTCAGGGGCCGCCCACAAGCACCGGCGGCGGCGGCTGCCGTGCCTCATCTGGCCGCTCCGGGCGCCACATTCCCGTTTCTCGGCCTCCACGCGTCCGTGCGCGACCATAGGGACGCTCAACCGCCGTCTCGCGCCACGGGGCCGCGCATGCCTACTACTGCGTTGCCTCGCACCGCGGCCGGGCGCTCCCGCGGATGCCGCGGCGTGTTTCCCGCGACGCACGCGCTCCACCGCTGACTGTGGTCCCGCGCCGAGCGCTCTTGTGGGCCGCGCTGGCCGCGTCGGCCTCCTGCGCGCCTGCTTCGCTGTGTGCCTTTGCCCACTGGCACGCCCCCTCGCTGCGGGCTGCGCGACGCCGGGCGTGACGTCAGCGCGCCTCGGTGCGCGCAGGCGTGCACTGCGCGCAAGCTCTCGTCAGCGGCCCGGGACAGCGGGCTCGCGGGCGCGCGTAGGCTGGACGCGAATCCGACCCGACAGGATCTCGTGTCCACATGGTCTCGCAGGTGCTTTGAGTCTTTAGATTCCGATTAGCAGCAACATGGAGAACCTGACGCCCGCGCACCACGCGGCCGCCGGCGCGCTCGCCGGCGTCGTGGAGATCTCGTGCTCCCAGCCCACCATCACGATCAAGAACGCCCTCCAGGACGGCCGCACGCCCACGATGACGCCGCGCGCCCTCTACACGGGCTGGGGCGCCGGCGCCGCCTCCATCGCCCCCATCACCGCCGTCCAGGTCCGCCGCGCCGCCCGCCGCCGCCCACGCATCCGCCCCGCACCCCCACACGCGCCGCCGCACGCCCCATGCGCGCCCCGACGCTCAGCGCCGCGTGTTGTTGTGTTTTGTGCAGTTTGGGGCGAACCGCTTCTACGGCGGTCTGGCCCGCGACGCCGGGCTGTCGGACAACGTCGCGACGCGCATGTCGACGGCTGCGCTCGCGGGCATCACCTCCGGCGCCGTCGCGGGCCCGTTCGAGGCCGTGGTCATCCAGCAGCAGAAGGTGGGCGGCGGCATCCTGGAAACGGCCAAGAGGCTGGTCAACGAGCGCGGCGTGTCGCGCGGGCTCTTCCGCGGCATCTCCATGACGTGCGTGCGCGAGGGCCTCTACACCATGGGCTACCTCGGCATCGCGCCGGCCATCAAGGACGCGCTGCTGGAGCAGGGGTGGAGCGAGTCGTCGGCGTTCGGGACGTCCGCGGTGACGGGCGGGCTGATCGCGTGCGTGCTCACGCACCCGTCGGACACCATCAAGACGCGGATGCAGGCCAACATGGACGTCGAGGAGAAGCCGCAGTACCGCAGCAGTCTGTCCACCATGCGTCACGTGCTCGGCGAGGGCGGGCTCGCGGGGTTCTTCTCCGGGGCCGCGCCCCGCGCGCTGCGCCTCGTCGGCGCGGTGTTCATCCTCAACATGAGCAAGGAGAAGATCATGGAGGGCATGGTCGCGGCGGGGATGGGGGACAAGGCCGGGGAGGGCGGCGCGCAGCCCGTGGCGGCGGTGGCGGCGGACCGCGCGTGAGCGACACGATCCGCGCCACGAAGACCGATTTTGGGCCCACGCCACGCACCACGCCGCACCGCACAACTCAGCTCCCGCGCACTGATTCACCACAGACTCGTGTCATCGCGGTGCCTTGAAACCGCAGCGAGTAGCTCGCCTCGCTGCCGCGCCGCAATTGCGGTTGCGCACATTGTAAAACTCGTCCGCGTCACACGCAGCGACACGACATGTAGTGCGCCACAGTGCCCAACGGCCGACCCATCACCACCGCGCGGCGACACGCAGCGCGCGCGTCCCCCGCTCCCCCGCCTCGCCCCGCCCGGCGCTGCTGCTCGGCCGATCCGCTTGGCTGTTCGACGCGGTCCCAGTGCATGCAATCGCGCGCTGCTGCACTCCTTCAGTGCTTGGGCCGGTGCGGCTTCGGCGTCAGGCGCGGCAGCTCCTTCTTGCCCTTCTTCCGCCGCTTCTGCGACCACTTTATCGCCTCCGCCTGCATCGCCGCGTACCGCCGCTTCCGGTACCTGCGCACGTCCGTGTCCGCCAGCACCTCCTCGGCCAGCGTCCGCTTCCGCTGCGCCTTCGTCAGCCGCCCGGAGTAGAAGTCCGCAGCGCCCTCCACCACGCGCCCGACCTGGAAGTACGTCGGGAACTTCGTCGCGTCCATCGACCGGTAGAACCGTTTCGGGTCCATCGCGCCGCGCAACCGCAGCAGGCGCAGCTCGCGCTTGGCCTCCTCGTCGATCTGCGTCGCGGGCAGGTCGAACCACTTCGCGCCCGCGGTCGTCGCGCCCGCGCGCCGCCGGGCGAGCCGCTCCTCGCGCCGCGGGTCCAGAGGGCCCGCTGTCAGCTGCTTGGCGAGCGCGGGGTCCTTCCGGGCGTTCGCGACCAGCGCCGCGTTGTGCGCGTCCGCCGCGTGCGCCGCGTACGCCCGGCGCGTCGGGCCGTCGAGCCCTGTGAGCGTCGGCCTCCACCGCAGCGCCGGCTCAGCTGCGTTGTCGTCCTCGTCGTCGCTGCTGCTGGCGCCGTCGCTGCTGGCTGACGCGGACGGGGAGGCGGCGTCGGGCTGCGGAGCGGTGCGGGCGGCCAGTGCGGCGCGCATCGCCGCAGCCATGGCGTCGACAGCTGCGTCGTCGTTGTCGTCGTCAGTGCCGGCACCTTGATCGTCCGACGGGTCCGAGTCGCTGACGCGCCGTGGGGGCTGCGCCCTGCTGCCGGACCGCAGCGACGCCTGGCTCCCGCCGGCGCGCTCGGCCTGCATTGCCAGTGGGCCAGGGGCGGCGATGATGAGGCATCCGTGCCGGCACTGCCGACGGCTGTGCGTGATGGGCGGGCGACAGGGGGACTCACTGGCTGCTCGACGACCGGCGACAGGACCGACCGGCCGACAGCGCGCTGCTGCCGCGTGCGGCGGCCAGTGGCCGGCTGCGAGCCAGCGCCTGGGGTCTGCGGGTCGTCCTGGCTCGCCCTCGACCCCGAACGTGTCCTGCACCGCTACCAGCACGCAGGAAACCAACGTCACATGCACGCCACGGCGCGGTCGCGCCCCGTAGCGGCGAACGACCCGTCCGGGACGGCTGCGGAGGGCCCAGGGGGCAGCTGCGGCGCAGCATGCGGGCGGTCACGGCCGTTGCGGTCAGCAGGCGCATGTTGGCGCGAAGGTGGCTCGCCTGCGCGACACGGCGTCCTCCTCCAACGCAGCAGGGTCGCCCCCCGACACCTGCGAGCGGCTCCGCGTTGACACCATCGCGTCCCCCAGCCGACGACACCCCCTGCGCTCGCCAGCGTGCACTCCAGAACGTGGCCACGCCCGCGCCACGCTCGCGCAACGAAGCGGCAGGGCGTCGCGGGCCTCACGCGGCCCTGACGGACCGTCAGACCTGCGTCGCTTATACCGGTGCGGGCGAACAGCGCGGTGGCGCGTCGTCTTTGTCGGCGTCCAGCGCCCCGAGGCGCGAGTTGCGGTCGACAGCGGCCCCGCGTAGTCTAGGGCCGGCGAAACCACGCGCTGGCCCCTGCATTGCGTTCAGAAGCCTGGGGGAGCGTTTTGATCTCCGCCCGCTGTGTGCGCCGGGCGGCCCTGTGACGGGAGGGAGCGCTCGTGTCCGGCGAGGACGTGACGTGCGTGGGCGCTCGGGGCGTTTGCGGCGCGGCGTCGGCGGCCGCTGGTGCGGGAGGCGGGAAGAAGGGCGACGATGGCAGCGGCAGCGTGGCTGGCCGCGGCGGGCGCGGGGGAGCGGCGGGGGTCGCCGACCGCCGCGCAGGAGTCCCTCGAGCGCGCGATGACGATGGCGACCGACGACCCGGGCAAGCAGGAGGCCGAGATGACCGCCGGGCGCCTCCTCGGGCTGTGCGAGTCCATCTACACCAGCTTCAACCCCAGCGCGCTGACGCTGGACGCGCACGCGGACACGTTCCTCTCCGAGAAGAAGATCAGCAACGAGGACGACGCGGTGTTCGTCCGGCAGGTGTTCTACGGCACCGTGCGCTACAAGCGGCTGATACAGGCGCTGCTTGCTGCCTTCTATCACAAGAACAGGTGCGCCCGCGCACCCGGGCCCGCGGCGCCCCGCGGCCGCCCCCTGGACCGGAGGACCTCGGGCGCGCGCTCGGGGCCGCTGCCCGGCCCCGCTGTGCCGCGCGCGTTTGACGTGTGGAGACGCTGTGCGCCCCGCGGGCCGCGGGCGCGTCTGGGGGGCCGCGGCTGACGGTGCGGCGGCTCGGATGGCGAGCTGTGGGTGTCTGCTTGCTCACACGTGGCGCGGATTCCCTCGACTTGATCGCAGTGGTGCGGCGCTTCGTGCGGATGCCAACCTGTACTCTGTCTTCGCGTACCTGGCTCTGTTCCGGCTAGAGGAGCTCACGTTCTCGATGTTCAGGTGCGTTTGTCCCGAAACCGCGTCGCTGGAGCGCCGGGGACGCGAAAGGCCGCCCGCCGCGACCGACGCCGCGCCCAGCACCAACGGGCAGACCTGCGCCGGCCTCTGCGGTGCCGCTGCGACCACCGCACGCACGGACTCCGCCCCGACGCAACAACCCGATCCTCACCACGCACCGCGGACCGCGCCTGGACCCAGCCCGGCCCTCCACCGTCGCGCCAGCGCGCAGCGCTCCTGCCCACGCCCCCTCGCGCGCTCCCTCCGCGGCGCAGGAAGCTCGTCGCGTCCCAGGAGCCGCAGAAGATGTACGTCTTCCTGCACTTCATGTTCACGACCGACAACCTCCGCAACTTCTGCCGCGACTCGTGGCTCAAGCTCTACGACAAGGTCTTTGTCGACGACCTCATCGAATGCGTCGCGCTCTGGCAGGAGGAGAGCGCCGACCTCCTCAACGGTGCGCCCCCGCCCCCGCCGCGCGCCCCGCCGCGCCCCGCGGCACGCGCCCCCTGCCCGCGCACCGCACGCCGTGACGTGCCGTGCCGTGACGCCTGCCTGCTTTGTGTCCGCAGGGCTGGAGTCGCGCGTGTTCATCGCGAACTCGAAGAGCGGGGAGCGCAAGGCCACGACGGGCCGCGCGCGTCCGGCCCCGAAGTCCACGAAGCCGCAGCCCTTCAAGCTCACCAAGCCCAAGCCCAAGCCGCCGCCGCTGCCGGAGCCCGAGCCGGAGCCGTACCGCGCCAAGCCCGCGCCGAAGCTCGACGAGGGTCCGACCGCGGAGGAGCGCGCGATCGAGGCGGCGCGCGAGCTCAACCGCCGCAAGATCGAGGCGCTGCGGCAGGACCAGCAGCGGCTGGTGTTCAAGCTGCGCGTGACGGAGCGGCCGTCGAAGCTGCCGCAGCTGGTGGCCGCGGAGCGGAAGCGGCAGAAGGAGGAGAGCGCGTACCGGCCGGTGAAGCCCAAGCCGGTGCCGCGGCCGCCGTCGGCGGAGGTGCGGCTGAACGCGGCCGCCATCCTGCGGGAGGACGCGGTGTACCGGAAGAAGCAGGCGGAGGAGATGGCGGCGCTGAAGGCGTACGAGGCGGAGCTGCGGGACGCGAAGGCGTTCGAGACGTGGCAGGCGGAGATGCTGGCGCGCGACCAGCAGGCGCGGCTGGAGGAGGTGGAGGAGCGGCGGCAGGAGATGGCGCGCGGGCAGCAGGCGGCGGCGGAGGCGCGGGAGCGCAAGGTGAGCGAGAACCAGAGCCTCGCGGCGGACATGAAGGAGGAGCGGGAGCGCGCGGCGCAGCGCGTGGAGGCGGAGCGCGAGGAGGAGGTGGAGCGCAACCGGCAGCGGGCGGCGGAGATCGCCGAGGAGCGGGCGAACGTGGCGCGGCAGCAGGAGGCGGTGCTGACGCAGAACCGCGAGCTCGCGGAGGAGGAGCGGCGGAAGCGCGAGGCCAACGCGCGGCGGCTCGCGGAGCAGCAGGCCGAGGAGATGCGGTTGAAGAAGGACCTGATCATGCAGCTGCGGGCGATGGAGCGGGCGCGGGAGGCGCACCAGAAGCAGGTGGACCCCACGTGGACGCCCAACCTGGGGCTGCTGGACGAGATGAGCCTCGTGGAGCTGCGGGAGCGCATGGTGGTGGAGCGGGAGCGGGAGCGGGAGGCCGAGGAGGAGCGGCGGGCGCGGATCAAGCGGCAGAAGGAGGCGAAGCAGAGCACGCTCATGGCGAAGGCGGCGAACATCACGCGGATCCGGAAGCTGGCGAACGCGCAGGCGGCGCTGCGGCGGCGGCGGCGCGAGGAGGACGCGGCGACGTCGGCGGCGAGCGAGTCGCGGCGGAAGGACGCGCAGACGCTCGAGCTGAGCGACCGGATCAAGGAGCGGAAGGCGGCGCTCGAGGCGGAGAAGGCGCGGCTGGCGGCGGAGCAGAAGCGCATCAAGTTCGAGCAGGCGCAGCAGGCGGCGAGCGCGGACGCGGTGGAGGAGAGCAAGTTCGCGGAGCTGCGCGCGGGCGCCGAGCGGATCGTGCGGAACACGCAGGCGACGGTCAAGGGCGAGGACGAGCTGTACGAGGCCACGATGGCCCGGCAGCGCAGCATCAAGATCGACAACCAGCGCATGGCGCAGGCGCAGCGGGAGGCGCTGCTGACGGACTACGACCTGAAGATGCGCGACATGAAGCAGCGCAAGGCGCAGGACGACGCGAAGGACCTGACGCGGAAGAAGGACATGGTGCGCTCGCAGAGGGAGTTTGAAAACACCCTCCGGGAGAAGAAAACACTCCCCCGGGCCACGCGGGCGTGAGGATGTGACCGGAGGCGCGGGCGAGCAGTGCGGCGCGGTGCGCGGGAGAGTCCCCCCGCTTGTGTCAGGTGGGTAT
Organism: Pedinophyceae sp. YPF-701; assembly: GCA_916048055.1. Taxonomy (NCBI): domain Eukaryota; kingdom Viridiplantae; phylum Chlorophyta; class Pedinophyceae; species Pedinophyceae sp. YPF-701. The sequence continues at coordinate 365,607 of CAJZHL010000016.1, read as the reverse complement.
GATCCCTTTTCGCATGACAGGCCACGCGCGGGGGACGGCGATGACGAGGAGAGCTGAGTAGCCGTCGGCGCGTCGCCACACAACGCGGACAATGCCGCAGACTCAGTCACCGCTGTCACCCAGCCGGCTGCCGACACCCCCTGGTACAAGCAGCCTAGGACGTGGACCAGCACTTCGGCGCGTCGGCTGGCGGGCGTCGTCCAGTACTCGCGCGGCTCGCCGCGTTGTTGCTGACGACGCCCGCCACTCACTCTAACTGATTGCAGGTCAGAGCCTTCCCTTGGCACATGATGGCACGCTCACATGGCATTTCGCGCGAGTACTCCTAGCACGCTGCCGCCTTGATCAGGACGATAGCACACCCGCATTTCGTTTCGTGCGCGGGTGGTCAATTACTACTCTGTGTGTCGTGTTGTGCTGCGCCGGGCCTCGAACATGGGGCTTTGGCGCAGTGCCAGCTGAGAGCTACCTCCCTACTCCGGCCTTCAACCGTCGGCGTAGACGAGCCTGCCTCCGGCTAACTGACTCCGCCGTCTCACGTCCGTGGCTCACCGCCCGGCGTGCTAGGAACGCGCAACTTAGGTAGAGCTCTCCCCGTCATCGTCGCCCTCCCGTCGTGGCTTGATTACTGCATCCTCGGTCTAGTTCCGCACACCACCCTCTTTTCACCCCCAAAACCTCTCACCATGCGCACTCCAATCGGTCGCCGACGGAGGAAACGGCTCCAAGCAGCGTTGCGTCTCAGCGACCAGGCCGGCACCGCCGAGGCGCGCACGCTGCGTGGCCACCTTTCGAATGGCACCCTGTTCCACCATGTCGCAAATCTAAATGACCACGACCCGAACTTTCGACCCAGCATCACGCACGCACGCCGCATCGCGGCCGCTATTGCTCCGCAGGCATCTCCCCGTGCCTGGCCCCCTCCTAGCCCCCACCACACACCCTCCCACCCCGCCTCCGCACTAGCCCCTCGACCCTACTGGGACTACGTGCCCCGCGACGAACGGGCGCCCGCATACCCGCACCCGTGCCCCCCACCGAGCGCTCCTTTCCCACCGCCCCCGCCGGCGCTCTCGGACCTCGCCGCGCTACCATCGGTCACGGCAAACCCCCCGCTTGCGGCGCGCGGGGTTGTCTATGTCCTCTTGTGCCGGAAATACCCCTTCTTTTACTATGTCGGGGAGACATACCGCACAGCGATCGAACGACTGCAGGAGCACTTTGATGCAGCATTCACGCACCATCCGAACGCCGTGCACACCCCGCTTTACGAGTTTATGCGACGAGTGTGGGCGCAGTCGCCGAACGGCCATGTCCCGTGGCGCGACTTCACCATCGTGCCCCTCTTTCGCATCAATTTCGCACGCCAGGTGCCCATCCCGCCGGCGACTAGCCCGGACGCTTTGAAGGCCTGGTTCCACAAGTTCCGCACCTACTCCCTGGCCTGGGAGCAGACCATGATACGCTGTCTGGGCTCCACATACCCCGGCGGCCTCAATTACTGCAAGGGCATGTGGAATTTCGGCTACGGAGCTGGCCACTCTGATGCTGCCCCATGGCCTCTATCCCCCCTGGCGTTCCAAATCGCCGCTGACCCCCACCCCGTAGCGATCCCCCACAACGACTTCCCCGTCCCGCCCGGCCCGAGTGGGCTCCCAGCGCTGGCGACCCTCTTCCAGCCAACGTTTGCCATCTCCTCCACGCATCAACGTACCATCCACCTCGACGCTGACAACTGCCTCACAACTACGGCACCAGCGTTGTCCCTGCCCCCCGCTATCGCAGGCATGTCTCCGCGCCTCGGTACACGCGAGTATATCTACCAGACTCGCCTCCTTCTTGACGTTGTTTTGTTCCGCCGCGCCGGCGACACAGAGCACGATCATTGGAGACGCGCGGTGAACCATTGCACGGCAGCGAACATCGGAAAATACCTCTTCTCCCTCCATCACTGCGTGTCGCACATGCATCCCGATGCGCTTAACCTGGGTCTCGACGAGCCCTTTTACACACAGCAGATGTTGGACAGTGCCCGCACCGTTTTGCAGGCCGCCATCAACCACCACTACCCTCCCGTCGCAGACATCGACCTCGGGAGCCGTACCCTCATGATCCACGACTTCCCTACCCCCCTGGCTAGCCTCGCCCCCCTCGAAACCCTCGTCAATAATGATGACTTTCTCAACCTCTTACCTGAGCGTATCCGCGAAGGTATGGATGGCTTGTTTCTGGTGGCCCCGCGCTATTCGGTCAGGTTTCCACCGCTGTCGCGCTCGGTGTGCACGCACAGCGGAGTTGCCAAGTTTGCACGCAGTCGCCTGTACGACATCATGGCGACGCAGTGCGACTGTGCGCAACACCAAGGACCGGACCTACGACGCCACTTCACGCTCGAGGACCCCTACTGGCAGATCGACGGCGAGCCTGTGCGGCACCTCTGCACGCTGGACCCTGCTGCGGCGGGCATCCAGAGCACCGCGTACCGCCGTTTGTTCGCCGTCGGCGGTGCCAAGCACCGACACGTCCCGGAGCTGCACCAAGCCACGAGCGCGACCGTAGCTAGCATCGTTGAAGCCTACCAGAAGCCGCTGCTCGGGTGGACGAAACGCGTCAGCAAGGCCGCCGACATGGACGCGGCAGCGTGCATGCCGTACATTGATGCTATACTTGCTGCTACGCAAACGGCACTCCAACCCGCTCTTCAACCCGGGTTCCGCCTTCCATGGCCCCCGCCGCTGGCGGACATTCAGCCCGACGATCGCGTGGCTCTGCGGCGAGACGCGACACGCCTCACCATCACGACCATGGACAAGAACGCCGGGAATTTGGTTTTCGTGTGTCGGCGCGCCTACATCGAGGTCCTCCTGCACGACCTGCACAGCAACGACGCTTTCGCTGTCAACGAGCCGGCAAATGCCAACATCACGCATGCCAGGCACGTGGTGAACGTCGCTAACACGACGGAGGCTATGTTGGACAACCTGCAGCTACCAGGAATACGCACCGAACGCGAGTGCGGTGGTCTACCGCACTACTACGGGACGATGAAGCTTCACAAGGCCAAGGTGGACGTGCGGTACATCTCGGACTGCTCGAGCGACATCACGCGCCCCGCAGCGCAGCTGCTGACGAAGGCCCTCGGCGCGCTCATGTGCCACGCCACCCTCGTGGAGGTCTGGAGCTCCATCTTCGACGGCGTCCCGGAGGACCTCTGCAGCAGCTTCGCGCCCTTCTTGGTGGACTCCAGCCGCGGCATGCGTGACATGGTGACCGCGTATCTACATGACAACCCACCACGCTCAGCGATACATGCTCAACAACCACCTCTGCTGCTGGGCGCCGACATCAAGCGGCTCTACACGCACATCCGGCACGAGACGAGCGCGGACCACGGGACCGGCCTCATCGACTGCGTCATCGAACACATCGACGCTGTTTTTGCACTGCATCCAGGGCAACACCTCCTGATCGACTTGCAACCCGCGTTTGACGCGAGGGAGACGTGGTGGTGGGTGGCGCAGCTGCCGGACGCGGACGGCATGGTTGGGAAATGGGCACCGAGCATCGAGCAACTTCATGGTCTCGTGCACATCCTCGTCAAACGCGCCTACGTGGTGTTCGGGGGCGTCGTATATCACCAGACCTGCGGTGTGCCCATGGGGCTCTCGGCCTCCCCCCACCTCGCGAACTGCTACATGTTCCGGCATGAGCTCGCGTTCCTCTGCCAGTTTCGCGACCGCTGGTTGAGCACTGGCGACGTCGCTTGGCTGAAGGTCTTGGGGTCTTTCCGTTATTCCAGGCGCTACATCGACGACAATTTCTCTCTCGCGAACGCACTGTACCGCTACTTCAACACCCACCCCCGCCCCCCCACCCCGCCCCCCGAAACCCCGTCGTCGATCGTAGATCTCATCTCTGGTATACATAACATGTACCCCCCCTGTCTTGAGGTCGAATTTGACGCCCCAGCGAACCCGCTCGACGGTGTCTCCTTCCTAGACCTCCGCGTGCGTCCGCATCCCGAATATCAGGGCTTCCTCCTGATCTCGCACTATGACAAACGCGGTCTGTTTCCTGAGAACATTCACCTCATACAGTACCCCCACGCTTCGTGTGCGCTGCTGCGACGACACCTTTACAACATCGTCCGCACCGAACACATCCGCGTGTCCAGCGAGGTGACTGACCGCGACAGCTACGTAGCCAAGATGTCGGCCATGATGCGCTACATGCGTACGCATCGAGGTTACTGCATGCGACAGGTCCTGGCGATCCACCGCGCCGCCTGCCGGACGCACCCGAGCCCGCATTTTGGCCCTGCCACGCCGGCGGGCCTGGCTGACCTCGTGCGTCGCCACGTGCAGTTTGCAGACCATACTGGCCAACCTGCTGACAGGGCGTGCCCGGCGCCCTGCAACTCGTCACCCTCATACATGATCCCGGCGCTGCGAAGCTGGCTCGGAACTATCCAGCCATGCCCGCACACATGACGCACTCTGTTACCCCCCCGATGTTGACATGTTGGCCATGCGCGTATTCCGTGGCCGCTAGACCGAGGTATGATCCCTTTTCGCATGACAGGCCACGCGCGGGGGACGGCGATGACGAGGAGAGCTGAGTAGCCGTCGGCGCGTCGCCACACAACGCGGACAATGCCGCAGACTCAGTCACCGCTGTCACCCAGCCGGCTGCCGACACCCCCTGGTACAAGCAGCCTAGGACGTGGACCAGCACTTCGGCGCGTCGGCTGGCGGGCGTCGTCCAGTACTCGCGCGGCTCGCCGCGTTGTTGCTGACGACGCCCGCCACTCACTCTAACTGATTGCAGGTCAGAGCCTTCCCTTGGCACATGATGGCACGCTCACATGGCATTTCGCGCGAGTACTCCTAGCACGCTGCCGCCTTGATCAGGACGATAGCACACCCGCATTTCGTTTCGTGCGCGGGTGGTCAATTACTACTCTGTGTCAGGTGGGCAGCTGTGTCCTGAGCGAGTGGATTCGAGGGCGGCGTGCGGGGGCTGCGCAGTTGTTGTTGCTGCGCGAATCGGGTGGAGGCGTTGTAGATACGAGCAGGGGCGGTGCGAAGGATGCTGCGGAGGCTCGCGCGGCCAGCAGCGGCCCGGCTCGCGGCACTTGGGAGTGCAGTTGGTTGCCGGGGCGCGGCGATGGGGCGCAGAGAGTACCATGTTGAGGCGGAGATAGACTGGGACGAGCAGGGGAAGATCAAGCCGCACGGCGGCTGGTTGCGGGACCTCATGGTGAAGGACGAACAGCTCAGGGCGGACCTGAAAGCGAGCTGCGATGGCAAGGCGATCGAATGCAGCGACCGCAACGCGTGCGACGTCGAGCTGCTGGTGCGCCGCACTCCGGCTCGCAGACGTGCATGCGTTCGACCCTCGCTCGTGCGGCGCCGCTGCCGAACGCCCGCGCCCGCGGACATCCTAGCCTGCTGCCTCGGAAGCTCCGCACGCGCCCACAGGCGTTGATACACAGCGCGGTGGCACGCAGCGCATCTCACACGTCTGACACTGCGTGCCGGTCCTGGTAGCGGTCTGCATAGGTGCCGCCAGCTCCGCAGAAGCGGCCCGGGCCTCGGCTGCTCAACCTCCGCGCTCAGGGCGCGCCGCACGCCATCTTCGGCGCGCCCTGGCCCGCCCACCGTCGTTCTCGCTCCGTACTGTACCCGCGCAGATGGTGGGCGGCTTCAGTCCGCTCGAGGGGTTCATGGACGAGGGCCAATACCACAGCGTGATCCAAGACATGCGCCTGCCGGGGTCCACGCTGCTCTTCGGGCTGCCCATCGTGCTCGACACGAGCCGCGAGGACATCCAGGAGGGTCAGCGCGTGCTGCTGCAGTACCACGGCCAGGACCTCGCCGTGCTCGACGTGGAGACAAAGTGGAAGCCCAACAAGCCCGCGGAGGCGCGCCACTGCTACGGCACCACGTCGATCGAGCACCCGGGCGTCAAGATGCTCGCCATGGAGCGCGGGTGCTACTACATCGGCGGGCGCGTCCACGGGTTCGAGCTACCACATCGCATCTTCCCCTGCAGCACTCCGCAACAGGTGACGCGCCGCCAACGCACCCGCCGCGCCGCCCGCACCCGCCCGCGCCGCGCCCACGATATCGCCAGCGCAGCGCGTCGACGCGGCGCCCCCGCGGCACCGCCGGCAGCGTGAGCGGCCGTGGAGACGCGCAGGTGCTTCAGATTCGTCGGCGCCGGCAGTGACGCTTGGCGCCTCGGGGTTGGTGCGTCGCAGGTGCGGGACCGGCTGCCGGAGATGACGGATGTGGTGGCGTTCCAGTGTCGCAACCCGGTCCACCGCGCGCACTACGAGCTGTTCATGAAGGCGCTGCAGGCGAGCAACGTGCGGGAGGGGGCGGTGTGTTTGGTGCACCCGACGGTGGGGCCGACGCAGGACGACGACGTGCCCGGGGACATCCGGTACCGGACGTACGAGGTGCTCAAGGAGGAGGTGGCGGACCCGCGGGTGCTGTGGGAGTACCTGCCCTACTCGATGCACATGGCGGGCCCGCGGGAGGCGATCCAGCACATGATCGTGCGGAAGAACTACGGGTGCACGCACTTCATCATCGGGCGCGACATGGCGGGGTCGAAGAGCTGCCTCACGGGGGAGGACTTTTACGGGCCCTACGACGCGCAGCACATGGCGCGCGAACACGCCGAGGAGCTCGGCATGCGCGTCGTGCCCAGCCAGAACGTTGTCTATACGCGGGAAAAGGGCTACGTCACCGGTGCGCCCCCCCACCCGCGCCCTCGAATCGCACCGGCTCCAGACACTGTGCCTGAGAACGCCCGCACCTCACCTGCCGCCGTCCCGCGCCGCGCGCAGACGAGGAGGCGCGCGCGGAGGGCCTCAGCGTCATGAAGCTCAGCGGCACCAAGTTCCGGCAGATGCTCCGGAGCGGCGAGGAGATCCCGCCGTGGTTTGCGTTCGAGTCCGTGGTCAAGGTGCTGCGCGAGCTCTACGTCGGACGCTAGCGCGCACGTGCACAGCAGTAGCCCACGCGTTCCGGGACGCCAGCACGCACGATGTGAGCGTCCAACGCATCAGTCACACTGCACGGCGCTGCAACACTCGACTCGGAAGCCGCTGCTAACGCTGCAGTGCGTTATCTTCTGAACCTGCCGAATCAGCGAGGCATGGCGATCTTTGCTCGTGGCATCGAGGATCTGCTCCAGGCTGACTCTGTCACAGCTGCCGAACCTGTTGCTACCATAACGGTGGGGGGTTAGCATGACTCGCCACCTAGTCGAATGATCTTTTCAGGTCCCAAAGCCTTATGGCTGACGACGCGAAGAATGCGACACCTCACCTCACCTCACTGATGCTTCGTCCGAGCCCGCCTGCGCTCGAGCGCGTCGGCCCCGCGTGGGCGACGCATCGTCAGCCTACTTGCGTGCGCCGGGGCGTTCACTGCGGCGGCGCGATCGCGAAGGGGTTGGCGCCAGTCAGCCTGTACGACTTCAGGATGGCCTTGAACACCCCCCCCACAACGACCTCGTCCTTGCAGTTCTCGATCCCATACTGCACGTCCCGCGCCACCTCCTCGGGCGTCTGCGTGAACCCGGGCACCCCGTTCTCCAGCATCTGCGCCATCGACTGCTGCGCCTTGGCCCCGTCCGCGCCCCGGAACTGCGCCCGCGACATGAACGCGCTCTTGATCACCCCCGGCTGCACCTGCGTCACCTTGATCCCGCTGCCCTCCAGCTCCGCGCGCAGCACGTCCGTCCACCCCGCCAGCGCGTACTTCGAGGCCGTGTACGCGCTCATGTTGCGCAGCGGGATGCGCCCGCCGAACGAGTTCACCACCGCGATGTGCGCGCGGCCCTTGCGCTTCGCCGTCTCGCGCAGCCGCGGCAGGAAGGCCTGCGTCACCGCGACCGCGCCCATGAAGTTCACGTCCATCTGTGACTGGAAGTCCTCCAGCGAGTGGTCCTCGAAGCTGCCCGACATGCACACGCCCGCGACGTTCGCGAGCACCGTGACCTCCTCGAACCGCAGCGCGACCTCCTGCGCCAGCGCCTTGACCTGCGACGGCGACGTGATGTCGCACGGCACCGCGGCGACGCGGTCCTCGGCGTCCGTCGTGCCGGCGGGCAGCTCGCGCAGCACCGCGCCCTTGGCCTCCTGCAGCACCTCCTCGTTGCGCGCCGCGAGCACCACGTTGTACCCCTGCGACGGCACGAACGACGCGAGCGGCGGTCGGAGGGGCCGCGGGGCGGGAAGCGCATCGGGAGGCGGGAGAGCGGACCCGTGCGGGCGCTGCGGTGCGAGAGTTCCGGGGCGCGCGCGTGCGGTGTTGGTCGAGGGCGGGTGTTGTTGCGTCCCCACCTTCTTGGCGTAGATCTTCGCGAGCGCGAGACCGGTGCCCTGGGAACCGCCCGAAACAATGATCGTCGGACCTGACACCTTCTTGGGCGACTCGTCGACGGCCAGCGCCGTCGACGGGACCGCGGGCACCTCTGCACAGCACTAGGACACTCGCGGCTGCGCGGTCAATTGCGGGCATGAGTGGGATATCTAGCCGCACAGCTGGACCGACGATGCCTGTTCACTCCAGGAGAGCGCCACGAACGGGCCCTCAAAGTGCCGTCGGGAGGTGGTTCGGGCAGCCTAGCACAGCGATGGTGGTGCTGCTGTTCGGGGCCGCGTGGTGGACGTGGGTGCTCGCCTGCGACGACCTCCGCGTCCGTGAAGTCAGAAGCCGGGCACGGCGACCCACGGCGCCCCGTGCGCGGTCCCGTGCGCGCGTCGTGGGGGCCGAGAGCACGGGGGCCGCACACTGACGAGGCCGCGCGCACGCGCGCCACACCTGCGTTTCGCACAGAAGCGGGCCGCAAAGCGAATGACAACTGCTGTAAGACCGGAAGAAACAAGGAAACAATGCCGGCCGTGCCGCGTCGCGAGCGCACCTCGGCTGGCCAGCGCAGAGACAGGGCCGCGGCTGGTCGCGAACGCCATGATTGAACTACTCCTCAGCTACAGCGAATTCGAGATGAATGTACTGCGGACTTTCCTCCTGTCGAAGCAAACTGCGGCGCGCATGCCAGCCCGCCGGCCCTTGAGCGGTCGTGCACCACCGGACAGTCCACTGCACACCCCGCTCAGCGCTCGCCCGACGCACTCTGCAGTCTGCTGCGCGACGCGCGGTCCTCTGGGAGCGGCCCTGGCTCCTCGTAGGGCCGCCTGCGCGTCAGCCTCACGTCGCCGCCGTGCTCCAGCGCGGTGTGGCCGTGCTCGGGCGCGTGCTCTTGGAAGCGCTTGAGGAGCTTGGCCTTCGCGCGGCACGGCATCGGGCGGTCGAGCAGCCGGTACGCCCACGTGCGGTGGGCGCCGTCCGAGCACACCCAGTTGCGTTTCGCGTCCATGGTCAACTGGACCGGCGGGGGGCGGGCGTCCTCGTCCTCAATCGCACGCGCCAGGCGGTACACGCGCGGCCAGTGCGGCGCGAACCGGTGGTCGATCAGAATCTGGTTCGGATTCGCGTCGAAGAAAACCCAGGGCCCCACGACGTCGGAGTAGTCGACCTTCCAGTGCCGCCAGCGGTTCAGGTGCTCCGCCGCGCGGCACTGCACGCGCCGGCGGGCTGGCGCGCGGGGAGCGCGGCACTGCACGCGCCGGCGGGCTGGCGCGCGGGGAGCGCGCAGCCACGCCGGCAGTGCCGCAGCTCGTGGCGGGTGCGTGCGGGCGGGCGGGGCCGCGGTGGTGCCCGTCGGTGGCAACATCGCGCAACAGTTGATGTGTCAAGGTTGATTGACGGCTGGAGGGCCTGCGCCGAACGGGTGCGCGGATCGCGTGTGCGGAGTGCGCGCACGCCGCGGGCGCGGCCGCCGGTGTCGCGCCGACGCGGGCGCCGCACCGGAGGGTTGTGCCAGCGGGAGGCGTTGGGGGACTCGGAAGAGCCGGGGCGTCCGCCCGGCCTGGTTACGAAAGGGACTGCGCGCGAGGGCTGGCCACGAGTCACGGATCTGTCGCTCGGGGCGCGGCGCCGGGACCGTGTCCGCGGTGCTCTTGGCGGGCCTGCTGATGACGCGAGCAGCGGTGCCGCTCCGTGCGAGGCATGTTGAGGACGCACCTCCTGGCGCGCACACCCGCGAGCAAGGTCCCTGATCATGTCGTCCGGGCGATCTCGTTGAGGAGTCGCTTTCGGCCCCGCAGGCCTGCGTTGCGCCCCAACGACAGGGAGACCCCACTCCGCGCGGCCATGCGCGCCTTCCGAGCGACCGGCGTGGCCATGGCCGCGGCGCCGCCTGTTCTCCGGGACATCGTCCTGATAGGGGGGGGGCACTCGCACCTGTTCGTTCTACGCAGCTTCGGAATGAAGCCCGTGCCTGGAGTGCGCATCACACTGGTTACGCGCGACGTCCACACGCCGTACTCCGGGATGCTGCCGGGCTTCGTAGCGGGCTTCTACAGGCTCGACGACTGCCACGTGGATCTCGCGAAGCTCGCGACGTTCGCGGGCGCACGTTTGGTCCACGCTGAGGCAGCTGGCCTGGACCCGAACAAACGGTGAGCAGCAGCGCGGCGCAGACCCCGACGAAGCACGCGCACGTGTGCATGTACCGTCGCCACCGTACTCCGGGCGCGGTTCGACCCCGTCGGCTGCGCCGCCGGTCTGACATGCCACTCCTTGCGCACACAACCACATTGCACCCGCCCGAGGCGGTCGCTGTCTGCGCAGGGTCGTGCTTTTCAAGGATCGTCCGCCGCTGCGGTACGACGTGCTGTCGATCGACATCGGGATCACGCCGGCGAGCAACGCGGTCCCGGGAGCTGCGTTGCGCGCCACCCCTGTCAAGCCTATAGATCGCTTCGTCGGCCGCATCGAAGCCCTGCTGCGCCGCGCGCGGGAAGGCACCTCACCACTGCGCATCGTGGTGGTCGGTGGCGGCGCGGCGGGGGCGGAGATCGCGTGCGCGTTGGATCACAGGCTCAAGTGGGAACGGTCGAAAGGCACCATGAGCGAACGCGGACACAGGTGCGACGCACGCCTGGAGCGAGGAGGACAGCTGCGCGCACGTGATGAATAGTGTTGCCACGCTGCCAGCTCACTGAGGGTCGGCCACATCCACATTTGCGCATGCAATCGGCGCCGCGTCCACGTGCCCGCCAAAATTGAGGCCGGCAGCGCAAGCACACTTTCGGGCGCCAGCAATACCGAGTGAGTCGCGCTCGCGCCCCGCACCTGACTCGACGTCGCTCACCGTGTCAGCCCTTCCACGCACCACTGCAGCATCTGCATCGTGGCGCGCTCGCAGCTGCTGGGATCGCACGCGCCGTACGCGCGCAGGGCGATGCTCGCGGCGATGGCGGAGAGGGGCATCGAGGTGCGCGAGGGCGCTGCGGCGACGGAGGTGGTCGACGGCGAGGTCGTGCTATCCAGCGGCGCGCGCGTGCCGTACGACGAGCTGCTGTGGTGCACGCAGGCCGCGCTGGCGCCGTGGGCGGCGCGCACGGGGCTGGCGCTCGACGAGGGCGGGTTCCTGTCGGTGGACACGTGTTTGCAGTCGGTCAGTCACCCGGGGGTGTTTGCAGCGGGGGACTGCGCTGGCGTGCTCGAGCACCCCCGCCCGAAAGCCGGCGTCTTCGCGGTGCGGCAGGGCCCGCCTCTTGCCGAGAACCTCCGCCGAGTCGTCCTCGGGGAACCGCTGAAGCCGTTCATTCCGCAGTCGAGTTTTCTCAGTCTCGTGACAACAGGGGGGCAGCACTGCATCGGAACGAAGGCCGGCTTCGGGCTGCAGGGCGCCTGGCTTTGGAACTGGAAGGACAGCATCGACCGCGCCTTCATGCGCAAGTTCAGCACCGATCTGCCGAAGATGACGGGAATGGCGGCACCCGCCGACGCCGACGCAGCGCTCGAGCGCCTGACGGCCTCGCAGACGGACGCTGCGACGCTCGGCGCGTCGCAGATGCGCTGCGCGGGCTGCGGGTCGAAGCTCGGGCCGGACTTGCTTTCCCGGTCCCTCGCGCGGGTCGACAAGTGGATGGTGGCGCAGGGGCACCAGGTGGTCTCGGGAATCGGGGACGACGCCGCGGTGGCGCGTGCGCCGGAGGGCGCGGTGATGATTCAGAGCGTGGACTTCTTCCGCGCGTGCGTCGGCGACCCGTTCGTGCTCGGGCGGATCGCGGCGGTGCACGCGCTGTCGGACCTGCACGCAATGGGCGCGCGGGGCCGCACGGCGCTCGCGATCGCGACGGTGCCGTACGCGCGCGAGGATAAGATGGAGGAGGACATGGTGCAGCTGCTGTCGGGCGTGTGCAGCGTCCTGGCGGAGGAGGGGTGTGTGCTGGCAGGGGGGCATTCCGCGGAGGCGGCCGAGATGCAGGTCGGGCTGACGGTGACCGGGTGGGGCCAGGAAGATAAGGTGAGGCCGTACAGCGCCCGTCGTGCGCCGTCGCACCAACTGCGAGTGGCGGAGCATCGCGGGACGAACAACAGCAAGTTGTTTGTTTTTCTTTCGCCCTGCAGTTGATGCGCAAGGGAGGCATGCGGGCACACGACGCGCTGATTCTGACGAAGCCGCTCGGGTCGGGAACAATCTTCGCCGCGGACATGCGCGGTGGCGGGCGCGGGCGCTACGTCGCCGATGTCGTCCAGAACGCCTCGAGGTCCAACCTGGCGGCGTCGCAGGCGCTGCTCGCGGCGGGCGCGACGGCGTGCACCGATTGCACGGGCTTCGGGCTCCTCGGCCACATCAAGGAGATGGTCGAGGCCAGCGGCGACGACGTTGGCGTCGAGCTTTGGCCAAATTGCATCCCTATCCTGGAGGTGCGCACACGCTGCAGTTTGTCGTAGGAGGCGGGTCAACGTTCACGCGCAGTACGTGCTAAGTGCACCGTACGACGTTGCGGTGGTTGCAGGGAGCTGAGGATACGCTGTCGCAGGGGTACCGCAGCACGCTCGCGGCGGCAAACGAGGCGGCTCAAGTGTGTCTGGACGACCCCGCAGCGTTCCGGGCAGGCTTCGAGATGTGGCCCATCGTATTTGACCCGCAGACGGCCGGAGGGCTCATAGCCACGGTGCCATCGGAGGAGGCGCAGACCTGTCTGCAGCAGCTCCGTGCAGCGGGCTACGACTGCGCCATGCAAATCGGTCGCGTCGTAGCCCGCGACCAGGCCGGAGCAGGCAGGGTCTCGGTGAATTTGGACCGCGATCCCTGAGAGCATGAGTCAGCATGTTAGATGTATACACGTACCAGAAATACGCGGCAAACCTGCAGGGCGTCGTCATGGACGTCTCACCGCAGCACGATCGCGGCGACTTGCGCGCGCACGAGGCAACGCGCCGGTCACTTCTTCACAGCCACGCGCAGCACGTCGAACATGTGGTCCATGCCCGTGGGCAGGTGTCGCGCGGACGACAGGAAAATCACGCGGAAGTTGGCCACCCGCGCGTCCTGGAAGTTGTGGGCGTCCGCGTACTCCGGCCCGTCGCCCTCCCGCCTCAGCGACAGGTACCTCTCGTCCTTGAGCAGCTCCTTGCTCGCCACGAGATCCTGAAACAGCCCCGGCTGGACGGCCTCGAACGCCCGCTTCACCCCCTCCAGGCCCAGATCCACGTCCATCACGTCGAACACCACCGGCTTCCCGTAGCGGAACCCGCCGAGGATCGCGCGCCGCATGCGGTCCACCTCGGTGTCGTACGGCGACAGCATGTTGATGTAGTTGGTGTCCGCGTACCGCAGGAAGACGCTCGCCTGCTTGCTCGGGTCCAGCACGAAGGGCCACGGGTGCGCGGGGTCCGCGAGCCTGCCGCCCACGTCCAGGATGAGGATCTCGTTGAGCTCCTTGATCTCCACCGTCCGCCCCTCGAGCTCCTCGCCCGCGTCCACCGCGTGCTCCTCCTCGAGCTTGGCCCGCTCCTCGCGCAGCCGCATCCGCGCGTCCTGCAGCTTCGCCGTCGACAGCGACGCCCGGTCCCGCATCGCCTTGAGGTGCTCCTCCGCCTCCTTGACCGACTGCAAAAACACTCAAGTAGAAGTACGCTTTGATTGTTGTTGCGTCGCGACGAGAGACGGCGACCAAGGGACCGCGCGGCGCGCAGGGGGATCCGTGCGCTCACCGCGAGCGCAGCCTTGAGGATTTCGTCCGCGCGGCGCTCCTCGACGCTGGTGTCGTACTCAAACACGCGCCGCTCGTACTCGGTGTGCGCGTGTGCCAGCGCCTTCTGGTCCGCGTCGTGCGCGCGCTGCAGCTCCCCCACCTCGTCCTCCTTGCTCGCTACACGCTGCTCCGCCTGCACCGCGACCGAACGCGCGAACACGAAGCAGTGAGCAGGCCTGGGGCCAGATCGAAGCCTCATGCGCGAAGCGGTCCCCGCGAATCAGCGGTGCACGTGAGCGGGCCGTGGAGCACGCCGCCGCCGCTCGCACCTCTTTCCGCGCCTTCTCCGCGGCGGCCGCCTTCCGTTCCTCGAACGCCGCCACCAGCGCGTCCGTTTTGCCCAGGTCCCAGTTCGCCACCAACGCCTTGATGCTGTCGTCCGACCCGATGTGCTCCGGCCGCTCCCCGAACTCGTTCGGCACGCGCGGGTCCGCGCCGGCCTCGAGCAGCGGCAGGATCACGTCAGTCTTCCCCATGAAGCACGCCCGGAACAGGGGACTCCGCTTGAACTCCCCCTGCGTGTTGGGGTTCGCGCCGCGCGCCAGCAGCAGCCGCACCGCCTCGAGCGACCCGCCCGCGGACGCCTCGCTCAGCAGCGTGTTGCCGTGCCCGTCCGCGGCGTCCACGATGTTAGGAATGTACTCCTCGCCCTCGCGCAGCAGCTTCTCCAGCTCCTCGACCTCGCCGTCGAACGCCGCGTCCAGGAGCCCCTCCGTGATGCGCTTGGCCTCCCTCTTCCGCCGCGCCTCCTCGGCCGCCTTCTTCGCACGCTCCTTCTCCTTCTTGCGGTTGTACTCGAGCTCTGCGGGCACCGGCGGGCCGCGTGCGCGTCGCTGGCTGCGGCGGATGCGTCCGTGGCCGGTGTCGCAGGGAGAGGCAGCGCGGGCTGTGTGGCGCGGGTGCGTCGGACCTATTAGCCACGCCTTTTGCCGCAGCTCCTCGATCTCCACCTCCATCGCGGCCTTCCTCTTCCTTTCGTCCGCCAGGTTCTTGCGCGTGCTGAAGCCCCTCCACGCCGCCTGTAGGCGAACCGCGGCATCTTTCTGTTCGTCGGTGTACTTTGACGCCTCGGACTTGGTCGACTTCTTCGTAGCGCCCTTCTTCGCGCCTGTCTTCGTCGCTGCGCCTGCGAGGCGGGGGGCGCTGGCCAGGGCGGTTGCAGACAGCACGCGCGCAGAAAGACTTGAGTCTGTCCCGCGGGACGGACTGTGGGGCCAAACCCCCAGCCACACCCCCGTGTCCGACGAGAAGACACCGGCTCCACTCTCGCTTTCAAGGCGACCTGCGCCCACGCTCATGTATGCCCCACCTGCTGCCGCCTTCTTCGCGGGCGCGGGCTTCTTCGCCGCGGCAGTCTTGCCCGCTGATGCCCCTGTTGCCTTTTTCGCGCCGGCCGTCGCCCCGGCGGCCGCCGTCTTCGTCGCTGTCTTCGGGGCCATATCTACATCAGAGTGTCGCAGCAGAGCCAGGGGTAGGTGTAGCCTTTGCGGGCGCCTGCAGGCGCAGCGAACCGCTTGGGGACACCAAGGCCTCCGCGCACTCGAGGGTCGCCTGATACGAGTGCGCAAGCGACGCGGCAGGAGCCAGCCAGCAGTGACATGCCCGGCGCGGTCCGCGCAAGTCTTGTGCCGCGCACAGCTCGACAAAAAGTCCCCCAGAGCCATTGCTTGTACCTGGTACGACCTGCAATCAGCACGTTGGCCAGGCGCCTTGACAGGCCGCGACCAGATTGCCAATAACAGGGACATCCGCCCCGCCCAGTCGAGTCGCGTACCTCGCCGCGCCTAGCACCTTTCTCGCGGCAATTCTGCACGCGAGCCCCGTGCCTGCGTTGCAGCCTTCGCGATTTGGTCTTCGTCGCGGATACGCACCCACCAGACACGAAAGAGGGACGACGTCTTGCTGGCGGGCAGCGGACCGTGAGATGGCCACACGCGAGTGGGCTGGCGTAGGTTGATAGGGGGGGCTGGTGCAAGCGCGTTCCGGCATGAGCGACAGCGCGCCCAAGGCATCCAGCGAGGCCGAGTTCAAGGTGTATGACTCCGTCGCGGAGTACGAGAAGCTCGGCCGCATCGGCGAAGGCACCTACGGGGTGGTTTACAAGGCACGCCACCGGTGAGCGACCCCGCGCGACCCCCACGGCACCCCTCGCTGTTTCCCGCCACGCCTCCTCACGCGGGCGGCGCGGCTCGACCCCCCCGCAGCCCGACGGGCCGGATCGTGGCCCTCAAGCGCGTGCGCATGGACCGGGAGAAGGACGGCGTGCCCGTGACGGCGCTGCGGGAGATCCGCGTCCTTCAGGCGTGCCGGCATCCGAACGTGGTGGCGCTGGAGCGCGTGGTGACGGGGTCGAGCGCGGGGAGCGTCTTTTTGGTGTTTGAGTTCTGCGAGCACGACCTCGGGCGGCTGATCGACGCGCGGCGGAAGCTCTTCACGCTCTCCGAGGTCAAGGGCCTCCTGCAGCAGCTCCTGCACGCCGTGGAGTTCCTGCACGACCGCTGGACCGTGCACCGCGACATCAAGCTGTCCAACCTCCTGATGACCAACCAGGGCGTGCTCAAACTGTGCGACTTCGGCCTCGCGAGGTACTTCCGCGCGTACAAGGAGCCCTACACTCCCGGTGCGTCCACGCCCAGCGAGCGCGCCGCTTGCTCGTGCTCGTGCTGCCCGCCAGCGTGCAACACGAGACGGCGCCGTCCTCACGGCAGCTGCGGGGCCGGAGTGTGCGTCGTGCAGGCGTGGTGACGCTGTGGTACCGCGCGCCCGAGATTCTGCTGGGCGAGGAGGTGTACACGGAGGCAGTGGACGTGTGGGCAGTGGGCTGCGTGCTGGCGGAGCTGCTGACGGGCGAGCCGCTGTTCCCGGGCCAGACCGAGGCGGAGGTCATCGAGATGCTCGTGAGCCTCCTCGGCGCGCCGACGCGGAAGATCTGGCCGGGCGTGGAGCGCCTTCCGCACTTCTCCAAGTTCCACATGCGCACACAACCCTACTCGCACCTCCGCAAACACTTCCCGCAGCTCTCCGAGGCCGGGATCGACCTGCTCAACGCGCTCCTGACGTACGACCCCGCGGGGCGCATCACGGCGCGCGAGGCGCTGCGGCACCCCTTCTTCGCGGAGCACCCGCTGCCGAAGGCCGCCCACGCGATGCCGACATTCCCGGCGACGCAGCGGACGGGCGCGGAGAAGAAGGCGCGGCGCGAGGACGACGCTCGGGGCGGAGACGGGGGGAAACGCAGGAAAGTGTGACGCATGCACTGAGGGCTGTGCGGTCCCGCGTGGCGACGACCGGTGCGTGACCGCCCGCGCAGTGGAGCTCGTCGCACTGGCGGAGCGTCCAGGCTGGCCGCGTGCTGCAGCGCCGGAGCTGTGCGCCCGGCGGAGACTCGTCGCGTGGTGTACGTGGAGGTGCACGTGGGCTTGGCGCCCTCGTCGCCGCGTGACGTCCCCTCAACGCGGCGGCAGACCGTGTGTACGAAATAGGGAGGCGATGGATGCCGCGGGGCGACGTTGCGCGGTGCCGCGGGGCCAGCGAGTTCAATCTGCCCCGAGACAGGCCCTGCCGAAGCAGCAGGCGCCTGACCGCGTTTACAGCGCTAGAATCGACTCGTGCGCCCTGTGAGATGGACGTACTGTGAGAATACGACGCCGTTCGGCCGAGAGGGTCGTGTAGGGCGACGAATTGCGCGCCTGAGTGGTGCAAGCTCCTGGTGCGCCGCGTACGCCCTGCCTGGCGCGTGCTGTCGTGCCGGTGCGTCCCGGGACCCCTGTCTATCGGCTCGACGACTGAACGTGAACGACAGGCTTGTCGCGCAAAGAAGACTGCCCCGCGGGCCCCTGAAACCGCCCAGCCCGACTCGCGCTTCTCCCTCACCTCATTTTGGCCGTGCGACGCTGCGCGCGCCGGGCACTCTGCGCACCGCGATATCAACGAAAGGCGAACACGCCAATTTCCGCGCGCGCGCGAGGCCGACGAATACCGTCCCTCGCGAAGCGAAACCAAAAGTTGCTCGGCCCCTCCGTGCTGACGGAACGTGACGGCCAGTATTTGAATGAAGAGGCCTTTTTCGTAACACACCTTCGGCCGGGCCGTCTCTGCTGAGTCGCGAGGCGCCACATTCGTCGCTTTCGTGGCCGCGGGATCTGTAGTTTGGCCCAGGCAGGCACCCTCCGCCTGGTCGACGCGCCCCTCAAGCGGCGTCCGCGGGCCATCAGAGCGCAGGCACAGCGCGGGGAAGCCCGCGCCGGCCTCGTGCGGGCCGTCAGGGCGGGGCAAGCACCCAGGTTCCTCCAGCGTAGCGTCTTTCCCCGAAACACAGCAGGCAGGGCGCGAGAGGGCGCAGCAAAGGGCACACACGCTGATGCCTGGTCGCTGACCAGCCCGAGTGGAGGAAATGTCGACTGCGCGGCCTCCCCAGAGGGACGGCTCGGATGGAAGGCCAGGTGGCGCAGGGGGTGAAGAGTTGGACGCCGCTGCACGCCCCGCACAGGGCCAGCAGGGGGCCTACCCGGACGTGAGAGCCTCTGACGGGACGGCTCCGTCGAATGCGACACGAAACATGGATGGAAACCCGCCGAGTAGAGCCAACGCGGGACCAGGATCGGGCGCGCCAGGAGGGGCACGCGACGGCAGCTCCACGGCGCCAGGTGTGCCCGCTCGACCAGATCCGCCGGAGCAGCGGACCGCTCTCTGCGGCCTGCACCCCGCCAGCAGCCCACACGCGCCCGCCGCGCGTCGCCCCAGCACCGACCCACCTCCTGCTTGCCGCACCCCTTGCGCCCGCAGACGACTCGTCCCGGAGTTATCCGGCCGCGCGGCTCGCGGCGGACGAGACCGGGACCGCGACCATCTCGATACGGGCGCGGCGGGCGGACCCCGACCCGCCCCGGCCCGCCACCACCGCCCGCGCTCAGGTGGCATCTGCGTCGTACCACGAGCCCCCGCCGCGGCCGCGCGCGGAGGCGGCCGCGCTGGACCCGCTGCGCACCTCGGCGCGCTACACGTCGCACGAGCCGTCGCACTCGCGGTCGAGCTCGCTCTCCCCCGCGGGCGTGCGGCTGACGGGCATGGAGGGCGCGTGGGGCGGCGCGGGGATGAGCGCCCGCGACGGCATGGCGACGATCGCGCGGCGGTCGTGGCTGTCGTCCACGCGGGCGTCCTCGCGCACGGGCGTCACCACGACCCCGCGCGCCCACATCACGCGCGAGGGCATGGCGCACTACTTCAACGAGAAGACGTCGGGGCTCGCGCACTACATCGTGGCGCTCATGCGCGACCACGACGACTCCTCGGGGGACGACGACGCGCGCCCGCAGCCAGGTGCGGAGCGGCCCCGGCCGTGGTTGTGGTGTTCGCTGTTGCTGTTGGTTGGCGCGCCGACCCACCTCTGTGCGCTGGTTTCGGGTGTCTCGCAGACGCGGGGCGCAGGCCGGACGTGCCGGAGCTCGAGCGGCTGCGCGTGCTGGTGACGGAGCGCGGGGAGGAGATCCGGAAGCTCCGCGAGCAGCTGGCGCGCGCCCAGGCGGCCGACCACGACACCAGCGAGGACGCCAAGGCCGCACTGGCCCGCGTGCTGACGGCGGCGCGCGACCGCGCGGACGTGCACGAGCGCGACAGCGACAGCTTCGTCCAGACCACGGAGCGCGTCATCGAGAACATGGGCCGCCAGCAGGCCGCCAACGAGGCGCGCATCCGCGACCTGGAGGCGCAGATCGCCGCGCAGAACGCCGCGGCGCAGCAGCGCGCGTTCGCGGCGTCCCCGCGCAGCGAGGGCCCGCAGAAGCGCGTCGGGCGCGCCATGCAGGTCGAGCTGCCGCCGCGGCACAACCTCTTCCTGCACACCGACCACCTGTCGTCGCGCGGGCTGCACATGTACCGCTGGATGGACAGCCTCGCGCGGCTCTTCGACACGCTCCTCCGCTGGTGGTGGGCCATCCTGCTGCTCCTCCTCCTGCTGCTGCTGCTGATCCTGCTGCTCCTCTTCCTGCTGCCGCGCGGGGGCGCGGACGCCCCGCGGATCCTCGCCGGGCCGCTGGTGATCGCGCAGTCGCCGTACTCGGTCGACGTGGACGCCGCGCTGGACTGCCCCGGCCGCGTGCGCTACGTGGTGTTCCCCGCGCAGCAGCTCGAGGACCTGGGCTTCAGCGCGACGGGGGCGCGCACCACGCGCCGCGCGCTGCAGCAGGGCAGCGACAACCTGCCGTCGCCGGAGCAGGTCGCGTACCTGCGCGACCTCCCCGCGGGGCTGCGGCCGGCGCTGTGCGCGGAGGTCGACCACCCGCGGTCGCGCGTGGTGCAGCGCACGAGCCTGTTCGGGCCCGGGGCGGGCGTGGCGTCGCCCGCGGGCGCGGGGGGCTCGTTCTACACCTCGGACCTCGACCTGACGTCGGTCACGGGGCTGGCGTCGGGCCTGAACAGCCCGGAGTGCCTCCAGCGGCTGCAGCAGCTGCAGGACACCACCGGGGAGGTGGACGAGGAGGCGCGGGCGCGCGACCTGGAGGTGCTGTGCACGCGGTGCGCGGGGCTGCAGCCCGGCGTGCGGTACTCGGTGCTGGCGGTGGCGCTGCCGCCCGAGGGGGGCCAGCTCAGCGACGAGGTCTTTGCCAACACGTTCGTCACGTCGCTCGGGGGCACGCAGACGGAGTTCCTGGGGACGCCCTCCGTGACCGGCGAGGGCCTGCACGGGTTCGAGGTCGCGATCGGGACCACGACGGCGGCGACGGTGTTCTACGCGGTGACGTCCGACGCGGGGCTCCTGCGGTACGGCGACAAGACGCTCCTGCAGTTCACCTCCGCGCCGCCGACGGGGCCGACGGCGCTGAAGCTGGCGTCCAACCTGACGATCGAGAGCGTCGGGCAGGGCGGGATCGTGGCCAACGGGCAGTTCAACCTCACGCGCGGGGTGGTGACGCGGCTCACCATCACGCCGCCGTGCACGCCGCGGATGTGCCCGTACACGCAGTTCGCGCTCAACGCCGGCACGAACTACACGCTGCACCTCGTCGCGCAGGACCCCTTCGGCGTCCTGCAGAACCAGATCTTCTCGGGGGGGTTCCGCACCGACGTGGACCGCCTGCCGCCCGTGGTCACGGACAACGTGCGCGAGGTGACGGGCACGTCCTTCGTCGCCGGGCTCTCCGTCAGCGAGACGGGCACGCTGTGCTACCTCACGCTCAAGCCCGACAGCGCCGACCCCAACTTCCGCATCTCGGCCACGCGGATCGGGGAGCTCTGCGCGCAGCTCGCGCTCGCCATCAAGCGCTGCGACTTCCCCGGCGTGCTCGGACCCTTCGACACCGACTTCTACCCCGTCACGGAGACGACGTCGCGCCGCCGCCGCGCCCTCGCGCTCCCTGGCGGCGGTGATGACGACGGGGACGAGGGCTCCGCGCTCGCGCTGCCGCCGGGGCCGCGCGGGCCCGGACGGGCTCTGCAGCAGATCTTCGCGGCCCCGGACGACCCGTTCGAGCTGATCCAGGGCCAGATGGGGTTCATCGAGCTCGCCACAATCGGGGGCGAGGCGGCGACAATCAACCCGACGGGGCTCGAGTCGGAGACGCTGTACCAGGTGGCGGCGATCGCGGCGGACTCCTGGCTCCCGCCGAACGAGATGGGCACGCCGTTCACGGTCAACATCGTCACGCTGGACATCACGCCGCCCCGATTCGTGCTGGGCACGCCGCTGGCACGGGACCCGTTCAAGACGTCGATCTCGCTGACCGTGGCGCTGAACGAGACCGGGACGGCGATCTACGCGCTGTACCCGGCGCTGACGCCGCAGCGCACGGTCGCGGAGGTGCGTGCGGCGCAGGGGTCGGTGCTGAACGGCACGGTGGCGATTCCGGGGGGCTTCCGCAACGTGACGTTCCGGCTGGGCGGGCTGCAGCCGGCGTCGTGCTACGAGATGTTCTGGACGGGCGAGGACGACGGTCCGCGGAGCGACGGCGTGACGCCGAACCGCATGCCGGGTCCGCCCGCGGTGCTGTCGGTGTGCACGCAGGACGACGCGCCCCCGCGGTTCGTCACCTTCCGCGGCGACAACTTCGCGACGAACTCGTTCGACCTCGTCATCCAGCTCAACACGACGGGCCTCGTGACCTACATGGTCGTCTCCGACGCCCAGTGCGCGCGCGTGACGGCCACCGTCGACAACGTCCGCCTGGTGCAGACGGCCGAGCTGGGCCTGGCGCGCGTGCAGCACGGGTCCTTCGGCGTCAGCCGCGCGTTCAGCGACGTCGCGGAGGTCATCCGCGGCACGGTCGAGCGCGCCACGTACACCATTTACATGTTCGCCCAGGACCAGGTGCAGCCCGAGCCCAACGTGCAGACGGAGACGACGTGCTTCGAGGTGACGCTCCCGGACGTCACGCCGCCCGTCCTGACCGCGGTGCTCAACAACGAGGCGCCCACGTCCTTCGACCTCGTCGCGGGCATCAACGAGCCCGGCAACATCTGGTACGCGGTGTACCCCAACTGCACCGTGCCGTCGTCGACGCCCACGGCGTCGCTCGTGCGGCAGATCGCGAACGGGACCGTTCCGCCGGGGTTCATCAGCACGGACTTCACCGCGTTCGGCACCGTCGCGCGCACGGGCCCCGCGGGCGGCAGCGCCACCATCCCCATCGCGCCGGTGCTGCCGTCGCGGGAGTACCGCGTGTACGTGGCCGCGGACGACCTGCGCGGGAACCTGGCGCCCCTGCAGACGCTCGCCACCACCACCGTCGACAACCAGCCGCCGAACATCACCGATAGCTGCGTCCCCGCCAACGTGGCGCTGACGGAGACCACGGCCACGTTCAACTTCGAGCTCGACGAGCCGGGGAACCTGACGTACCTGGTGCTGCCTGCCGCCGATCCCGCGCCGAGCGAGATCCAGCTGCGCGCGGGGCGGCTCACGGACGGCCGCCTGGCCAGCGCCAACGTCTCGGGCGTGGTCGCCGCGCTCGGCACGCCCGCGCCGCAGCCGGGCGGGGCGTGCAGCAACCTCGGCCCGGTCGGTAACGAGCCCGGGGAGTTCCTCGGCCCGTTCAACGTCACGATCCGCGTCCTCGGGCTCCTGAGCGGCACCGCGTACCGCCTGCACATCCTGTCCCAGGACATCGGCGGGCGCAGCGGGATCGTCTCGCTCCCGGCGTGCCCGGTGGCCAACTTCACGACGCCGGACCTCACGCCCCCGCTGTTCACGCTCCTCCAGGCCTTCTTCTCGCCGCCCACGGCCTTCCGCGTCGACACGGCGCTGAACGAGCCCGGCGAGGTGCGCTTCGTCATATACCCCGACGGCCTCTTCACGGAGCTGCCCACGCCCGCGCAGGTCCTCGAGCTGCGCCGCCCGGACGGCTCGTTCGCCACGCCGCTCAGCGGCTCCATCGACGTGCCCGCGCCGCTGACGGTGTACTCGGCGCGCGGCTGCGGGCTGAGCAGCGCGGTGACGTACAGCCTGTACGGCATCGCGCAGGACCGCCGGCCCAACGTGCAGGACGCCGTCACGCGCGTCCCGGTCAACTCGACCGCGGACGACGCCGGGCTGAACCTGGCGCAGTGTACGCAGGCCTTCCTGACGCGCGACCTGCGACCCACGATCCGCCCGACGCTCGGCCTGCCCGGGCGCGGCGTCGGGAACACGACGCTCGTGGACGGGCGCTTCAGCCGCGGCATCGACCTGTTCCGCAGCGCGCTCCCGGGCGCCGCGGTGGAGATCGTGGCCACGACGGGGGGGGTGTCGGACGCGCAGCTGCAGATCCCGACGAGCATCGCGGCGGGCACCCGGGCCAACATCACGGGCGTGATCGCCGCGAACCAGGCGGCGTCGGTGGGCGTCATCATGCAGACCAGCGACCTGTTCACGGACTTCGCCACCCTGCAGCTGCGGTACTTCCTCCGGGACGCCGACGGGCGGCCGCAGGTCGCGACGCCCACGCGCGTGTCGGTGGTCGTCACCGTCGGCGCCCAGCCGCCCGCGGAGCTCACGTGCATCGCGCCGAGCCTCCCCGCGGCCACCACGGGCGTGGGCACCTGCCGCGCCGCGGTGCCGCCCTCGCTCTTCCCGACGCCGGGCGCCGCGGCGGCGACGGCGAGCGCGGTCGTGCGCGCCACGCTCACGACCGGCGTCGTGGACTCGGCGCCCGCGAGCGTCGTCCTGCAGCCCCCGCCGACCCACACGGAGACGACCACCGCGGGGTTCACCGTTACGATGCCGCAGAAGCCGATGCTGCCCGGGGAGGAGTTCACGGCGGTCGTCACGGCGCACAGCGGCGGCACGTCGATCAAGACGTGGTCTGTGCCGTTCTACTTCGACGCGGGCGTGGTCGAGTACACGGGCGCGGTGAGCACCGACCCGCTGTGGAAGGCGGCGATCGTCGCGACGGGCTCCGGGTTCGTCGGGTTCAACACGGAGGGCCGCGCGGACGGGGTGTCGCGCGCGCAGGTCACGGGGACCGCGGTGCCGATCCTCACGGCCACGTTCCGCGTGCGCACCGGGACCACCGCTGGCCCGAAGCTCAACGCGCTCAGCGTGGGCGCGGTGCAGAACCCGGCCAAGCTGACGGGCGACTTCACGCAGGGCGCTGCGATCAACGCCGATCGCCCCATCGCGCAGATCAACGACCAGCGCGGGGGCGCGCAGCAGGCATACCAGCTGGTGGTGGTCGCGGAGGTGGCGCGCGGCCTGTACGCCACCGCCGCGCGCGCGGTCGTCGTCAACACGGCCGTGCTGAACGGCGCGGACGTCACGTCGGCCATCACCGTGCGCAGCGTCAGCTCGCGCCTCAGCGCCGCCGACGCCGACGTGACGGCCCTCGCGCAGTGCACGCCGGACGCCGCGACCGCCGGGTCCGTGGTCGCCATGACCGGCTGCCGCGTCACGCTGTCGAACGTCCTCAGGAACGGCGGCGTGTCGACGATCACGGTCGCCCAGGGCGGCCTCACCACCGCGGCCACCGTCACCGTCCTCTTCCCGCTGCGGCTGCAGATCGCGGCCGGCGACACGCTCCTCTCCCGCGTGCTCGACCCCTCGGCGCAGGACGCGGCGACGGTGTACCCGGGCATCATCACCGCGGGGTGCACGCAGTCGCTGTACCAGAACACAACGCTGCGCGTGTACGCCACGTTCGGGGGCGCCGGGCTGCCCAACACCACCGACGTCGAGGTGACGGACCTCGTCAGCCTCACCACCTCGGACCCGACGGTCGTCCAGCTCGCGTCCACCACCGCGCTCGGGGTGTCGGGCCCCGGCTCGGCGGTGATCTCCACGGGAGCCAGCACGGCGGCGGCGCTGGCCACCTCGATCACGATCAGCACGGCGCAGGAGGTCGTGTGCCTCACGAGCCTCGACGTGGTGGTGTTCACGGGCGCCGCCGTCGCGTCCGGCGCGCCCGCGGGGGGGTTCCCGCTCGACGCAGGGCAGACGGTGTCCTTCACGCCCGCGCAGCGGCTCACCGCGGAGCGCGCGCGCGCCTACGTGCGCGCGTACGTCCGCACCTTCGACGACGCGGTCCACGACGTGACGGGCTTCGTCAACTTCACGTCGACGCGCCCCGACATCATCGTGCCCGCGGGGCGCGACAGCAACGGCAACCAGATCGTCCAGGTGACCGCGCAGCTCGGGTCGCCCGCGCTGTGCGGCCGGTTCATCAAGGCGCAGATGCGCCTGTGCGGCGCGGCGGTGATCGAGGGCCTCGCGCCCGTCCGCGTGGAGCTGCCGGGCATCCGGCGCATCCGCAGGTTCGAGGTGCGCCAGGTGGCGGCGGCGTCGACGACGGTGGTCACGCGCATCACGCGCGCGGGGGACCCCGCCGGGCTGGCGCCGATGTCGCTGCCGACGCAGGCGCGGCTGTTCGTGGAGCTGGAGCTGGACGACGGGACGTTTGTGGACTTCTCGGCGGACGCGCGGACGCGGTTCAACGTCACGGTGAACGCGGGGCTGCTGACGCTGGCGAAGAACGCCGGCGGCGCGACGATCGCGAACGCGGCGGGCAACTCGAGCGCGTTCGGCACGGCGACGCTGCGGGTGGACTTCCCCGCGCTCAACCGCACCGACCTGACGGCGACGACCACGCTGAACGTGGTGCTGTGGAAGACGGGCGTGCCCGTGCTGCTGGACTACTTCGTCGGCCCGCGGGCCACGGACCAGGACCTGACGCGCACCGCGTCGCAGCCCGCGCGCCTGCAGAAGTTCGAGTGCACCGCGACGGCGTGGCAGTCGCTCACGGCGTGGCACCGGGCCGTCCTGACGGACGACAGCGTGTTCGAGATCACGCCGCAGTCGACGCTCATCCTGAGCAACGCCAACGCGCGGTGGAGGGAGAACATCGTGACGATCACGCAGGCGGCGCTGCCGGACCTGTTCAACCGCCTGCAGCCCCTCGCGGCGGGCACGGTCACCGTGACGATGCAGTTCGGCACCGGCGCGGCGCAGCGGAACAGCACGGTCGACATCACGCTGGACGACGCGACGCTGGCGGCCGTCACCACCCTCACGGTGACCACCGCGCTGTGCGACGACCCGACCACGCCGCCGCTGTGCGCGGCGACGCTGCGGGGCATCGCGGGCTCGAAGACGAAGCTCCTGGACGCGGAGATCATCGTGAACACGGCCAACTACAACCGTTACTTCGCGTTCACGGGGGTGGCCCGCGGCCCCGCGTCGGCCTACGACATCCTCCCGACGCCCGAGGTGCTGGCCTTCGCGTCCTCGCAGACGGCGTGGATCGCCGTCGACACGTTCGGCGACCTCACGATCGTCGGCAACTCGGCCGGCGTCGCGGCCGCGCAGCTCACGACCACGTACACGTGCGCGGCCAACCCCACGCTGACGGACGTGCAGAACATGCACGCGAACCTCGACCCGGCGCCCGGGGACGCCGACGTCGGCGAGCTCCACGGGCCGCAGTTCCAGCGGCAGCCCATCCTGGACACGGGCGCGCGCGACCTGTCCACCACCGACCCCGCGCCGCAGCTCCGCGTGCCCGTGCGGATCAACGCGGCGACGGGCGCGCTCGAGGCGTTCCAGATCATCCTCACCTTCGACCCCGCCGTGCTGCTCGCCACGTCGTGCACGCAGGGCGCCGGCTGGCGGTTCTCGTTCCAGTGCACCATCAACAAGCCCGCCAACCAGGTCAACGTGATCGGCATCGGCACCGACACCGGCACCACGGGCGCCGCCGTCGTCGTCGCGGACGTCGCCTTCACGCTCCAGACCGCCGGCACGTCGGCCGTGGGCGCGGTCGTCCGCGAGATGGTGCTGGCGGGGCAGCCCATCCTGCGCGACTTCAACTCCACCGCGTCCGCCGGGTCGCTCACCGTGGCCTCCCGCCGCCGCGCGCTCGCCGCCGCGGAGCCGGCCGCGCCGGCCGCGCGCACGCCCTCCGTCGCGGACGTCGCGGCGGCGGCGCACCCGTTTGCCGTCCACGCGCGCCAGCGCGGCCTGCAGACGGCGACGAACTGCACGGTGGCGCAGCAGGCGTCGGTCCTGGGCGACGTGGACGGCGACTGCCAGTTCCGCCCGAGCGACGCGCTCGCGCTGCTCAAGGTGCGCAACTTCTGGAACCCGCTGGACACCTCGCGGCCCGACTTCCGCGACATCTACTTCGACCGGCTCGCGGAGCTGTCCGCGGACCAGCGGGCGCGGGCGAACGTGGCGTCGGACATCGTGGGCGTGACGGCGCGGCAGATCGCCAACACGGACCCCACGTTCGAGTACCTGTCGACGCTGGCCGCCGGCGACAAGTACTTCCAGCCGCGGCCCGACGGGACGGCGTTCGCGGGGACGCCGTACCGCAGCCGGCAGGCCATCGACATCCTGCGTCCGGGCGACGACCAGGCGATCCTGCTGTACCAGCTCGTGCTGGCCAACACGCAGAAGCTCTACCGCGGGCTGACCAAGGTCGTGGACACCAACACGCTGCAGACCAGCCTGCGCGTGGAGGTGCGCTCGGACGCCGGCGCGCTGCTCGCGGACGCCGCGGACACGACCGTCAAGCTCGAGCTGCGCACCAACCAGAACCTGGTCTTCAAGAACCCCGCCGCGGGGAACCTGGCCTCGCGCACCAGCGACAACACCTACCTGGTGACGGCGGACTTCCTCGGGGCCGGCGTGTTCGAGGCGCGGCTGCTCTCGCTCGCCGCGGGCAACGTCGAGGAGCAGGTGCAGGAGGAGGCGCAGGTGCCCGTGGCCGTGCACGTCGAGGTCAGCGACGCCGCGGGGCAGCCCTTCGCGACGCCGGAGAACGGCTTCTTCGCCTACTACGGGACCACCGCGGGGCGCCCGGCGTACCTCCAGGCCAGCCCGGGCGCCCTCGGCTACGTCCCCTACACGGAGCTCGCCTTCACGGAGATCCTCACCTTCTTCCCCGCCTTCCCCTCGGCCGTCAACATCACCTCGACCAAGCTCACGCTGCGCCCGGGGATCACCAGCCGGGTCGGCGTGAACCACAACGTGGCGTTCGTGGGCCTCCTGCGCAACAACAGCCGCCTCGGGGGCGTCGCGGGGACCTCGCCGGCGCTGATCCCCACGGCGGCGCAGGTGCTGGCGCCCACGTCCATCCCGGGGGGCTGCGTGGCGCCCGCGTGCGTGTCCGGGACGTTCGTCTACTCGCGCACGAGCGGCGGCGTCGGGAACTCGGTCGAGGTGACGGGCCTGACCGGCGCGGGGGTGTACGACATCTTCGTGCACGTGGAGGGGGTGTCCCGGCCCAACGTGCTCGGCGCGCTGTTCGGCGTCGTCACGCCCGACACCAGCGCGCCGACGGTCACGGCCATCTCCGTGACGCCCGAGGTCCCGACCCCGCCGGCGGACCTGTCGAACAGCCTCACGTTCAGCGTCGACCTGACGTTTGACGAGCCCGCCACGCTCCAGGTCTCGGCGTTCAAGATGTGCACGCACTGCGGGCTCGTGCCGTCGATCGCGCAGGTCCAGAACGCGCGCACAATCTGCACGGAGGCGGCCCCGGCCAGCGGCAGCGGGGCGCCGGACTGCCGCGACCTGTGCCGGCCCGTGTTCCCCACCAACTCGGACAACGGCGCGACGGTGACCGCGGTGACGGGCAGCACGACGACCACCGCGCCCTTCACCGCCTCGATCCCCGTCAGCGGCCTCCTGTCGCACAACCCCATCCAGCCCACGGACACCACCACGTGCTTCGAGGTGTCCAACCGCCCGCCGTGCAAGAACTTCACGCTCTACGTGGTGGCCACGGACGGCGTGCAGCCGTCGTACAAGAACCTCTTCGACAGCTGCACGCCCGCCGCGCAGGCGCTCACCGCCGCGCAGACCGCGGCCGGGTACGTCGCGGCGCGCTCCTGCAACCAGGCGGTCAACCCCAACGCCAACACCGCGGGCAACGTGCAGACCGGGCCGTTCGTGCACTGGACGCGCGGCAGCCCGCAGCCGGCCACGCAGGCGGGCGTGTACCGCACGCGGGGCGTCGGCGTGACGGTGTCGCTGGACACGACGGGCTTCGGTCCGACCTTCACGGACCCGGCGATGCCCGTCGTCACGTCGGGGTCGAACCAGTTCACCGCGGACTTCGCGCTCAACCGGCAGGGCATGCTCGCGTACAGCCTGTTCACGACGCTGTCCGCGGGCGACCTCCTCAGCGGCGGCGGCGCCGCGGCACGCGTCATCTCCAACGGCCGCGTGGTGGTGACCCCCGCGACGGTGGGGGCCACGCAGACGGCGACCATCTCGGGCTGCACGCTCGGCGGCGTCGCGTACACCATCGACCCGAACACGCAGTACCTGCTCATCTACACCACGGTGGATCCGTACTTCCTGAGCTTCTACGCCGTGGCCTCGCGCAGCGTCACGACGACCAGCAAGCGGCGGCTGCTGGGCTTCGACGACGCGGAGGCGTGGGTCGTCTGGGACCCGTCCGCGGTCGAGGACGTGGAGGAGCTGGCGGAGGACGCGCTGCGGCGGCGCGTGCCCATGCTGCCCCCCGCGTGAAGATATCACCTCACAATCATGGAAGCACTTCCATCCAACATGATCTTCATAGGGTGGCCTAGTCCGCCGCGTGATTCTCCGCATCCACGACTTAGGCACTATAGGTGGGCGGGGCAAGCATGTATTAGACTTAGACACTGCGAATAGTGTGCATGAACCACAGCGAAGAATGTGACACCTCACCTCACCTCAGCGAATCAGGTGAACGAACGAGGTGAATGTGACCACGCGATCGACTCGCTCAGGGCTCGTCCATGATCCAGCACCGATCGCTGAGGTCTGGAACCAGAACGTCCACGGGCACGACCCCTCACCGCGACGAGAGACAGGAATGATACCATCTTAGATTGAACATACTGCAGGGCGCTCAGGGGTGCGCCATTCGAGGACGACAACATGGCTGCCATGTGTCTGCAGCAGACAGGGGCTTGTGGGGGCGTTGCGCCGCGGGTACTCTTATGGACGACGCGAGCTGTGGGAGGTTGCTCCCCAACGCCGCGTCTCGCGACCCCGGGGGCTCCCTGCGGGACGGTGAGTCTGCATGATTTATTCATTGTTTATTGATTGATGTCATTATATATGCTGCTGAGCACGACGCGCGCCGCCGGATCGCTCCGCGGGGCCGTCGGCCACGGACCAGGGCCCTTACACGCACCGCCTCGCCGCCCGCGCCCCTGCAGACAATCGAGTGCCCGTCACCTGCTACAACGGTGGCGACGGGCCGTCCTGGCCAGCAACAGCGCGCTGGAGATCTTGCCGGAGGTGCCGCTGGCCCCGAGCAGCACCGACGTGTGGCGGAGACCGCCCACACATGCATCGTCACTGCCGCCGCGTGCGACCAACAGCAGCACATGACACCAAACATGCTCCGGGTGGCATATGTCGCACGTGCGGGCGGGGACTCGCCGCCGGCGGTGCGACGTCCGGACCTGCCGCGTGCGCTCCTTGCAGCGCCTGTGTCGGGCCCGGGCAGGTCGCCTCGGACCGTCTGCGACGCGCCGCGGGGCGGCTCTGGCACACGAGCCTGTGGGCGGTCCTGGCGTGGGCCCGGGGCGCCCGTGGCGGTGCGGAGGGGCAGATTGGCGGTGCGTGCGGTGCCGGGCGCGGCTCGTGCAGGGGCTCGGGCGCTCGGGCGGGGTGCCGGCGACGCGCGCCCCCACACAGCGTGGAGTGGATGCGGGGCGGCACACAGCAGCGAAGCGCGGGGTACGAGCGGTGCGGCCATGCAGTTGAGGCCGCGGGCACCGCGAGCGTGGCGACCGGCATCGGGACGGGATGGCGGGGGTGGTGCGAGGCGTCGGGGGCTGGCAAGCGTGTTCACGTCGCCTGTTGTTGCAGCAGGGCACAGAAACATGGGCATAAACGTCGCGAGCGAGGACGGGGTCGAACCGTGGAATCCAGATTGCGTCGCCCAGTAGGCTCCGAGATCTGGCACTCTATCCACTGAGTTACACGCCCTGACTCATGGGGACTCCCCCCCCCCCGCCCGCTTTTCGCACGAGCATAATCGTGAGAAAAAATGTCAATTTCGTGTATTCCAGAGCACGGTGCTGGAGTTGACGTGGCATGCGAAGCATTGACCATCGCGGCCATCTCCGTGACGCCCGAGGTCCCGACCCCGCCGGCGGACCTGTCGAACAGCCTCACGTTCAGCGTCGACCTGACGTTTGACGAGCCCGCCACGCTCCAGGTCTCGGCGTTCAAGATGTGCACGCACTGCGGGCTCGTGCCGTCGCAGCGCCGCACTTGCAAGGACACACGTCATGTCGCACACCAGCGCACCGATACACCTGTTGCCCGCCCGCAAACGCACGCAGAGACCACCCTGCTCCTCGCTGCTTGACCCGTGCTGTCTGAGACTGAGACTTACAAACCGGAGGCGTGCCCCGTGCGGCCTGCGGAGGCAGGGGCGGCCGAGGCCCCCCCGCCATCCCGAACGGCCCGTGAAGAGTGCCAACGGTCGCTGCGCTACCGTTGGACGCGTGCGTGCGGTGACGTCGGTGAGTTGCGAGTCTGCGTCGTGGCCGTGACGCTGGACGCTCCCCACTGTGCGCGGCTGGCGCGGCGAGGCACCCGTATCGGCTCGCACGCCCAGTCGAGGACAACCCTCCTCCCTGACAGCAGCCACCTCCCCCCTGACGTCGTGGGCCGCACCGAGCAAGCGCACGGACGAGGTCGCGAGGGGGGCGGTGCTGGTGCGTGGTGGCGGCCGCGTGCGTGCATGGTGCTGCGCTGCAGGGGCCCAGTCACGCGCATGCGGCAGTAGTCCTGCGTTGTGTGCGCGCCGCTCTGTTCGCGCGGACAGGGACGGGAGAGCGCGGCGAGTCACGCCGCGGGCGACCATGACGCGGGGCTTCACACAGGCCGGCGGCATCGTAGAGCAGAACCGCAAGCACCTCACTCGTAATGCATCTCTTGCATCCCCTCTGGCAGCACCAGCCCGCTCCCCTGGACGTTCCACCGACGCAGACGGTCCGCGACGCTCTGCTCCAGCGTCCCCGTCAGACTCTCGCACCGATCAACGTACAGCTCCTCCAGCGCGTGCAGTCCCTCCGGCAGGCTCCGCATGTCGGTACTGTATGCATTCAGCACCCGCAGCCTCGCAGCGCCGCCCAGCACCTCCGCCGCGTCCTCCCAGTCCAGCTCTTCGCAAGCGCCCACGTTCAGCTCCTGCAGCGCGTCCATGCCCCTCGGCAGCTTCCGCACGTTGCTGCGTGTGGCACTCAGCACCCGCAGCCTCGCAGCATACGACGCGGGCAGGAACGCCTCGCCGTCCAGCTGCTCGCACCAACTCACGTCGAGCTCCTCCAGCGCAGTCAGCCCCTCCGGCACCCTCGTGATTCTAGGGCACCCACGGACACTCAGCCCACGCAGCCTCGCAGAGATCGATGCCGGCAAGAAGCCCTCCGTGATTTCTCCCGGGAATTCATACAGGTCCAGCTCCTCCAGCGCCGTCAGCTCCTCCGGCACAGGCACCCTCCACAGCTGGACGTTGTTCACCTTGAGCACGCGCACCGTGGGAGCGTTGCGCAGCGAGCCGACGTCCAGCGAGCCGCAGTTTCTCACGTCGAGCTCCTCCAGCGCCGTCAGCCCCTCCGGCACCACCCGCATCCTCGTGCCGAAAGCGTTCAGCACCCGCAGCTCGACGGCGCCCGTCAGCGCAAGCTCGGGCTGCAGAAACGTGCACCCGCCCACGTGGAGCCCCCGCAGCGCCCGCATGCCCGCGGGCAGCCTGCGCAGTTCGCTGCCCTCTGCGTGCAGCACGCGCAGCCCCGCCGCAGATGACGCCGGCAGGCACGCCTCGGCCAGGCGCCTGCACTCGCACACACTGAGCTCCTCCAGCGCGCACATCCCCTCAGGCACCCTGCGCAGTCTGCTGCCGTCGGCCTTCAGCACCCGCACCCGCCCCGCGCTCGACGCCGGCAGGAACGAGTCATCGTCCAGATGTGCGCAATCGCTGACATCCATGACCTCGAGCGAGACCATGCCCTCCGGCACGCGCTCGAGCCTCGTCCCGCCCACCCTCAGCTCCGTGATGCCCGCCGCCACGCCCACGGGCAGCCACTCCCGCCCCCACACACGCTCCATGTCCAGCCCCTCGAATCCCACATCCAGGTACCGCAGGCCCGTCATCTCCGCTGTCACCACCGGGTGCGATGCTAGGTCACGCCGGCCGGCATGCGTCCCGACCAGGGACTCCAGCAGACGCCGATCTCCCGCCTCCACGCGCACCACCGCGGATCCGTACCGCCCGCCGACGTTGCCTGCGCGGTGATACACCACCCACCCCCCGCGCCCCTTCGCCCCCCCGACCAGCGACCTCGTCCCCTCCGACACCCGCCCCTCCAGCCGCCGCGCCACCGTCCGTCCCACCCGCCGCTCCGCAGAAAGGCTGCGTGTGTCCCCTGACCACCACCTCGCGCCGTCGCAGCTCTCCAGCACAGCGGCCATCATCGCCGACGACGTCGCCGCCAGCGCGACGCGCGACCTGCGCGGCAGCTCACGGATGACGCTGGCCAGGGGACCGTCCCGCCCGCACTGAATGTCCTCCAGGTGATGCTGGAGGGGCCGTGCGCGATTTGAGCGCCCGCGGGGCGCGCCCGCATCGCTGCGCCGGCGCGGCGCCATCGCACTACGACAGCTTCAACCTGCCGCGTTCCCGCGCCCGTGCCCTGCCTCTGCGTGCCCACGGAGACAACGAGGGAGGCGGTTGGAAGGTGGGCCGTCAACCAACGTCGTCCGACGGCAGCGACGCGCGGCCGACATCGAGCCACGCTCTGCTGATACTAAACGTCGTAGCGCCATGCTTGACATCCGCCTCGGACGCGGCACCCGCACGCAGCAGCGCGGCAAGCACCCAGGCTGTGCTGCATCGCCAGCGGTGCCACACTCAGGCGCGTTCCGGACGCACACACGCAGAGCCGCACTGCCAGCGACACACATGTCACGTACCTGTGCACCGATACACCTTTTGCCCGCCCGCAAACGCACGCGGAGTCGACCCTGCTCCTCGCTGCTTGACAGGTGCTGCCGCCCGACGCGTGCGTGCGGTGACGTCGGTGAGTTGCGAGTCTGCGTCGTGGCCGTGACGCTGGACGCTCCCCACTGTGCGCGGCCGGCGCGGCGAGGCACCCACATCGGCTCGCACGCCCAGTCGAGGACAACCCCCCTCCCTGACAGCAGCCACCTCCCCCCTGACGTCGTGGGCCGCACCGAGCAAGCGCACGGACGAGGTCGCGAGGGGCGCGGTGCTGGTGCGCGGTGGCGGCCGCGTGCGCGCATGGTGCTGCGCTGCAGGGGCCCAGTCATGCGCGCGCGGCAGTAGTCCTGCGCTGTGTGTGCGCCGCTCTGTTCGCGCATCAGCATGCGCAGACACGTGCGCACGAATCCCATCGCTCACCGACGTCTCAGCGGACGAAGCATCAGAGGCACCGGCCAGGGAGCTTGGCTGCAGCGACAGCGGGAGCTTTGTGTTTGTAATGAACTTTCAGTCTGACAAAAGGCGTCAAACCGGAGGTCACAATAACCAAGGAAAGGGGTGGCCGAGAGCAACGACGCGGTGGAGTACCCGCACGCAGGATGAGCAAGCGGCGGCAACAGATTTGTAACTTCGCTTGTACTTCGCTGACCTACAGGCACCCTCTGTGTTTGTACTTCGCTTGTACTTCGCTGACCCACAAGCACCCTCACCGCGAGGACGCTTGAGCGACCGAAACGGCAGGCGAGACTCACACAGCAGACAGGGTAGACAATTTGAGCAGTCATGTGTGCCGCAAGGGCGCCCGCACGGGGGCGGGAGAGCGCGGCCAAACACGACGCGGGTAACCATGACGCGGGGCTTCACACAAGCCGTCGGCATCCTCGAGCAGATCCGCGTCCACCTCACCCAACATGCGTCTCCTCCATCCCCCCCGGCAGCACCAGCCCGCTCTCCCGAACGTCCCACCAACGCAGACGGTCCGCGACGCTCTGCTCCAGCGTCCCCGTCAGGTTCTTGCACCGATCAACGTACAGCTCCTCCAGCGCGCACAGTCCCTCCGGCAGCCTCCGCATGTCGCTGTAGCGCGCACTCAGCACCCGCAGCCTCGCAGCACCGCCCAGCACCTCCGCCGCGTCCTCCCAGTCCAGCTCTTTGCAGAGCGCTACATCCAGCTCCTCCAGCGCGTCCATGCCTCTCGGCAGCTTCCGCACGTTGCTGAATAAGGCATCCAGCACCCGCAGCCTCGCAGCACACGACGCGGGCAGGAACGCCTCGCCGTCCAGCTGCTTGCACCAACTCACGTCGAGCCTCTCCAGCGCAGTCAGCCCCTCCGGCACCCTCCTCACTGCAGGGCACTGGCTGACTTTCAGCCCACGCAGCCTCGCAGCGATCTGCGCCGGCAAGAAGCCCTCCGTGATCTCTCCCCTGAATCCGAACAGGTCCAGCTCCTCCAGCGCCGTCAGCTCCTCCGGCACCCTCCGCAGCCCAGCGCTGTTCACCTTGAGCACGCGCACTGTGGGAGCATTGCGCAGCGAGCCGACGTCCAGCGAGCCGCAGTCCAACACGTCGAGCTCCTCCAGCGCCGCCAGCCCCTCCGGCACCACCCGCATCCCCGTGCCCCGAGCACTCAGCACCCGCAGCTCCGCAGCGCCCGTCAGCGCAAGCTCGGGCTGCAGAAATACGCACCCGTACAAGTGGAGCTCCCGCAGCGCCCGCATGCCCGCGGGCAGCCTGCGCAGTTCGCTGCCCTCTGCGTGCAGCACGCGCAGCCCCGCCGCAGACGACGCCGGCAGGCACGCCTCGTCCAGGCGCCTGCATCCGCGCACACTGAGCTCCTCCAGCGCGCACATCCCCTCCGGGACCCTGCGCACGCTGCTGCCGTCGGCCTTCAGCACCCGCACCCGCCCCGCGCTCGACGCCGGCAGGAACGTCTCGCCATGCAGCTGGTTGCAATGGCTCACGTCCAGGACCTCGAGCGAGACCATGCCCTCCGGCACGCGCTCCAGCATCGTCGAGTTTACTCTCAGCTCCGTGATGCCCGCCGCCACGCCCGCAGGCAGCCACTCCCGCCCCCACACACGCTCCATGTCCAGTTTGTACACAGCCATGTCCAGGTACCGCAGGCCCGTCATCTCCGCTGTCACCACCGGGTGCGATGCTAGGTCACGCCGGCCGGCACCCGTACGGGCCAGGGACCACAGCAGACGCCGATCTCCCGCCTCCACGCGCACCACCGCGGATCCGTACCGCCCGCCGACGTTGCCTGCGCGGTGATACACCACCCACCCCCCGCGCCCCTTCGCCCCCCCGACCAGCGACCTCGTCCCCTCCGACACCCGCCCCTCCAGCCGCCGCGCCACCGTCCGTCCCACCCGCCGCTCCGCAGAAAGGCTGCGTGTGTCCCCTGACCACCACCTCGCGCCGTCGCAGCTCTCCAGCACAGCGGCCATCATCGCCGACGACGTCGCCGCCAGCGCGACGCGCGACCTGCGCGGCAGCTCACGGATGACGCTGGCCAGGGGACCGTCCCGCCCGCACTGAATGTCCTCCAGGTGATGCTGGAGGGGCCGTGCGCGATTTGAGCGCCCGCGGGGCGCGCCCGCATCGCTGCGCCGGCGCGGCGCCATCGCACTACGACAGCTTCAACCTGCCGCGTTCCCGCGCCCGTGCCCTGCCTCTGCGTGCCCACGGAGACAACGAGGGAGGCGGTTGGAAGGTGGGCCGTCAACCAACGTCGTCCGACGGCAGCGACGCGCGGCCGACATCGAGCCACGCTCTGCTGATACTAAACGTCGTAGCGCCATGCTTGACATCCGCCTCGGACGCGGCACCCGCACGCAGCAGCGCGGCAAGCACCCAGGCTGTGCTGCATCGCCAGCGGTGCCACATTCAGGCGCGTTCCGGACGCACACACGCAGAGCCGCACTGCCAGCGACACACATGTCACGTACCTGTGCACCGATACACCTGTTGCCCGCCCGCGAACGCACGCAGAGACCACCCTGCTCCTCGCTGCTCGACGGGTGCTGCCGCCCGACGCGTGCGTGCGGTGACGTCGGTGAGTCGCGAGTCTGCGTCGTGGCCGTGACGCTGGACGCTCCCCACTGTGCGCGGCCGGCGCGGCGAGGCACCCACATCGGCTCGCACGCCCAGTCGAGGACAACCCCCCTCCCTGACAGCAGCCACCTCCCCCCTGACGTCGTGGGCCGCACCGAGCAAGCGCACGCACCAGGTCGCGAGGGGCGCGGTGCTGGTGCGTGGTGGCGGCCGCGTGCGTGCATGGTGCTGCGCTGCAGGGGCCCAGTCATGCGCGCGCGTGAGTCTGGCATTGTGTGCGCGCCTCTCTTTTCGCGCATCAGCATGCGCAGACACGTGCGCGCAGACCCCATCGCTCACCGACGTCTCAGCGGACGAAGCATCAGAGGCACCGGCACGGGAGCTTGGCTGCAACAATTGTTGAACAGCAGGAGCACCATGCGTCTCAGTCAAGGGCGCCCGGACGCGGGCGGGAGAGCGTGGCAAGTCACGTCGCGGGCGACCATGACGCGGGGCGTCACACGGACCGTCGGCATCCTTGAGCAGAACCGCAAGCACCTCACCCAAAATGCTTCTCCTCCACACCCCTGGCAGCACCAGCCCGCTCCCCCGAACGTCCCATCGACGCAGACTATCCGTGTCGCTCCGATCCAGCATGCCCATCAGACTCTTGCATCCGTCAACATACAACTCCTCCAGCGCGCTTCACCCGCCGCGTTGCCCAGTTGAATCGCATCGATCTTCCGCCGCAGGACGCTCGTCGATCGGCGCTGCCTCGTCGAGCGTGCCGCACGCGAGGTCGAGGGCCTGGCGCCCCAGACGCGCCCGTGCCGCCCAGCACTCTTCCGTCCCCATCGCCAGCTCCAGGGTGGCGTTGAACGTCAACACCTCCAGGCCGTCCGCGGCGTGTACATCGGCTGCGCGCGTCGGCACCTTGTTCCAGAACCGAGCGGTGTGTGCCCAGGCCACGCAGTGCGGGCTAGAGCGGCCGGCCTCGCGGAGAATGTTCTTCCACGCGGTGTTTGCGCCAGCCCGGAGGAGCGCACATAGTTGAGATGAACTCGCCGACAGGGCCCGCGTTCTCGGCCTTGAACCGCCTCGCGACGTTGACGAAGTTAGTCGCAGCTGAGCGCGAAGCTCGGGATGTAGGGGGGGCCGAATGCCGCGCTGTGCTGGCATGACCTCTGCTCGTGAGCAAAGAAGACCGCTGTGGTGCCCGGGTGCGTCATGTTTCGGCCGAGATCTTCGCCCGCATCTCCGCTTCCTTCCGACGGACCCGCGAGCCGAGCATGAAAGCGGCCTGGGGTGGCTTTCCGACTCGCGGTGGAACCAGCAGCCCAGGTACTGCAGTGAGTTGACCACCGGGAGGCGCTGGCGCGCCCCCTGGCCGTCGCGCGCGAAGGCGCGAGGCTTGGCACGCCCCTGCTTGTCGTCAGCCACCATGACGTTGCACTTCTGCAATGCGAGGGCCGTGCCACGGTCGCGTAGCCAGCGAGTGGCGCAGTCGAGGAGCTGCTGGGGCTCTTCCTGTGAGCGCGCGAGGAGAACGGAGTCATCCGCGCACAGGAGCATGCGTGTGGGGGCGTCGCTGAGCTCGGCGCCGAGCCACGGGCACTCCCTGTCGAGCTCCTTGTGCAGCGGGCATGCAGAAACAGGCCGAAGAGCGCAGGGCTGGGCGGGCAGCACTGCCTGACGCCCACGGTCTAGTCGATGATGTCGTCTGTGCCGTCGGCGAGCTTGAGGTGCTGCTTGCTCCTGTCACAGTACGCCTCAGACCGTCAGCCATGCGCCACCGGGCGGCTTTGGCACACGACGCGCGCCGCTGGATCGCTCCGCGGGCCCGTCGGCCAATGACCAGGGCCCTTGCACGCACCACCTCGCCGCCGGCGCCCCTGCAGGCTATCGAGTAGCGACGGGCCGTCCTGGCCGGCAACAGCGCGCTGGAGATCTTGCCGGAGGTGCCGCTGGCCCCGAGCAGCACCGACGCGTGGCGGAGACCGCCCACACATGCATCGTCACCGCCGCCGCGTGCGACCAACAGCAGCACATGACACCAAACATGCTCCGGGTGGCGTATGTCGCACGTGCGGGCGGGGACTCGCCGCCGGCGGTGCGACGTCCGGACCTGCCGCGTGCGCTCCTTGCAGCGCCTGTGTCGGGCCCGGGCAGGTCGCCTCGGACCGTCTGCGACGCGCCGCGGGGCGGCTCTGGCACACGAGCCTGTGGGCGGTCCTGGCGTGGGCCCGGGGCGCCCGTGGCGGTGCGGAGGGGGCAGATTGGCGGTGCGTGCGGTGCCGGGCGCGGCTCGTGCAGGGGCTCGGGCGCTCGGGCGGGGTGCCGGCGACGCGCGCCCCCACACAGCGTGGAGTGGATGCGGGGCGGCACACAGCAGCGAAGCGCGGGGTACGAGCGGTGCGGGCACGCAGCGGACGCTGCGGGCACCGCGAGCGTGGCGACTGGCATCGGGACGGGATGGCGGGGGTGGTGCGAGGCGTCGGAGGCTGGCGAGCGTGTCAACGTCGCCTGTTGTTGCAGCAGGGCACAGAAACATGGGCATAAACGTCGCGAGCGAGGACGGGGTCGAACCGTCGACTTCCAGATTGCGTCGCCCAGTAGGCTTCGAAGTCTGGCACTCTATCCACTGAGTTACACGCCCTGACTCATGGGGACTCCCCCCCCCCCGCCCGCTTTTCGCAGGAGGGGGTGTCAAACGAGCATAATCGTTCGTGAGAAAAAATGTCAATTTCGTGTATTCCAGAGCACGATGTCACTTTTACGATGACGTGCATGTCATTGACAACACTGTTTCACCGTGGCATGCGCACGGGCGACGGGTGCAAATCCAACATCGCGCGGCGGGGGTCGTGGCAGGTCGCGACAACGCACCTGAGGCCGGTGACGGCCGCCGTAAGGACAATTCGCGGTCCCTGAGCACCGCACGGCCGTCGGCACCTCCGCCGACGGCCGCACGATGTTGACGGTTCCGACACAGCAGACGACGACTTGAGGCACGCTGCGCCGCGGATGAGCTTGACCATGATCCTGGAGGCTATGCCGCGGGCGAACGCGCCCTGTGCTCGCCGCCTCATCGCGGACCCAACGGCGGGAGAACCTGAAGGGTCAAACTGAGACTGAGACTTACAGACCGGAGGCGAGCCCCGTGCGGCCGGCGGAGGCAGGAGCGGCCGAGGCCCCCCCGCCATCCCAATCGGCCCGCGAGAGCGCCGACGGTCGCTGCGCTACCGCCGGACGCGAAAGCCCAGGGTCGAGGCACCCTCATCCTCGCCAAGGGACCGGCGCTGGTCGCCGGGCAACAGGCTCGTGTTGACAGGAGCAGGGACAGGCGGGCCGTTCTCTCGCGGAGACGCAGACTAGGGCAAGGGTATTGTTCGCCGCCAACCATACGGTCCAGAGCCCACCGGACACGGGATCGAAGCGTTGTTGTTGCGTTCGCGCGCACACGTGCACGTGCAAGTTGCGCACGAGGTGTCCCTCCGACGGTTCGGGGGCCCGTTGCCGGCGTCCCTGACGTGTTGGTCCCGCGGGCACGGTCGGGAGGCTGCTTACGGCTGCGCCACCGTGCAGGCACGACTCGAAAGTCTTGGTCACATGGGAATTGCTGGAATGATGCGACCTTGGAATTTCTCGCGAAGGAAGGGGGCGCACGACGCGCAAAAGTGGGCGGGGAGACTCCCGGTGTGCGCGTCCTTGCGGTGGCTCTGGTATGTACAAATGGGTGGGTCTCGCTGTGTGCCGCCGGCGGCTTCGTGCGTGGCCGTGGGGCTCTCTCTCGGGGGAGGGGTATCGACATTCCGCGGGCGTGTGCAGGGGCGCGGTGGCAACGGAGGGAGGGCGGGAGGGCGGGGGGGGGCATCGGCGCGCGCCTCACTGGGACTGCAGGACGGCGACGTCCCCGCCGACGAGCAGCTCCCGGACCTTGGCGCGCACCCGCTCGGTGTCCACGCCGACCGCGATCTGCGCCTTGGGCCGCGCGTCCCACTCGGTGGGGAACTTGAACACGCGCTCGCCCGTGTCCATGATCGTCTTCCCGCGGCACGGGCCGTCCCTGACGACGATGACCCCGCCGTTGGTCCACTTGAACCACTCCGGGTGCAGCACGGCCATGAGCGCGGTGGGGTCGTGCAGGAAGACCTTGTGCTCCCCGACCGAGTACACGTGGTAGTCGAGGTAGAACTGCGCAATGTCGTTCACCAGCGTCCCCACGCCCTCGCCGCGCCCGTGCAGGTCCGCGAGCTCCTCGCGCGTCATCGAGCACTTGAGCGTGACGTCGAGCCCGACCGCGCGGATCCGCGGGAACCCGCGGAAGACCGCGTCGGCCGCGTCGGGGTCGCCGAAGATGTTGGCCTCCGCGGCGGGGTTGACGTTGCCCAGGCACGCGTACGCGCCGCCGAGGAGGACGACCTCGCCGACGCACTGCGCGAACCGCTTGTCGAGCAGCATCGCCAGCGCCAGGTTGGTCAGCGGCGACAGCGCCAAAATCGTCACCTCGCCCGGGTACTTCAGCGCCATGTCCACGAGGAACTGCGCGGCCGTGCGCCCGTCCGGCGGGCCCGCGTCCGGGAACAGCTTGTCGATCTCGCCGTCCAGGTTGCGGTTGCCCAGCCCGTCCTTGCCGTGCACAAAGTCCGCCACCAGCGACACCGACGCGCCGCTGCGGAGCGGGGGAACGGGGCGCGGGGAGGAGGCGTCGGTGCTGCTGCGACGCGGGCGCGGGGCGGGAGCGGAGGGCGAGCACGCACGCACGCGCGCGCGGGTGCGCACCTGAGGGGTCCGTGGGCGCCCTCGGCGACGGGGACGTCGCGGCGCCCGGCCATGGTGCGCAGGAGGCAGGCGTTGTGCGTGGCGGTGGAGGTGACCACGTTGCCGAAGACCGTCGTGAGGCCGATGACCTCGACGTCGGGCGAGTTGAACGCCGCCAGGATGGCCATGGTGTCGTCGATGCCCGGGTCCGTGTCGATGATGATCTTCCTGCGACGCCGGCCAGATCCGTTGCCGCCCGACACCTGCGCGCGGGCGTCGGGACGTGGAACGCGGTGTGCGGGCGGCGCGCGGCCTCGGTGCAACGCGTACGGTGCAACGCGCCACGCAGCCGTGCGGGACGGGGGCGGCGGGGACGCGGGGCGCGCGCGACGTACGTCGACGTTTCCGTTGTGCGGGACGTCCACGGACGTCGCGTGGACGTCGAAGGTGCGGGCGCCGTGGCCCGCCTTGGTGCCCAGGCTCAGCGACGAGCTGAGGGAGCCGGCGATCTCGCCCGCGACGCGCGCCTCGGCATCCAGCGTGGGCATCCTGAACCCTAGACCGCGCCTGCCAATGGCAGGGGCGGAGGCGCGGGTGGCAGCGGCGGTGCAGGCACGCGGCCTAGGTAGGTTTGCCTGCAGCGCGCCGCTGGACCTCGACACGCGAGATTCGAGGGGCGCGCGGAGCAGGGCCGAAGAGAGTATCGTGGTGGAGATCCGCGGAGCGCCCTCGACTGGGGGATCAGGCCTGCAGGGCGCCGCGAAAGCGTGATTCCTCAGACCCCAGATGCACCGCAGGCATCCTAGTCAGCATCCTCCGGGCGCCGGCGAGCAGACGGCGGGGGCAGGCGCGGCGAGGCGGCGTCGGCGCCACCGCCGGGCGCTCGCGCAGCCGGCGGACGTCGACGCGGGCGCCGCTCGTCGACGCGACGGCCGCGTGCGACCTCTGGGCGACGCACCTGGCCTGGTTGCGCGAGCCGGGACGAACAGAGAGAACGAAAGGTAGGCGGGAGGCTGGACGTTCGGATAACTGCATTCTGCGTCGCCCCGCCGCCCCAACCACGGCCCACGCCGCGCCGCGTGCGGGGGAGAGACGTCCCTGCGTCGGTAGTGGTTGCACCCGCCCCCAGTGCGACGACGCGGACGGCGCGCCCGGCCTCCCGGGGCCGTCGGCGCGGGCGCGCGCACGTGCGGACACACTTGCGGGACCGGACGTCGGACGGCACGGAGCATGTCGCGCATCCTCGCGGCGGACTCCTTCAACAGGAGCGGGAGGGCTCTGTTCCACTACAGCCACTACGCCCTGGGCGCATTCGTGCCCCTCGCGTGCTTCGCGCCCGACAACAGCGTTCTGCAGACCGTGGCCGACTGGGGCATCACGGCGGCGCTGCCGGTGCACTCGCAGATCTCGGTGAACGCCGTGGTCTCGGACTACGTGCCCAAGCCCGTCCGAGGGGCGGCGAGGGTGGCGACCCTCTTCGGAACAGGTGAGAACGGCTCGCACACGACCTTCAACCGCGCCCGTGGCGCGCGTTGACGCTGGGACGCGGCGGGTCCCGGCCAGGTTGTTGCTGCCCAACAGAAGCGCCCCGCGCGCCCGCACGGCGGCGTTGGAAGCGCGACGCGACCCGCGCCCGCCGACACGGCATCTGACGGTGGCGGTGCTGGTCGCGGCGCCGCCGCTGACGACGCCGCGTGGGCGCGCGACCGCCCCGCACGGCCCCCTGCTCGCCCTGTCTGGGCCCGCGCGCGCCCCCGCGGCGACCCACGACGCAACACGCGCGCACACCCTGCCGCTTGCGTCGTGAACATGCCAGAACCGCGCCACCGCGTCCGTTTCCCCGCAGCGACGATGTTCCTGGGCCTCGCGAAGCTCAACGCCACGGGCCCGGGGCTCACGCGCACCGTGCGGCAGCTGTGGCACAAGGAGCCCCCGCTGTCGACGCAGTCCACGGCCGTCTGAGACCAGCCCGACCGCCGCCACGACGCCCCTTCCGGCCACTGCGCACGAGGCAGCACTGCACACCTCCACGCCACACCTGCGGCCGTACGAGGCCGCAACACCCAGACTGTGAGACTCTCACCGCGCCCGCGCCGCGACGCCCGC
The DNA here is from genome assembly GCA_916048055.1 of Pedinophyceae sp. YPF-701. NCBI lineage: Eukaryota > Viridiplantae > Chlorophyta > Pedinophyceae > Pedinophyceae sp. YPF-701. The sequence goes on along the minus strand of CAJZHL010000016.1, from coordinate 321,150 downwards.
GCCGCGACGACAGGCACGCGCCCGCAGGCCCTGCCGTTGCCCCCCGTCACACAACAACAGTGCTACCCCTTGAGCACGGCGCTGGACGGCACGGCCCTGTTCTTGCGCTCGTTGTAGTCCTCCGCCGTCACGACCTTGACCCCGTGCGCGAACTTCTCCGGCTGCCGCTTCGCCTTCTCCTGCCCGCGCGCCTTGCGCCGCGCCTTCTTGCGCGCCCGGCTGTCCTCGACGCCCAGCGCCTCCCTCCGGCTCGGCTCGTGCACCTCCTCGGGCGCCGCCGTCCCGCCGCCCGCCGCCGCCACCGGCGCCACCTCCTCGAGCTCCACCGCCGGCACCGACACCCGGACCGGCTCCAGGTCCGCCGCCTGCAGCGCCGGCGCGAACTGGTTGTGCGACAGCGCGTCCAGCGCCGCGCACAGCCGCGCGAACAGCGCCCGCGCCTCCTCGTGCAGCGGCGCCGCGGGGTCCTCCGCCCCGCCCCCCGTCTTCCGCGCCACGTAGTCGTCGGCGTAGATGTCGCCCAGCCCGCGCTCCGACTTCCTGTCGTCCAGCTCCACGCGCGCCCGCCTCCCCGCGCCCTCCCGCTCCTCCGCCACCCGCACCACGTCGTCCCACCGCTCCTCCGCGCACCGCCGCCGGATGACGTCCTCCAGCTTGCCCGCCAGCTCCTCCGTGGGCGCCGGCACCGGCGGCAGCGTCTGCTCGAAGTCCAGGTCCACCTCGAGCGCCGAGTCCACCGGCCGGCTCCGCGCATCCACCTCGCCGCGCAGCTCCCACGGCTTCTCGCCCGCGTTGGCCTCCTCCAGCGCCGCGATGCGCCGCCGCAGCGCCGCCTGCTGCCGCTGGTGCCGCGACAGACGCGCCGCGCCGTCGCCGGACCCCCCCGACTCGCTGTCGCTCTCGAACAGCCCGCGCGCCCGCTTCCGCGCCCCTCCGGCCCCCTCGCCGTCACCGTCGTCGTCGCCGTCCTCCTCCTCCCCGTCGCTGCCCGCCTCGGACGGCTCCGTCGACCCGCCCCCGTCGCTGCGCAGGTCGTCCTCGCCGTCGCTCGCCTCCCCGGCCTCGCGCTCCGCCTGCTTCACGAAGTCGTTCATCTCCGCCAGCTCCTGCATTAGCGTCCGCGTGCCGGGCTCCAGCCGCAGCGCCCGCTCGAACTGCGCCTGCTCGTCCGCGTCCACGTCCGCGCCCGCGTCGCCGTCCTCCTCCTCCGCGTCGCTGTCGCTGCCGTCGGCGCCGTCGTCGTCGCCGCGGTCCTCCCCCGAGCTTCCTGCGTGCAGGTCGTGGGGCGGCTCGCGCGCCTTGGCGGAATGGCAAGGCCTGGCGGGCGCAGGAGCGGGCTGCGGAGGCTATCAGGGGGGCGTTGCGGGCACAAGGGAGGGCGAGGCCGGCGGCGGCGGCGCGCGCGGCGTCCTGGGTGCTGGCAGGCTACACCCGCCGCGGCGCGCAGCAGGCCGCGCACCTCGCTCGGAGGACGTCGCCTCCGATCTCTCCCGGTCAGACCCTCCGTCCCCGTCGTCGCCGTCGCTGCTCCCCGTCGCGTCCGAGCCGCGGCCGGCGACGGCCGCAGCGCCGCCAAGGAGCTGGTCCAGCAGCGCGGCGCCCTCGGGCGTCAGGAGCCCCGCGTCGCCCGACTCGGTGCCAGCGCGGATGAGCTTCTTCGCGCGCGCGTTCAGGACGCCCGCCTGCATGTCCAGCTGCCCCCAGATCTGCTCTGCGTCGAAGCCGTCGACAAACAGAGACGACAGCCCGCCGTCCTGCGCGTACGCGGCGAGCTCGTCGAACAGCATCTTGCATATCCGCTTCGTCACCTCCGCGGCATCGCTGTCCGCGAAGAACCCCGCGGGGTCGTCCAGGAGCCGCGCCAGAGCGCCGCTGGCCTCCGCGGGCATCTGGCGGGCAGCCTCCATGAGCGCGGGGGGGCGTGGCCACGCGCCTGTCCTGGAGCGGATGTCGCAGCACGGGCCCGCGCCGCCCGCAGACGTCGCGCGCGGCGGCCCGACCACCCACGGGGGGCGCCCGCGGGACGGCCCGCGGAGGTGTGTCGCTGCACCACCCCCTGCAGGCGCGTTCGCGCAGACATTGCCGCGGGGACGGGCCGGACCGGCACCGTCCTGCGCGTGGCAGCTTGACGAGCGGACTCGGGCGCTTCTCTTCCGCGCTCAGGCCCGTGGAAAGCGCGCACCCTGTTTCAGCAGGGCACGCACCGCTGCCGGCGCCTTGGCCGAGTCGGACCGCGTGGCGGCGCGGTATCGCGATCGGTATGAGCATGAAGGCCATGGTGGGGGCCGCTTACAGCCCGTCGACGACCTGTCGCAACCCCAGGGGCGCCTCTGGCCGCCCAATGGGTTCGCAGGCGCTGCAGTTCAACGTGCCGTCGCAGGCGCGGGGCGGCCGCGGCGCTGTGGCGCGCCGAGCGGTGCACGACGTCGGGACGTATCCGCGCTGCCGTCGCATTGTGGCCGCGCGCGCCGCGAAAGCCGGCTCGGCGCCCAGCAAGCCTGCGGAGCAGTCCGGCGCGGGCAGCAAGCGCAGAATCATCATGCTGCGGCACGCGCAGGCCGACGCGGACGCGCAGGTCGAGCGCGACTTCGACAGGCGAGAACCACCCGACCGCTCGTCGCCCGTGGGCCCGCTATCCCACCACCCCCACTTCTGGATTCCATCGCGCCCCCCCGCCGACGCGCCGCGCGGGACGCAGCGAGGGCCATCCGCGGCGCGCGCCGCAGCGCTGCCGCGCCGTCTCTGTGCGCGCAGACGCGCCGCATCGTGGCCCGCGTCGCTAGGCCCGACGACCTAGCACCAGCGCGTGCTGGAACCCGCCCGCGCAGGCCGCTGTCGGTGGTCGGGAAGGAGAATGCCGCGAAGCTCGCGAAGAACCTCCTCGACAAGGGCCGGCCATGGGCGCCGGAGCTCGTGCTTGCCTCGGGTGCGCGCGCGGCCCCGCACCTCCAACGCCCCGCCCAGCACCTCCGTCGCCGATGCGCCTCGCGCCGCGCGTGGCGCGCGACGACAGCGCCCCCGCAGCTCACGTGCACCGGCGTCGCGCCGCCGACGTCGACGGACGCGCTCGCCGCCCGCCGCAGACTCGGTGCGGTCCCGGCAGACCATCGAGGAGCTGTGCGAGGCCAACGCCGCGCTCAAGGCGGCCGCGCAGAGGAGCTACGGGTCGCTGTACACGGCGGCAGCGATGGACGGCGTGACGCTCGAGCACATCAAGGTGCGCACGCGCTGACCCCCCCGGACACACGCACACGTTCCGTGCGGACGGCGGACGGCGCGACGACGGACGTCGCCGGGGTCGGGTCCGCGACCAGGCAGCTCTCGCCCCGGAGCCGGGCGTGCAGCTGGGCCGCCTGGGGGGTTCGATCGCCGACACCACCACCGCGCACGGCCCAGAGGCGCTCACGGTGGTCGTCTGCAGCGCGGAGGTGTCGCCGTGGTCGGAGGCGGGGGGCCTCGGGGGCGTGACGCAGGCGCTGCCGCCTGCAACGGCCGCGACGCGTGCTGCGGTTCGTGTCGGTGTCGGTGCAGGAGCTCGTCGTGCAGGAGGCGGAGGACTCCGTGGCGTGCGTGCTGTGCGTGGGGCACAACCGCGGGTGGGAGGAGGCGGCGTCGGGGCTGGCCGGGCGCAAGGTGCGTCTGGAGAACGCGTGGGCGGCGCTGCTGGAGACGGCCACGGCGGCGGAGACGTGGGCGGACGCGTTCGCGGGGCGGTGGGCGCTCGTGGGCATCGTGGGACCGGACCGCGAGATCGACGTCGAGCCAGCCGGACCGACCGCGGCCTTCCCGGCCATGTGAGCAACGCCGCGCCGCCGGTTGACCGAGCCCCGAACGCGGGGGAAGCGCGCCGTTCGCGCGTCGCGGCGGCCGACGTGCAGGGCTGCTCGCCAACCCGCTGCTCGCCAGGCGCCGGGCCGTGCGCGGGGGGGCGCGCCGCTGCGGGGCGCATAGCAGGAGCGCGGGGTGACTGCAGGGGCGGCGGGGGGCAGGAACGGGCCGCACCGCGTCTCCCCGCGCTCCGGGAGGCGAGCACGCGGACCCCCCGCGGCAGCCACCGGGGGTCCGTGCGGGGCGCGGCGGGCGCGGCCGCGCGGCGGGGGGGGTGACTCATCTACCCTGGTCCCTAGGCGCGCGCGGGGGGCGCGACTGCGGGCGGCCCGGCAGGGTCCGGCGCAACGTGCGAGGTACGGGGCAGCGCGGCCGGGGGAGATTCCGGCGCGGCGGGGTCCAGGGGCGCGTGGCGGGGCGTTTTTGTCCGACAGCTGTCTCAGGGAAAACCCCAGGGGCTTCTCACGCGGCACGGGCAGGTCGCGGTGTATATATACGGACCGAAGCGCACCTTTCGCGCACAGTCGGCAAAGCCCAAGCAGGGGAGTCCATCCTGTCGCCTGCACGCGCCCCGGGTGCCGCGGAATCGCCCGATTGCCGTGGGGTCCGACTGCCGACCTTATACAGCGTCCCCACGCGCGCTGTAGCGGGCCGGGCGGCCCATTGGCGCGCCAGGGCGCCGGGTGAATTCGATTCTGGCCCCAGGCCACCGAGCTGGCTGCTTCAGGAGTCTCATGAAGGCTCGCTTTGCCGGCCTGTGTCGTCCGCTCTGCCCTAGCCTCCCTTCCGCCACCCCGCACCCGAAACTCACTCCCGGCCCCCAGACCACAGCGAGCGCCTACCGGGGAGGCCGTAGACGGCGCGGGGGCTTGCGGCCCCGCCGCCGCTTGAGGCTCCGGCACACACAGCTGCAGCAACAGCAGACGGCGGACGGCGCCGCGACGACCGACGTTGCCGGCGTCGGGTCCGCGACCAGGCAGCTCTCGCCCCAGAGCCGGGCGCAGCTGCTGATCTCGGAGATGGACATGCAGCTGGGCCACCTGGAGGAGGCGATCGGTGACAGTATGCACGGCCCAGAGGCGCTCACGGTGGTCTTCTGCAGCGCGGAGGTGTCGCCGTGGTCCAAGGCGGGCGGCCTCGGGGACGTGATGCAGGCGCTGCCGCCGGCGATAGCGCGTCGCGGGCACCGCGTGATGACGGTCGCGCCGCGCTACGGCCTGTACCCAGACACCAGGCCGACCGGGGTGCGCGTGCCGCTGGAGCTGCCGCCGAAGAGCGCGCTGTCCGGGAACGCCGCGACCGGGGCGGCAGGGTCCGGGGAAGGCGACGCGGGGGACCGCAGCGCCGCCTCGCACGCGGAGCTGCACGTCTGCAACCAGGGCGGGGTGATTCGCGTCTTTGTGGACCACCCCGCGTTCAACGCGGCGGACAACAACGACCCCCACACCATCTACGGCACGGGCTACATCGAGGGCGGCGCCGAGGGGTCCAACCTCGACATCCAGTACTCCATCCTCTGCCAAGCCGCTGCAGCAGCCCCCGCGCTGCTGCTGCCGCCAGGTGCGCGCGCGGCCCCGAACGCGCCCCCGATCTGCGTCTCGCGCCCGAACTAGCTGGCCACGCCGCCTCGATCCCACGTCACGGCCCCCGCCGACCCGCCAGGGAGCCTCCCACGCCAGAGCCTCCATGCCACGTCTCCTCCGCGCAGGCGACGGCGCGAGCAGCGACGCAGCGGACGGCTCGCCCCGCGGGTCCCTCGGGGAGGGCAAGAAGCTCGTGTTCGTCGCCAACGACTGGCCGGCCGCGATGCTCGTACTCCGCGTCAAGGCGCACATCCAGGGCGGGCATATGGTGGCCGCCTGCGAGCGGCGCCTGCGCGAGGCCGAGGCGCAGCTCGCGGCAAGCACCGCTCCCGACCCCTTCCAGACGGGCGCGCCCCCGCTGGCGCCGACCAGCCCCCCCTCGCGCGCCCTCCCCCTGCTCTCCACGGTGCGACCCCCCGCCACCCCCCACGCCCGGGACACACGCGCTCCCCCGCCCGCCGCCGCGCCCCCGGCGGTCAGCACGCGCAGGGCTCTCCGGCCCCACGCTCCGCGCCCCGCGCCGCCCCGCGCGCAGGTCGAGGAGGTGAGCGAGCCCGCGTCGACGCCGCGCACCACGGGCGCCAGCGGGTCCTCGAAGCGCACGTCCGTGAGCGCGCACCGGCCGCTCGGCGCGCCCGACGTGCCCCCGCGCGCCTCCTCGGCGCCCCCAACCGCCTCCGCGGCCGCCGCGGCCGTCACCCACGAGATCGAGCTGCTGGCCCTGGCGCGCACCCTCGAGCGGCGGCTGCGCGGCGCCACGGTCACCACGTGCGTGCACAACCTCGCCTACCAGGGCCACTTCCCCGCGGAGCTCTTCCCGCGCCTCACGCTCCCCGACGAGTTCGTCCGCCACCTCCTCGACGTGCCCGAGACGTTCTGGAGCACCTTCCCGGGACTCGCGGAGCCGGTGCGGCCGCCGCTCGCCAAGCCGCCCGGGGACGCGCCGTCCGTGGGGCGCGGGTCCGCGGAGTCGCGGCGGTCGCTCCTCAGCGAGGCGGTGCGGGCGGACGGGCCCGGCGCGCCGCCCGCGGAGACGAAGGGCGCGGCGGGCGGGGCGGGGGGGCTCGCGTCGCTGTTCGACAAGCCTGGCGCGGGCGCGGCTGCGGCCGGCGCGGACCTGCTGTCGTCGTTCGCGAACTCCCCCGCGCGGCTGGGGGACAGGGACCCAACGCGCCCGGGGGACTCGGGGCGCTCGCAGCCCAAGCTGGTGGACGACCTGTTCGACAAGGCGCGGCCGACGCCCCCGCGGAGCCTCGTGGACCAGATCTTCTCGTCGGACGCGATGCTGCGTCCCGGGAACGGCACGCCGCCGTCCAACCACGGCGTGGAGCTGCCGGGCACCTCGGACGTGCTCTACGACCCGGACTCGCTCGGCGGCGCGGCCACGTCGCAGCCCGCGCTGCAGCCGCTCGCGCCGGGGATCCTCGGGCGGCTCCCGCGCGGGATGCGCATGAACTGGATGCGCGCGGCGCTGCGGCTGTCGGACGCCATCCTCACGGTGAGCCCCGGGTACGCGCGCGAGATCGCCAGCGGCGACGGCTGCGGGCTCGACGACGAGATCATGCGCGCGCGCAGCTTCGTGGGCATCACGAACGGCATCGACACGGAGGAGTGGGACCCGCGCACCGACGCTTTCCTGCCCGAGCACGCCCGGTACTCCCTCGGCACGGTCGGCACGGGCAAGGCCGCCGCGAAGCAGCTCCTCCAGCAGCGCCTCGGCCTGGAGCAGGACCCGCACGCGCCGCTGATCGGCTTCGTGGGCCGCCTGGAGCACCAGAAGGGCGTCGACATCCTGCTCGCGGCGCTCCCGGAGCTGCAGCCGGAGCGGCCGTCGTCGCCGTCGCCGCGCAAGAGCATCCTCGGCCGCGCGATGGAGCTCGTGGGCATGCAGTCGGGGCTGAGCTCCTCGGACCGGGTGGGCAGCGCGGGCACGCTGGGCACGGACGCGACGCTGGTCGCCGACGGCGAGGACGGCGCGGTGGACGCCGTGCGGAAGGTCGCGGTCACGCGCGACGGGCGCTGGTTCCGGTACCCGCAGGTCGCGGTGCTGGGCACGGGGCAGCCGGGCCTCGAGCGCGCCGTCTCCTTCCTCGGCAAGTCCTACCCGGGGCGCGCGGCGGGGATCGCGCGCTTCGACGTCGGCCTGTCGCACCTGATGATGGCGGGGTGCGACTACCTCGTCGTCCCGTCGCGGTTCGAGCCGTGCGGCCTCGTCGCGCAGTGCGCGCTGCAGTACGGGACGATCCCGATGGTGTCGTCCGTCGGCGGGCTCACGGATTTCGTCACCATCGACCGGGGCTTCCTGCTCGGGCCGCTGGGCGGGCGGTCGGCGGGGACGCTCGAGGCGTGCGTCACGCGGGCCATCAGTGGCATCCAAGAGGCGCTCGTGGAGTACGGCTCACCGGTACGGCCCCACGGATTGCTGCCAAAGCTGCTCTGCTGACCGAGGGCGCTCCAGTTGCCCATCGTGCGATTCATCGAGTGTTTGAGCGCAGGACTTTGAGCTGCGGCGGCAGCGGTGCATGACTGCCGACATGTCCTGGGACGGGCCCGCGGCAGCCTGGGAGCACGCCCTGCTGTCGGCCAGCAAGAAGGAGCTGGATTCGGTCGCTGCCGCGGACCGCAAGGCGAAGCGCGGACGGGACGAGGTCCCAGAGCCCCGCCGACGAGGCCGCAGCTCGCTCTCGTGAGGCCAGCACGGCCTTGCATGCCCCGACCCTGCAGCCGCTACCGCTTCCGTCTCGCCGCGCGTCGCCCCTTGTCCGCCTGTACAGACTCCGCGACATGGTCTGGCGTCGCCGCCCGGTCACACATCCTACCTCGACCGGTCCGTCCGCAGCGTGCGCATTCACCCCCCCGACACCCGCACCAGGTTTTGAATTTCAGGCGCGCTTCCGCCGCCGTTGACTCACCCCCACACCGCACCTTTCCTCACAAGATATCTGTAGTTCTGTGATCCAATGGTTGCCGCGTCCCCGGCGCCCTCGCCGCACTCGAAACTCCGCCGCGTCACCGCTTCGACCGCTTCGTGCCGCGCCCCCTGCCCCTGCCTCGGCCCCGCCCCCGCCCCCGCCCCCCCGCTGTCCGTGCACCAGGCTCAGGACTCGTGTCGTCGGCCCTCGCTCGCTTCCTACCGTCACCCGCACCGAGATCATCCACGTCCAAAGACGCAGAGCGCCCTGCAACCACCGCCGCACCTTCGCGGAGCTGACTCGTCGCCAGCTGGCCAGCCCGACATGCACGTGCACCATCAGCGTGCGTTGCCCCACCTGACTGGGCCGCGAGGTCGCTTTCTTCTCGACCGCCTCCACCCTGCCGCGCCCCCTCCTCCTCTCCCTCGCCGCCCCCCACCCGCACCTCCACGCCCAGTTCGCCGAAGTACTCGCTGTGCAACAGGAGCAGCCTCTGCACGCGCAGCATCTCCTCCTCCAGCTGCGCAACCCTCTCGTTCAGCGCGTCGCCCGGCTCGCTGCCGCCGCCGCCCGCGACGGGCGACGCCACGGCGACCTGCGCGTCCTCGCCTGCAACGAACGAACGCGCGCTGCGCTGTCTCTCGCAAGGATGGTCTGTCGTCGCAAGGAACGCGCCCAGCTCCGGCCCGCACGCGCGCACGCAGGCGGCGGCACTCTGCGCTCTGCGCCGCACCTGTCGCGGTCACTCCAGCGCCGACGGTGTAGCTCTTCACCTTGTCGGTGTACAGGCTGAAGCACCCCTGCAAGACGCTGAGCTGCGGAGGCGTCGACTCGTACACGCGGCCGACGTGCGTCTTGCACACGGAGCACTGGCACGGGTAGCTCGTGGCACCCGCGTCGGCGCCGGACCTGGACACGGTCAACTTGGACCTGCAGGGGGACGCGCAGGACGCGCGGTCAGACGCCACATCCTGCCGCCTCTGTACCACCAATGCCATCGACATTACATGTACTCCAACTCGAGTCCATGATGATGCGGTTTGACGCGGCATGCGGCTGCTCTGACGGGCATGCACTTGGCCGGCGGAGCAGGGCTGTCTCGCCTGTCTACGACCACGTTGCAGGCGACGTTGATGCAGATGTAGTGGAGAGCCTTGCAGGTACACACTAGCGACGACGAGTCACCGAGAACCTCGAGGCATTTCCTGCAGCTCAGCACCAGCAGCGCCGGGTAGGGCTCAGTGCTGATCCCGAGGTCGCCCGCGGCGGGTCCGCCGTGCGGCTGCCGCCTCATGGCAGCGAAGAAGCCATGCGCGCACGTCGACGACCGGCGCGGCAGCGGCCCGCAAAGGCACAGAGGCCGCACCGCGCCAGTCACACCCCCCGTCTTGCAATCGCTGTCATTGCGGCTTCGACACTGGACCTGCGGACCTCACTGCGGCCGGCACGACTGCCCCGCGGACCTCGCAGACAGACTCACACCCGTCGTCGCGACTGTTTCGCCACGGCTCCGTCGCCGCGGCGCTCCATGTGCCCTCGGCGCGTCAGCAGTCCCAGGAGGACGAGGGGATGGTGATCCTGTCCTCGGAGAGCGCCTTGATGCAGCGGTCGTAGTACTCCCCGGCCTTCTGCAGGTCGCCCAGCTCCACGAACAGGTCGCCGATGTCGCCGTACATGTCCGCGTCGCCCGTGTACTCCCCGACCTGCATCGAGATCTCCAGCCCGCGCTCCAGGCAGGTGATCGCGGACCGGAACGCCTCTTGCCGCTTGCCCTCCGACTCGCTCGCGGCCGCCATTTCGCGGTAGCACTGCGCCATGGCGCGCACCACCGCGCGCTCCGCCACCGCGTCCTTCAGCTCGATCGCGAGCTCCTCCGCGTGGTCCAGCGCCTTGATGCCTGCGAGCGCCCGCGGCGGCTGCCCGCGTCGCGCAGACACAGACACAGCGGCGCGCGCACTGCGGACAGCGACGCGGCTGCCCCGTCGGGGGGCGTGCGAGGCCGGGCCCGCGCGGCGGCGGCGCGCACCTTTCTCCGGGTCGCCCTCGAGCGCGTCGTCGTAGCTCTCCTTGATCGACCGCGAGATCTCCCGCCGCGCCTGCGCCACCGAAAAGTTGCCCTTGCCCACGCCCTCCAGCGGGTGCGCCGCCGACGGAGAGTTCATCGAGTTCTCCAGCGCGTTCCTGCGACGCGCGGGGCAGGCAACTGCTCGCTTCGCGGCGCCCTCCGCAGCCCGCGCTGGCTGCGCCGCACCGCTGGCAGGCGCACCACGAGTGGGTGCGCACGGGCAGAGGCGCGCCGGCAAGCGGGCGCCGCACCTGTAGGCGATACCGGCCTCGGCCTCGTCGGCCTCGGGGACCAGCTCCGGCTCGTTGCGGGAGCGCAGTTCGGCGTTGATCTGCCGCAGCTGGGAGTTGACCTGCTGCAGCTCCTTCCTGAACCTGTTCGCGCGCCTGCCGCCCACGAACGCCCCGATCAGTCCCACAGCCTGCAGCGCGTCGGTCGGAAGGGCGCGCGTGGGGCGCCGGGCGCGCCGCTGGGCTGGGCGGCGCACTCCAGGGAGGGGCGCGCAGCCGGCACGCGCGACCGAGGGCGCCCAGGAGCACGAGCGCGGTGGCGTCATGTTCCGGGCGTCGCGCTCGCTGTCGCGGGGGCGCCGCGCTTGCCTGCGTGATGACGAGAGCGACCATCACCGTCCCCGAAGTGTCGCTGGGGAGCCCGAGCGGCCTCTTGGGCGCCACGACCTGCTGCGCCTCCTTCCCGGACGTCTTCGCGGAGATGGACGCGATCTCGTTCGCCGCGTGCCCGTACCGGGGCTCAGCCCGGGCCACAACCCTGCGAGCGGCGCGCAGAAGCAGCCAGTGGGCCGACGGTGAGATCGCCGCGAGGGCGCCGCGCGGCCCCGGGACGCGGCCCCGCGTCCCCGCGCCTGGTCGCTGCGAGGGGGAGCTTGCCTGCAGGGGCCCTGCCTCGCTGGGAGCGCCGCCCGCCGCGACGGCACCCGGCCGAGGCCAACCACCCTCGGTGAGCTGCTCGACAGCGCCTGCAAGCACATCCTGTGGCCGCGCGTCCCGTTGGCGAGGTCGACCGAGCACGCTCCGCTGCCGGGGTGCGCGGGCTGGTTCTTCGGACGGGGGGGTCCTCGAGCGGCGGCACAGGACGCTGCGGGGAGCGGCCCAACTGAACAGGCCGCTGCGGCTTCGGGAGGTCGCGCAGGCTGAGACTGGCGGGTGCGGCCGACGACGGTGTGCGCGTGCTGGGCGCGGGCGGCCCCGAAAGCCGCGTGGTGGTGGTCCCGGGCCGCGCGGCGGAGTGTTTTGGCGCCCTCATGACGGACAGAGAGGGGCGACGGCCCGCTGGTTGCGGCTGGGTTCGGCGCGGCACCGGTAGAGTTCGCGATTCGGGAAGATGGCAATGCGGAGGGCGCTTGGACTCCTCGGGCGCAGCGCCCGCGCCGTGGGGGGCGCGCTCGCCGTGGAAGGCGAGCGTGCGGGCCTGCAGGTGCGCTGCGTGGGGCTCCCTGGCGCGTCTGTCCCGCACGCGTCGGATGACCGAGAAACACGCTGCTGATTCCCCCGCTCGAGCCGCCCTCTCTGCCCGCAGGCGACGCGCATGGTGACTAGCAGCACTGCCCAGTTCGCCCGGGCCACCAACCCGGCGCTGGCCAAGGCCACCAAGGCGGCCAAGGCTGCCCAGGCCGCCCCCAGCGAGTCGTCGCTGCCGGAGGGCATGGGCGAGGTCACTCAGGTGCGGTTCGCGACGTGCTGCCCCACGGTGCAACAAGGCGTTGGCCCTGCTCCCTGCTCCGTCAGGTCCGCGGGGTACATCCCCCGCGCGCTCGCCTGTATCTGACATTTCCATGCACGCGGCGGCCCAACCTGGCGGCCTACGCGCTCCACGGAGCGCTGGGCGTGCTCGACCTCTTTCGCCGACCACCCGGGCAGGCCACGTGTCGACGGGCGCTCGATACGCAGCCTATCGCGGATCCCGGGCGTGACTCGACGCCTTGCGCGCCCCCGTGCGTCGCGTGGTCCTGCGTTCAGCGCCCGAGCGCCACCTCGGTGAACGCACCCCGCACCTGGGGCCGCAGGGGGGCGCTCTCGCCGATTTGCCGCCCCGCACGTCGTCCTGAGATGCGGTTCATTCGAGCATCACCCGCGGACAGGCTTCGGTCGGCCCCGCGGGTGCGCGGTGGGTCCCCAACCAACGTGGTCGTGCCTCGACCGGGTTCCGCGCAGGTTGTGGGTGCCGTCGTGGACGTGAAGTTCCCCGGCGGCGAGCTGCCCCCGATCATGACGTCCCTGGAGGTCCAGAACCACGAGGTTCGGCTCGTGCTCGAGGTCGCGGCCCACCTGGGCGAGAACAACGTCCGCTGCATTGCCATGGAGGGCACGGACGGCCTCACCCGCGGCCAGCACGTCCTCAACACGGGCTCCCCCATCAAGGTCCGCCCCCGCCCCACCCGCGCGCCCGCCGCTCGCCGCCCCGCGCCCGCCCGGCGCCCCCCCACCCCCCCACGCGCGGCTGCACCTCACCCCCGCGCCCCGCGCCTGGCCGCCGCGCAGGTTCCCGTGGGCCGCGAGACGCTGGGCCGCATCCTGAACGTCATCGGCGAGCCGATCGACGAGCAGGGCCCGATCCCGGCGAAGACGTTTTTGCCCATCCACCGCGAGGCGCCCGAGTTCGTGGAGCAGTCGACGGAGCAGGAGATCCTGGTGACGGGCATCAAGGTGGTGGACCTGCTCGCGCCGTACCAGCGCGGCGGGAAGATCGGGCTGTTTGGCGGCGCGGGCGTCGGGAAGACGGTGCTGATCATGGAGCTGATCAACAACATCGCCAAGGCGCACGGCGGGTTCTCGGTGTTCGCGGGCGTGGGCGAGCGCACGCGCGAGGGCAACGACCTGTACCACGAGATGATGGAGTCGGGCGTGATCAAGACGGGCGCGCAGCAGGCCGAGAGCAAGTGCACGCTGGTCTACGGGCAGATGAACGAGCCCCCGGGCGCGCGCGCGCGCGTGGCGCTCACGGGCCTCACGATGGCCGAGTACTTCCGCGACGCGGAGGGGCAGGACGTGCTGCTCTTCGTCGACAACATCTTCCGCTTCACGCAGGCCAACTCGGAGGTGTCGGCGCTCCTCGGGCGCATCCCCTCCGCCGTCGGGTACCAGCCCACGCTCGCGACCGACCTCGGCGGCCTCCAGGAGCGCATCACGACCACCTCGAAGGGCTCCATCACGTCGGTGCAGGCCGTGTACGTGCCGGCCGACGACCTGACGGACCCGGCCCCGGCCACCACCTTTGCCCACCTCGACGCGACGACGGTGCTGTCGCGCCAGATCGCCGAGCTGGGCATCTACCCGGCGGTGGACCCGCTCGACTCGACCTCACGGCTGCTGAACCCGCGCGTGGTCGGCGACGAGCACTACGGCGTCGCGCGCTCGGTGCAGAAGGTGCTGCAGGACTACAAGAACCTGCAGGACATCATCGCGATTCTGGGCATGGACGAGCTGTCCGAGGAGGACAAGCTCACCGTGTCGCGCGCGCGCAAGGTGCAGCGCTTCCTCTCGCAGCCGTTCCACGTCGCGGAGGTGTTCACGGGCTCCCCCGGGCGCTACGTCGACCTCAAGGACACCATCTCGGGCTTCAAGGACCTCATCGCCGGCGCCTACGACGACCTCCCCGAGCAGGCCTTCTACATGGTCGGCGGCATCGACGAGGTCAAGTCCAAGGCTGCCAAGCTCGCCGCCGAGGCCTAAGAGGGGGCCGCAACCCCCGCGTGGCCTGGCCACAGACTCCGTGCCGCAGGGCACGCGCGGCCGCGCGCCCACGCGACCGCCGCATACCCCGCACTCGCGGGGCGGGACGCGTCGTGCCGCCGCCGTGCCCTGCCCGACTTGTGAAGACTTGAACGATGTCGTTCTGGTAGTCAACCTACGCGACATTTCGGTCGCTCAAGCGTCCTCGCGGTGAGGGTGCTTGTAGGTCAGCGAAGTACAAACCTACGGCGTAGTACGCGCAAGTTGCGCACAGTGTTCACTACACGGGCAGCGCTGTGGGGGCCTCACGTGCTGTGCCGCCGTGCGCGGCGACGGGGCGGAGCTCGCCGGCGCGCGTCGGCCGCCCCGGGTGCGTTCGCTGGTGTCGGGCGCGCGACGCAACCACCCAGCGGGCTGTCGTTGCCGGGTGGCGCGGCGCCGGTGCGCACTCGCGATCCCTCGCACGGAACGATCAGGTAGAGCACGTACAAGCGCGACGGGTGCAGCCGCTCGACGCCTTGAGCCGCGCGCGCGCTGCGAGCTGAGCTGGATCTCAGCCTCGGCAGAGGCGGTGTAGAACCGCCAAAAAGGGCGACGCCCGCCTGAATCGACGGACGCTAGAGGAATCAACAAGCACGGCGCATCGCGCTGGATGCGCGGGGGCGGCGCGTCCAGCGGGGGCACGTCATGAATGTGGGTGCCCATGTAGGACAGCGGCCGGGGGCTGCGATCCGGAGCTGCGCTGCAGGGATACAGAGCCATTCATTGCGCTGTACAACGTGTTGCGGAGGTCGATGGCGAGTGCGCCGTCTTGGGTGTGGCAGCAGGGGCGTCGGTAGGTTGCTGCAGGAGCCTCGGTGGGTCGTGCGAGGTGCGGTCGCGACAGACGCAGTTTGCTTGCGTTCTGCTGCACGTGGCATCCTTTGTGGCTCCTCGCGCGCGCCCCTGATCAACTGCGCGACGTGCCAGGCGGGAGGTGCCGTGCAAATCCTCCCCAGGCGATCCGCGAATGCAGTTGAGAGAGGGGATAGTCGGGGGACCGGTGGCCAGATTAGCGCTCCTGTAGATGTCGAGGACGGCGAGGGCGCGGACGACGACGCTGCTCACGCTCCCTGGGACAGCGGAGACGATGGTAGCATCATGGGGGAAGACGGTGGCAGCTCGGCTCGCGCGAGCTCGAACAACCTGCAGGAGGTGCTCAGCGGGGCCGCAGGTGAGATCCGTCCCCGCGCCGAGGAGCACCGCCGGCGCCGAGCGCGGCGCGACCGCTGCTCACCGCTAGACGTTGTGCCTACGCGTGCAGCCGAGTCTGGCGTGCTGCTGGAGTCCGTCGACGGCATCGACGGCTCGTCCATCTACCTGGAGATCGCCAAGCGGTGGGCGCTCACCGTGCTGGCCCTCACGTACATCCACCACTCGGTGTGTGGGTTTGGGCTTCCGGCCATGTTGCCGGACATCTCCCGCGACCTCAGCCTGTCCGACACCCAAGCTGCGTCCCTCACGGCGGGCTACTCCCTCATCTACGCCGTCGCACTCACGCCTCTGGGATTCCTGGCAGACAAGGTGTCGCGACCACAGGTGCAGACACCACCCCACAAACACACGCCGCGCACACGTGCACCGCGGCGGGGGCACGCGCCGACCGCACGTCCGTGAAGCGAAAATACAGCGACACCGATCTGACGCCTCGCCCGCCCCTCCGCCGCCCCCCGCAGCTCCTGGCCATCGCCACGCTAGGGTGGTCCGCGCTGACGTTGCTGGCGGCGCAGAGCGACGACTTCACGTCCCTCTTCATCATGCGCATGGGATTCGCCATCGCCCAGGCGGCCCAGAACCCCGTGTGCTTCTCAATCATCCCGGAACTCTTCCCCCAGGTGCGCCAGAGCCTGCGCCACATGTCACGGGCTGGCTGCGTCCCCGCTGGCAACTGACGGCGCCGTCCACCCCGCGCCCACCGGCGCCCGACGTTCCCCGCGGCGCCCCCCCGCCCCGCAGAACCGCACGCTCGCGCTGGCGGCGTACAACAGTTCGATG
Source organism: Pedinophyceae sp. YPF-701 (assembly GCA_916048055.1). Lineage (NCBI taxonomy): Eukaryota > Viridiplantae > Chlorophyta > Pedinophyceae > Pedinophyceae sp. YPF-701. The sequence continues at coordinate 305,039 of CAJZHL010000016.1, read as the reverse complement.
TACCTGGGGCGCGCCATGTCGTTCGAGATCGTCCTGTTCGCCTCGACGCTCTCCTCCTGGGTCACCAAGGTGCTCGACACCACGCCCGCGGCCAGCATCGTCGCCAAGACGACCGCGGCGGCCCCCGTCGCCACGGGCGTCAAGATGGTGCCCATCGAGGGCATTGACTTCTCCGAGTTCTCCATCCTGTACATCTCCGGAGACATGGCCGCCATCACGCCCGTGTACGACTACGGGTCCGCCGCGCTCCCCGAAGTCATGCTCACCGCGGACTGGCGGTTCGTGCTGGACTTCATTGCGCTCCCGGGCCTCCTCCTGGCCTTCCTGCTCGCCTTCACCGTGTCCGACCCGCGCAAGCTCGGCAAGTTCATCCCCGAGATGGGCAGCGTCAGCGACATGTCCGAGGGGCTCGAGTCGCGCGTCCGCCGCGAGGCCACGGTCTTCTCGGTGTTTTGGCAGGAGCTGTCCACCGCCGTGGTGTACGTCGCCGACGGCAGCGCGGTGCGGCGCGCCCGCGCGCGGGGCCGATTGGCGGGGCTCGCGAAGCGCACCAACTGGGCGGGGTTCGCGGACCAGCAGGAGCAGATGAAGGGGCTCGTGGTGCGGCTGAAGCAGCAGGTGTCCAGGGCGCGCCGCAAGTACCGGTACCGGGGAGGGCGCCCCGTGCCGCAGCCCAGGTCGGTGTCCATGACAGCGGGCGCCTCGCCGGGGTCGCGCACCTCGCTCGTGGTGTCGGAGGTGAGGCTGCCGAGCGAGTCTGCATCGGGTCGTGCCCTGACGGCAACCAGCGGCGACGAGGGCGCGGCGGCGGCGCGAAACGGCGCTGGCAACGGCGCGGCGCGTGGTATTCGCGATGTCACCGGTGCCGGCGCTGGGACGCCGAGCAAGAGCGAGGGGTCGCTGTGGGACGCCTGCGTGGCGTTGTTCCGGGTGCCCGCCTTCCGCGGGGTGGCGCTCGCCAGCGCGCTCGTCGACGTGGGCGGCTGGGCGCTCATCTCGTGGCACGCGGCCTTCTACGAGCGCACGTACGACCTCTCGCCGGAGGTGTACGCGCCGCTGCTGGCGCTGTGCATTCCCGTGGGCGGCATCATCGGCGGGGTCGGCGGGGGGATCCTCGGCGACAAGCTGAGCGCGCGCGGCGGGCGCGTGTGGCTGACCGCCGGCGCGACGATCGCCTCGGCGCCGGTGCTGACGGAGTCGCTCCTGGCGGACACGTACCAGATGTCGTTCGCAGCCCTCCTGGCGGGGTTCGCGCTGTCCGAGTGCTGGCGGTCCAACGCGGCGGTCATCGTGCGGGACGTGTCGCCGCCCGAGCTCGGGTCGTCCGCGACGGGCGTCTGGCTCGCCGTGCGCAACGTGGTCGCCGCGCTGGGCCCGACGGGCGTGGCGCTGCTCTCGTCCAAGGTGGGGCTGCGGTACGCGCTGCTCCTCGCGCCGGGCTGCTACCTGGCCGCGGGCCTCGTGTTCTGGTGGACGGAAGCCGTGATCGCTCGCGGCGCGGCTGGCGGGGACGTCGGGAGCGCGCAGCGGACGTGACGTCCTGCAGGGCTGCTCCCACGCGTCACCGCCCGCGCCGGAAGGGGGCTGCACGTCGTCGTGGCAGCGAGATAGGTGCATGATGTTCAAGAGCCATCGAGAGGGAGTTGAGGTTTGTGTATCGGACGTCGAGTACGTTTGTGTGTAATCAGGCGCATTCACAGTGTGCAGCTCGAGCGGTCGTCCGCTGGCCGCGCGCACGCGTCCTCCTCGTCTACCACCTGCCAGGGTCCGCCGCCACCTGCTCCCCAGGGCCCGGCCGCCGCCCCCCGCCGCCCTCGCGGCCGCCGCGGCCGCCGCGCCCGCGCCCGCCCGCCGCGGGAGCCGCAGCCGGGGCCGCGGCGGCCGGCGCGGCCTCCTTACCCTTCTTCGGTCCGCGCTGCTTCGCCGGCGCCGCCACCTCCGACCACCCCCCGTCCGCGCCGCCGTTCTGCTCCGCGGGCGCCTCCGCCTCGGGCTCGGCCTTCTTCGCCGCCGCGACCTGCGCGGCGCGCTCCCGCTGCTCCTTCTCGAACGCCACGTCCAGCCGCACCGACAGCGCGCGCAGCTTCACCTCCAGGTCCTTCACGTCCCCCTCGCTCGCCTCGCCCGCCGCCACCATCACCTTCTTGTCCTCAATCTCCGCCTTGAGCTGCCGCTCCTCCTCCGTCTCCGCGCGCGCCCCGGCCTCCGCGTCCTCCGCGGCCACCGCGGCCGGCGGCGCGGGCGGGAGCTTCGGCTCCGCGGGCGCCGCCACGGGCTCGATCGGCTTGGTGCGCGGCGCCAGGTTGAGCTTCCGGCGCCCGCCCGACGGCGCCGCGGCCGGCGCCGGCGCGGGGTCGGGGTCGCGGCGCCACACGTCGGCCTCGTCCGCGCGGTCCGTGCGCGGGGCCGGCCCGTCGCGGCGGGGCCCCGGCGCACGGTCGCGCCCGTCGGCGCCCTTGAAGTCCGAGTGGCCCCACACCTCCTCCTGGTCCGCGCGCGACGGCTCGGGCGGCCCGCGGTCGTCGTCGCGCGGCTCGAAGCCGCCCCCGGCGCCCCACGCGCCCGCCTCGCGGTCCGACCCGCGGCCCCACCCGCGGTCGCCGGCAGGGGGGGGCGCGCGGCCAGTCGGCTTGAACTCGCGCGTCTTCCCCCAGTCGTCCACCTCGTCCGCACGCGGCGCCATGCGCTCCCGTGAGTCCCCGCGCGGCGGCGCGTCGCCGAACCCGAACCCGCGCCCCGGGCGCTCCTCCCCGAACCCGCCGCGGCTGCCGCCAAAGCCGCCCCCGCGGCCGCCGCCGAAGCCGCCCCCGCGGCCGCCCGTCGGCTGGAACTCCCTGTCCTTGCCCCAGTCGTCCGCCATGTCCGCCCGCGACGGGCCCATGTCCTCCTCCTCCCGCCCGCTCCCGCCGCGCCGGCCCTCCCGGTCGCCAAACCCGCCCCGCCCTGCACGCGCGCACACGCAGCACACGGCCGCGAGTCGGCCGCGAGGACACGCGCACGAACTGAACAGCGCGGACAGCAATGCGGCCGCCGCGCCTCGGCCCCGGGGCGGCGCGCGACGCGCTGCGTACCAGAGCTGCGTGCACCGCGGCGGTGGCGGCACGCGGCGCCCGGGGGCAACGAGGGGCGCTGCGCATCGCGGGCGCGCTCGCCAGCGCCCCGGGCCGCCGGGACGGGCGCGGGTGCGCGTGGGGCCCGGGGCGGCGCGGGCGCGAGGCGACCAGCGGCTGCGATCTCCCGCGTGGGGCGCGCGGCGCGACTCGTGGAACGGCGGGCGGGGCTCACCGGCGTAGCGGGCGTCGTCGAAGCCGCCTCCGAGGCGCGGGCCGCCCGGTCCGCGCGGCATGTCCGCGGCGTCGGCGCCGAGCGGCGCGGAGGGGAGGGCGCCGGCCGGCCCAATGGTAGCGGACCGGCCGGGCGCGCTGTAGGTGTTGGCGTGCTGCTTGGTCAGCAGGTCCCCGAGGCTCATCTTCTGGACGGCCTTGCCCTTGCCCTTGCCCTTGCCCTTGCCCCCCTGCGCGGGCGCGGCGCCCAGCGCGGGGAAGGCGTCCTGGTGCTTGGCAGCAGCCAGAGTGGGGAAAGCCGCGGCCTTGGCCGGCCCGAGGGTCTCCCCGCGGGTCTCCGCCTCCTCGACCTCATTCGCCCACGCCCTGCGCAGCGGAGCGACAATGCACGCGGGCCAGTGGGCGGCGCGGCGGGGCAGAGCTGGAGGGCATCTCAGGCAGCGCCGCGCGCTCCGCGGCGGGCGTGCGAAGGCGCGTCCGGGGACGCTCAGGTCCGCTTCGATAAATTGCGCGTCTGTGAGACAAAATACGGCATCCTGACTGCCGGGCAGGCACTGTTTCGTGCCTCGCCGAGATGCAGAGCGGCGTCTCTCCGGACACGCGGTGCCAGCGGCTGCGGCGGCCGCTCGACCTCGCCAAGGGCCGGATGTGATTCACGGGGCGACGTTCGTCCCGAGAGAACTCGCGGGCGCGCAAGGAGCATGTGCAGGGAGCTCACCCGCCAGCCCCAGCAGTGGGGTCCACGCCCCATGCGTTGTCACCAAGCATCGATTGCTCCGTTCACGTGTTCTCAGCAACTAGAGAAACGCAGATTCGCTCGTGGGAGCCCGCCCATGATGCCGATGGGGGCAGAAATGCCGGACAGACCAGGTCCTTGGGGGGTGCCGCTGCGCCAAGACGGTGCGCGGCGGGCAAAGTGGCCGCGGCGGGCGCCTCCCGCCACACACGTGCTCCCCGTCGCGGTGAACGACTTCTGCCGTCCGCGGAAGAGCGCTGTTGCTTGGTGTCGAAATCCAGCACACGCGCGTCCCTCCCACGCTCGCGACTGCCTGTCTGCACGGGCTCTCGACGCCTGTCTGCCGCAAGGCTGGCCACCTCTCATCCAGCGTCTGGCAGCAAACGGCCCCGCAGTGGCGCACGTCGCCTGCACATGTGCCAACGGCAGGGAGAGCGCCCGGCCTGTAGAGCTGTCGTCTTTTTGAAATAGCGGCGTATTGAAGGAGCGAGTAGAGGTCAACCGCAGGGCCGGGAATGAACCGGTGTAGCAGATGCGTCTGCGTTGCCCGTGGGCATCTGAGACTCGCTTGATGGGGCTGCGGCGGTGAAAGTGGGGTCGAGCGGCGGGATGGCATCTGAAGGGGGGGGGCGTGGCGCCGCCATGACGCCAGACATGACAGCCCGGCCGGCGGGGCCGGGACCGGATGAGATAGCACAGCGAGAAATGGAGGTCATCCGCCTTCGCGAAACACGGATGAAGGAGCTGCAGGTCGGTTCCCTGGCTGCACATTCCGCGCGGGCCGACGTGCGGCCTTTGTCGGCTCTGAACAGCTCGCTGGCACAGCGCTCCGGACCCGTGCTGTCATGGACATGCTCCGCGTGCGTACGTGTCCGTCATCTGTCGCGTGCCTCGCCCCGTGGAAGCGGCAACAGCACGGCGCTTGTCTGGTGCAGGATGCCGTAGCGGAGCGCGACACACGCATCCAGCGGTACCAGGTCGCCGTCGACCGGCTCCGAGGGGACTTCGAGTACAACCTGGAGCTGCTTCAAGGCCGGGACCGCGAGATCGCGCGTCTCGGGAGGGAGGTGGCGCGCCTGACGGTGCTGGTCGAGGAACGGGACGCGCTGCTCGGGTGCGGGCGCCCTCCCCGGCGGCGCGACCGCCCCCGCACGTCGCGCGACGTGCGAGCCGTGCAGCGCGCCCCGCCACGGCGGCCCTGCGCGAGTGGCACGCCGCTTGACTCGGGCTAAACACCCCCACACGCCGTGTGCGCGCTGTGCAGCGAGAGCAGGTCAGCGGTGGCCGAGGCGGAGGTCGAGCTCCGGTCGGCTCAGGAGGAGCTCGGCACGGAGCGCGAGGCCTGGCAGAGGCGCGAGCAGGCGCTCCGGAGGGAGTTGGAGGAGGCGCGGGCGGCGCGGCAGGAGACCGCCCAGCGGCTGCACGAGGACGCGGCGCAGCAGGTCCGGACGCTGCAGCGCACGCTGACGGAGCGCGAGGACGAGGCGCGCGCGCAGCGGCGGGCGATGGCGGAGGCGTTCGACCGCCAGATGGCGGCGCGCGAGGGCGAGCTGCGGGCCGCCGCGGACGAGGCAGTGGAGGCGCAGCGGCGGGCCGAGGCGCGCGCGCGGCACCTGGAGGCGGAGGCGGACGCCGCGAAGGCCAAGGCGGAGCGCGCGCGCGGCGAGAAGGAGGCTGCGGAGGCGCGGGCGCGGGAGGTTGAGTTGAGGGCGGAGGAGCTGCAGTGGGAGCTGGACGGGCTGCGGCGGCTCAAGGACAGCCACGTGAGCGACCTGCAGGGGCAGCTGGAGCGCGCGGAACGCGACGCGCGGGCCGCGCGGGAGCACTTGGAGACAAAGGTGCGCCGCGCACGCCCTGGCGGCGCGCGAGGCCGCGTGGCGCGCTTCGCTTGCGCTCGGCGGCGCTGAGGGGCTCTGTGTGCGCTGTGCGGTGCAGTTGAAGGAGGCGGTGGCGCGGTGCGCGAGCGCGAGTGCCCAGGTGGCGGAGGAGCGCAAGGCGGGGGAGGCGGGGCTGGAGCGGCTGCGGCGGGAGCACGCGGCCGAGGTGGCGGAGCTGCGGGAGCGCGTGCAGGAGCTGAGCGCTGGCGCGGAGGAGGCGCGCGCGGAGGCGGACGCGGAGCGCACGGCACGGCGCATGGCGCAGGAGGCGAGCGACGAGCGGGCGACGGAGGCCGACGTGAAGCACGCGGCGGAGGTGACGGCGGTGCGCAGGTACGACGCGCACGGCGGCCCGCTCCGCATGTCGTGCGGCCGACGGTGCGTGCTGACATGACGCGTGGGATTGTGTGGGCGCGAACGGCCTGCAGGGAGATGGCGGCGAGGGTGGCGGGGCTGGAGAAGGAGCTGCGGTTGGCGCGCGAGGAGGCGTGGGCGCGGGAGGCGGAGGCGCGGGCGCTGCGCGGGAAGGCGGACAGTTTGCGTGCGGCGCTGGAGGACCGCCGCGAGGACCTGCTGCGGTACAAGCGGCAGGTCGCGGAGGGCGCAGAACGGGAACGCGAGCTGCAGCGGCTCCTGCTGCAGGTCCGGCTGCGCGCGGAGGAGGAGGCGGACACCGCGGAGGCGTCGGCCTTGGCGGCGAGCGAGGGGCTCATTGCGTCGCTCACGGCGCAGCGGGATCACGCCATGGCCCGCGTGCTCGAGCTCGAGGAGGTCCTCGGCGAGCGCGACCTGGCGCTCGACCGGGCGCGCGACGGCGCCGCCCCGGCCGCGCGCACGCCGGGCGGCAGGGAGCGTGCGGGACTGGGCAGCGCGGACGGCGGGACCGCGCCGGTGCGGGAGCGGTCGCGGCTGCGGCACGGCGGTGGGCGGCGCGACGTCTCGCTGGGCATCGACCCCGCGGCGCCGGAGGGTGCGCCGGACCACCTCGGCGCGAGCCTGTCCGACCTGGGGTCGGTGTCGCTGCCCGCGAGCCCGATGGTGCGGCACCTCCTAGAAAGCACCACGGCATCGCCGATGGGGTTCAACGCCAGCCCGCCCGCAGGCTCCCCGCGGCCGGCGCCGTGGCCGGCGTTTGAGTCGGGCGGGGGACGGGCGCCGCAAGGGGTGGGGGACTCCGGGGGGGCGGACACGGTGGACGCGTCGTTTGCCGAGCTGTCCAAGGAGAGCGCGGGCCAGCGCGGGTGCGCGAACTGCGCGGAGATGCGCGGCACCGTTGCAGCGCTGCAGGCGGAGCTGCAGGACGCACGCGCGCAGAACTCGCGGATGCGGACGGTCGTCGGGGCGATGCGCGGCGAGATGGAGGCGCTGCAGGCCGCCGCCGGCGGAGACACGCCCGAGGAGATCCAGAAGCACCACCAGACGGAGCTGCGCGCGGCGCAGGCCGCGCTGCAGCAGGCCAACGCCCGGGTGGTGACGCTCGAGGGGCAGCTGGCGGCGCTCGCCCTGCAGCAGCGGGACTCGTACGGGCAGCCGGCGGCGCGATCGGGGCAGGCGGAGGCGGCGGAGCTGCGGCGGCTGCGTGCGGAGAACGAGCGCTTGTTGGAGATGAGCAACGAGATGCACGCGGAGCTGAACGACCTGCGGGACCTGCAGAGCCTCGCGCCGCTGCGGGAAGCGGGGGCTGCGGCGGGGGGTGGCGTGGAGGCGGCGGTGCAGACGGACGCCGGCGTGGGCGTGGAGGGCAGCGCGTGGGGCAGCCCCGTCGCGGAACGGCGCGCGGGGCCGCGCGTCGACAGCCCCCGCGAGGTCACGACGCGGCTCGCGGCGCGGTCGCCCGAGCAGCGTCGCCGCGCCGCGATCACCACCACGAGCCGCCCGGGCCCCGCGGGGGGGTTCTCACGGTACCCCGAGCACGGCCCCCCGTCGGACGCGGACCTCCACCTGCACGGGAGCCGCGCGGGCGTGTACGAGCCCCCAAGCGACCGCCCGGTCTCCGCGTCCAGCCGCCTCACGGCCTCCCAGGTAAGACGGTTGCTGCACCTCCCACGGGCCCGTCGCGCACATGCACCCCGGAGTACGCGTCAGTGCGGAGCGCGACCATGTGTGTCTGCGCCCGTGGCGTGCGGTGCAGAAGGAGAAGCTGTTGGAGCTGCAGGCGCGGCGCGCTGCTGTGCGGGTGCGCAACTTCAACATCCGCGACGACGACGAGGCACGGCGGGCCGCGGGACCCAGCGGCGCGTCCCCGACCAAGGACGACCGGCCGCGGTGGTCGTGATCTCGTGTTGAACCCGTGTGATCCGCGACGCGCGGACGCGTGTGTGCACTGCCGCGCCCGCGACACCTGTCGCGCAGTGCGTGCGAGGGCGCGCCGAGACGATCGCAGAATGCCGCAGGGAGGCATCGCCGGCTCGCCCTCGCGCGGCGGGGGGGCGTCGATGGGCGCGCCGGGGCGCCTCCCGACCGCAGCAGTGCCCCCGGGGACTTGGACAAGACTCAGGGCCGTGTCGAGGCGTCTGAGGCGGTCATCGCCCTCGCGTGCGACGCGGCACGTCTACACGGCGAGTCAAGGGGGAGTCCACAGCGCACCAGCAGCGCGCGAATCTAGGTCGGATTTGCCCAGGACACGACCGAGGAATCTCGACCAGCAGCTGGGCCGGTGAAAGAAGGCTGCGGCCCGCAGTCATTGATAGGCGGAGGTGGAGAGAACGGCGGTTTCTGCGTAGATCAGCATACATGGCGACCTAGAAGCATGTCCAAGCAAGGTGAGAGGTCCTGAGTCGGCCCGATTCCGCGTCCGGAGCATGCTAGGGTGCCCAGAGAGCGAAGTTTCTGTACACGCCGGCGCCAACCGCGCCTGAGGCCCACGTCGACATCAAGCTACAACAGAGTACCGTGGCGCTGATCGTTGTTCACGGAGTTGTCGCCGCAGGCAGCCCGCGGGGCATAGCTGGCCCCCCCCGCTTCTCCGAGATCCTGTACTCGCCACGCGAGCCAACGTTGGCGGGCCGGGCTGTGGCTGCAGCAGGAGCTTCACTTGTAGCAGGTGCGTTGCGGCTCGTCGGTGCCGTTCCTCCGCCGATTGCGCCGCTGAGACGTGAACACTCTGGTGGTCTCTGAGCTGGAAAGTGACGTGACGTCCCTTTCTGGTGCATCAAACTGCGTGGCCACGCGATCGACGTGTTGACGTTATCGCCACGCTGGCCACTGCGATCCGTCGGGGGCTGCGCGTGCGCGGTTCGACACATGCGGCAGCCAGTCCTTCACACAGGCGTCTCCGGCGCGTCACGGGCGTCGTCGCGTGCTCGGGTGCGCTCGCAGGTCTGGTGGTGAATCCGCTGGACGTCATCAAGACGCGCATGCAGGCCCAGCAGCTGCTGCTGGCGGGCATCCTCAGCGAGCCAGCACCGCGACACACGCTGTACGACCGGTGGGGCATCTCGTCGTGCGCCGCCACGTGCTTCCGGAAGCCCTCGAAGCTCGGGCGCGTGAAGGCGCCGCACACGTGCACGGTGGAGGCGTGCGACATCTACCACTCGAGCGCTGACCTGGTGCGCAAAGTGTGGCAGCGCGAGGGCCTGCGGGCGTTCTGGAGGGGCACGCCGGAGTCCCTGCTCATGGCGGTGCCGCTCGTGGGCATCTACATGCCGCTCTACGAGTCCACGCTCGTGCACATGCAGCGCTGGCTCCACGAGGACCGCCCGGGCCCCTTTCTGCCGCTCGTGGCCGGCACCATGTCGCGCGCGGTCTCCGTGCTCTCCGTGGGCCCGCTCGAGCTGCTGCGGACGCAGGCGCAGGCCACCGCGTCCTCCGAGGCGCGCCGCTGCAGCACCACCGCGATCAAGCAGGGCTGGAGCTCCGCGGGGATGCGCGGCGTGGCGCGGGCCGTGGCGCCGCTGTGGCGGGGGGCCGGGGCGACGCTGATACGCGACGTGCCGTACAGCGGGCTGTACTGGATGGGCGTGGAGGCGATCCGCGGGCGCGTGCACAGCCTGCGCGCGGGGCAGGTGGACGGGCCCCTGGGGAAGGCGCTCGCGCGGAGGCCGGAGGCGCACGCGGGCGAGGAGCAGCGCGACGCGGTGCTGATCAACATGGTCGCCGGCGCGGTCTCCGGCAGCGCGGCGGCGGCGGTGACCACCCCGCTGGACGTGGTCAAGACCTACATGCAGACCAGCACGCTCATCAGCAGCAGCGCCGAGCCGACCGCCGCGCCCGCGCCCAGCACGGCCAGGGCGCCCGCGGCGGCTGGCAGCCAGGGCCTGGCCGCGCACGGCGTCAACCTCGGGAACGCGCTGCACGCTCGGAACGCGTACAGCGGGGGCCTCAGCATGGGCGTGGAGCGCGGGATGTCGTCGGAGGCGGGGGCGGGGGCGGGGGCGGGGAACGGGTGGACGGCATCGATCCGGTCGATATACAGGTCGGGAGGGATATCGGGCTTCTTCACGGGGTGGGCTCCGCGTTCCGCGCGCGCGGCGCCCGCTTGTGCTATTGTTCTGGGCTCCTACGAGGCCATCAAAGCGTACCTGTCCGAGTTGTGACGGCCGTCGCTCAGCCACGTCGCTCAGGTGACCAGCTGTGCCTGCTCGAACCAACGTCGTGGTCCTGGTTGCTCCGGAGACGACCCTGAGTCGACTTCTTCTTTTGCCTCAGTCAGACGTCGGCTCCGCCGCGCGAGCACATCACCTCGGGCGCGGAGCAGCAGGTTGTAAAAAGGCCCGAGAGCGAACGTCCGTGCGCGACGTCTTGGCGCCCCGGACGCCGTGGAAGATGACCAAGGGCAAGTCGAGATCGAAAACGCAAAAGGCCCTCGACGACGCCGTCGCGGCGCTCGCAACCGCGCTCGGGGACGGAGCAGGCAATCATGACACGACACGTGACCAGGGGCAGCTGGCAGGATCCGTGGAGGCGATCGCAGAGGTCGTAAGGCGAGCGACCCGCGAAAAATCGCTTTTCTCGCCCTGGCGCGGAGCCAGGCCGTGCTCTCGCTGCGAACCCGCCGCTTTTGGTGCAAGCTGAGGATTTCACGCGTTGTCAGTGGTGCACACGAACCTCGTTTCGCTCGGTCGACCTATGCTCCCGTCTGCTGCTGTCAAAGAGCCGCTGAGGCTCGACATTATGTCCGTCTCTGCCACCGCCGGGATGTACGCCACCTGTGACCGCAGGTTCGGCCCTCTCCTTGCGGATCTCCAGCCGAAAGCAGCGCTTTTGGTGAGAGCATTTAAGCTCTGCCTCAAGACGGCGCAGGAGAGCAAGAACGAGGAGGCGAGCACCCACGCAGTATCGCAAATTGACGTTCGCGGTCGATCATCGTGAGCTCGTGAGGAGTATGGCTCCGCGGACCACGCGTCACGCAGGAAATTTCAAGTGTCATGCCTGCAGGAGGCGTTCCAGCTCGTCGCCGCAACTCAGGACATACTTCGATGCTGTCACGCTGACTCAACGACGAAGAACGCTCATGCGAGCAAGGCGACGCTCGCAGAGTGGGCCGCTCACGGGCAGGGCGTGAAGTCATCAATGCAGGCCATCGTCTGCGAGGACACACTGGCCGCGATCAACTCCGACAGGTTCGCACCGCGAGACACACGCAGAGCGACACCGCCATGCGAACGTGCCTGGCCGGCCAGGGTCGCGTCGGACCGTCATCGCGCCGCTCGCGCTCTGCCCGCCGCAGTCTGACCGTCGCGCTGCGCCGCGAGGTGTCCTACGTCATGGCGGAGCTCCACGTCAGGTGCAAGGCGAACGCGGAGAAGGTCGTGCGCGCGAAGAAGGGTCCGGCGCTGATCCACCGGCTCGTGGAGGCGGCCAAGGATGCCAACGACGTCTTTGTGCAGATCGATGTCCTCGAGATCGTCTACAGGGCGCTGTTGCACCAGGGCCTGGAGGCTGCGGACACTATCGACATGCCCGGGGGCGCCACGGCCCGCCTGCGGCAGATGCTCGGGGAGGGCAAGCGCGTGGACCTCATCGCCAGCCTGCGCCAGCTCTCCCTCGAACTCAACAGGGGGCTGCCGGGCAGGTCCAAGTGAGCGCACGACCCTGCGTGTCCCGCGCACCCTGCCTGCCTGCGGGCGATCCGCCCGCTCGCCTTCGCATCACACCCCCGTCCGCGCACCTCGTACCGCTCACAGGGTGCAGTCGTTCGAGGTGCAGCGGCTGGAGATCGGGCCGCACAAGGTCGACTGCGAGGCACGCGCCACGTTCGTGGACATCTCCCCGCTCCACACGACCTTCCAGGTCCCCGCGGACAGCACGATCACCGCTGGGGCGGAAGCGGAGGACGGACAGGCCGTGTGCGTGGACTTCGAACACGACAAGGTGACGGCCGAGGACGTCGCCGAGCTCCACCGCGCTGGACGCCCCGCGTAGAGAGCTGCCCCACTCCACCCCCCCGACACCCCCCCTTCAGTCCCCCCCCCCGCGTGTGCAGCTCCACGACATTCTCTCCTCGTCGGAAGACGGGACCTTCACGGTCACGATCAAGGCGGACCCCCCCGCGTCCCTCCGCCCCGGAGCTGTCGCCAGCGACGACTTCGTTCTGTTCTCGCTGCGCTGCGAGAGCGACTACCGCGCGGTACTCTCGTGCTTCCGTGACCACAAGCACCGCTTCCCCGCGTTCTTCGAGGTGCGCCCCGCGGCGCCCACACCGCTGGTCGCGCTAGTGCCGGCACGCACGACGTGGACGCGCGCCAGGGGGGGACTGCCTACGTGTGTCAGGATTGAATCCACACATTATTTGGCAATTCAACTTGTGCGGCGGTGTGCTCTCCGCCGTGCAGTCCAACGCGATCGGATCGGCTGGAGAGGACCCCGTGTCCGACTTCCTCTGCGACGACGAGGACCTCGGCGAGCGCGGCGAGGAGCAGCCCCCGCAGGAGCCCAAGGTGGCTGACGGCAACCTGGTAGCCTCGCAGCTGGGACTCGCGGACCTGACCTGCGACGAGGACACGCCCGCGCTCATCCTGAAGCCCGACGCACGCTCGGAGCTCGCCAACGAGGGCAAGCAAGCCGTTCAGGGCTTCCGCAGGCGCCTGGGAAAAACCAGCAACAAGGTATGGGTCCATGTCCGCCTGCGCCGCCATAGGTTGTGTGCGCGAGTGCAGCCTCGCCTCTAACATCGCCGGGGCCGCGCTGCGCTCCCACAGGTGAAGCCGCCGGTCGTGGCCCGCGACGGGGACGCAAAGCAGCAGAGCAGGAAGTCGGGCCTACTCGCGGCACTCGCACACGACGCGAAGCCCGCGGACGACGGCGTGCTCGACTTCGGCGCTCTCGAGGGCTTCGACGGCGGCGACGGCGGCGGCGACGGCGGCGGCCGCAGCCCCCCCCTGTCGTTCGAGCCAGCGTCGTTTGAGCTGCCCCTGCCATCTCTGGAGCCCTCGCACGCGGACGCCACCGAGGACGGAGGCGGCGGGCGGGATTGCGCGGCCGGAGAGAAGTCGCCGACAGGTCCGCGGGCCGGTCGCAATCTCGAGCCCGTGCCTACCTCGAAGGCTGTGGACGCAGTTGTGCCAGCCAAACCCGTGGAGAAGAAAGAGAGGAAGAAGTCGGCGTCATCGAGCAAGCAGGCGCAGCGCAAACCACCTGCGAAGGCCAAGGTGGAGAAGGCCAAGGCGGTGCCGCGCCGGACCAACCCGCGTCGCGCTGCTGCCGAGACGGCGATGGCAGCAATTCACGCAACGGAGCGTGCTCCTGCGCCGTCGACTGCCCAGGCCGCCGCGGACGGTGCGAAGGACGGCGGTGCCGGCCAGGTCCTGAAGACGTTCGGGAAACCGAAGCCTGCGGCTGCGCCAGCTGCGAAGGCCAAGCAGAGCAAGAAGGCGGGCAAGCACATCAGCGCTCCGGAGGCGCGCGGTCAGCGCACGACCCCCCCGAGGAGTGCGGCGCCCCCGGAGCACCGTTCACGGGCCGGTGCAGGTGAGGCTACCTGAGCGCACGGCGCTTTGTTCGCTCGCGTCGCCTTCTTGTGTCTCATGTCGCCAACACCGCGCGCAAGAGCCGAGCATGACCGGCCCCTCCGCATGCGCTGCAGACATCGAGCCGCTCAATCTGGCGAACGCACTCGCCGCAGCAGGGGTCACGCCGGCAAGGGAGCAAGAGCAGCGGCCGCATCCGCCCCTGCCGCCCCTGCCGCCGCCCCGTCCGGTTGCGCAAGACGTCGACGAGGACCTCGGTGGACTCCAAGCGGACGACCAGACGCCTCGGACGCACGCCACGCCCGTGCACAACGAGGTCCGGCGCGTCTCCGCCACGGCTGGGGTCAAGACGCCGGCAACGCTGGCCCAAGGTGAACAAGACACATTGTTCCATGTGCTGGGCGCATGACAAACCTGAACCTCGCCCGACACGCGCGCTGTTTGCACGGCGACGCAGGTGCGGAGAACGCGGCGTCCGCGATCGAGGAGGCGCTGCAGTGCTTCGACTGCTCCGACACCGACATGATCCAGACCCTGCTGACGGCGCTGGCCCACAAGCGGCAGATGCAAGCACGGCTGGAGCAGGAGCACGCCATGCAGGACCTCCGGCAGTCCCTCATGCAGACGGCCGACCTCGTGAACGCGGACCTCGTCAAGTTCGAGACGGAGGTGTTTGAACACTTCGAGGGGCAGCTCCTGGCCTTCGACGCCGCACGCACGCGCGAAGGTGCGCTAGTGCGAGCTCGCCCCTGTGCGCGCCACGCCACGCTCCTGGCGGACTCCGACGGCGTTCGTGTCGCGCCTGTTGCTGACCGGAGCGCTTGGTGTGCCCACTTATTGTGCTGCTCCGTTCGTGCAGTCGCTGCCCTGGTCGACACGCAGCGGAAGAAGATGGCGGAGCGCGTCAACACGCACCGCAAGCGCCTGAGGGAGCTTGTCGAGAGCGCGGCGGGCCGCGTGGAGAAGATGCACGACGAGCTGCAGCGCAAGAAGCAGCGGGTCGCGCGCGGCAGGGCGCAGGGCGAGCCGGGGAGGCCGCCGCTCGCCTTCCATTAGTTCGCGTCAGAGGGGGGTAGGAAGTTCAGGGAGGCTCGGAAAACAGAAGCACGGCGCAGGACCAGACAAGAGTAGCACAAAGACGCCGTGCGGGGGCTTCTCAACGAAGGGCGGCGGTCACACGCGATCAGAAGACATCACTGTGAATCGTGGACATGCGCAGGGCGGGCAGGATCTCCGTGTCCGCCACCATGCCGCCCACGTTGAGCGACACCTGCAGCGCCGCCATCTTGTCGCGCGGACTGATGATGGCGCGGAACTGCAGCTCGTTCCCCGCCGGCTCGTACCCGGGCATGTGATCGACTTGCTCGACGTGCGAGAACCCGTGCACGGGGCTGTGGCCCTCGCTCGAGTGCCCCATGATGCGCCGCTGCAATACGGGGGCGGCGCGCGACGATCGACGGGGAGGCGCTAGCGGCGGCGGAGGACCACAGCGCGTCGCAGATGTGCGCTGTGCGGCGTGGACCGCAGGACACGAGTCGCACCTGCAGTGCGGATGCGAACCCCTCCGCCGATCCCGCTTGAACGCCGGAAAGCACGTGCGACACCCCCCCGAGCGCTTTACTGAGGATGCTTGCACTATCGTCCGCTTTTCGTGGCTGCCCAGGGTTCTGCGAACGCAAGTCGCGACGTATCAGGGTCGGATGGGAGTGTTTGCGATGCACGCAACGAGCACGCGGACGGGACCAGCGCGCGCCACCTCGCGCTCACCGAGGATGTATCTGGTTCGGACGCCGCCTGTCCGAGTCCGAGCGCGTTGACCGCCTTGGGCGCCAGTCGAAACGTGCAGGACAGACCGAACTGGCTCTGGTACGACGACGGGGAGAGGAGGCCGCCGGGCGGCACGCTCACGACCGCGGTGGGCGAGAGCGAGGGCCAGCCCTTGCGCGAGTGAAGCGTTTGCAGCACGACCTGCAAGGGGCGCCGCGGAGTCGTCGCTTGTTGCACACAAGGCACGAGGGGGCGCGACGCCGACGGGTCAGCAGAAGGTGCCTGGCGCTCGGGGCGCGCGGTACCTGCGACCCGTATCCCTGCTCGTTGAAGTACCGACCGAAGATGCGCATGCCTCGCCGCGGGAGGTGTCGGGAGTGCGCGATGCCGAATGCCCAGTCGGCCCTGTTCACGTCCACGCTCGCCGTCGAGGTCGTGCAGTGGTTGTCCACCTCCTCGTTGCCCTGCACACACATCAGCGGCGCCGTCCTTCAGCGACGGCTCCGCCCCGTCGCGGCACCGAGCGCGACCGACCCGCGGCGGTGACCTTGCCTGTTGCACCTCGAACGCTATCCTAGTGTCGCCGACGAAGTTGGTGCCGCCCTGCACGCTCGCCGCACGGTGCTTCCGCTCTTCCCCTGGCTTGGCCTCTCTCGTCACGGCGCCCTTCGCGCTCACCTCGTACATCTGCAACAACAACGTGCAGGGCCCGTAAGCACTCAGACGAGGCCGGCCGCCCCATCAGGACGCACCGCGCGCTTCCGCATGTGCGCGGAACGCGTGTCGCCGCTTCGGACCTGGACGGGCGAGCCAATGAGCGTCGCCGACAGCGCTTTGTCAGCTCCAATCTGCTTGTTCAGCGACACGTTCAGCGAGTCGTGCGCCGGCTCGTCAGCGAAGGGCTCCACCAGAATCTCTGCACCTTTGCGCTTCGCCCGCTCTGCAGATCTCGCCGATGGAGGGCGCGACGTGGGAATGGCGAGGCTGAGAGCTGGGCTGCGGGGCCACGCAGGGTCCGCGCTGGAGCCGTGCAGCGCTTCGGCCTGGTCGGACCGATGAGAGCGATGATCATCCGCTCCATCGTCCGGCGGGCAGGGGGTCCGGGCCGTACCTCTAGCGGCCCTGCGTATCGACACAGGTCCAGGCAAGTGCTGCTGCGACAGCTTCACGTCCCCGCCCCAGCGCCCCTGCTTCTTCCATTCCTTCCTCACGTACTTCCTCAGTGTCGTCTCGGCCTGCGCGGAGGGAGCTTGAGCACGGCCCTGCGTCTAGGGCGCCCCTCGGCACGGCTCGCAGACTCTACAGAGCGGATGTGCCGCAATGCCCGGCTCTCGGAGGGTGTGCACGCGCGCACACAGCGGCACCCTGACGTCCGGCCTCCATCCATGCTGGCGCTCGGCGCGCACGTCGTGGGTGGCGCGGTGCGCGCGGCAACGGCGCCCCACACCACTATGCCGGGCGCACCTTGATCTTCGAGCACTCAATCAGCAGCCCCGCGTTCGGGCTATACAGGGGCGTCTTGCTCGAGAACGGTTTGAGGTCAGAGGCGTCCGACGTCGCCTTCTTTATCGCCTTTTGCACGGACTGCATGCTGGGGCTCGCTTCTCCACGCCCGGCGGGCCGGCAGCAACCGCGCGCCCCTCGACTACGCTGCGCTGCTGCTGTGGGTCAACTGGCCCGGGTCATGACCGCCTGCGACGACGCCCACCTCTGCTTGCTCGCGCGCGGCAAGGATCGCCGCGGTCCTGGAAGAGCCGGGTGGTGCAGCTGAGGTGCAACGCAGGGGCGAACGGTGCGCTCCGGTGGCCGAGGCGTGCAGAAACTGTGTGATCCCCACGTCGGGCGGCAGGAGTGCGAGCCCCGGTCGGTCCCCGCGCACACGGGTCCGCGTCGAGCGCGGTGCGGGGGTTCTGTTGCAACGTACCCGACGTGGGGAGGTCGGGCCCCTGGGGCGGGCCCCCGGCGCCCGGGAATCAGGCCGTCGGGCCGGCGAGCCAGAGCAGTATGCAGAGGCGACACGACGACATATCGGCCGACATGCGCTTCCCGTGAGCATCGAATCATGGTCGGTACTGCGTGACCAGCCCACACGAACATGTCGCTTTCGCGATCTGACAGGAGCGCCGCATGACGTAAGATGAACATGGAGGGGACGATCGTTGCGGGGCACGCCGCGGGCGCGACGCTCCAGGCCCGGCAAGCCTCCCTGGAGCTCCTGAGAGAGCTGACTTCCGGGCAGCTGGCAAGCAGCTGGAGCGCGGCGTGGGGCCTGCTCGGATCGGCGCACCTGGAGGTGCAGCAGTTCGCCCTCACCGTCCTCCAGCACCTCGTGCAGTCCCGGTGGGGCGAACTGAGTCAGGAGGAGGCCTCGCAAGCCGCCCAACAGCTCACAGGGTTGCTCGACTCCTGCTCGGCACCGACGACGCCGTTTCCGGTGCGGTCGAAGGTCGCCGTCCTCCTTGCCGAGGCCATCAAGCACGGCGATTCTGCGTTGTGGAGGACCGTGCTGCAGAAGGTGGCCACGATGGTGCAGGCGGGGCCCTGCAGCGCCTCGATGGCGCTGCTGATTCTGAAGTACGCGCAGGTACGTCGTCCTCGCAGCAGGACACCGGGTCTTCGAAGCGCTGCCGCGCACGCGCTCTGCGCTCCGTTCGCGCGCTCCTCGGCACTCCGGCCGCCTGGTGCCCATCACTGCGTGGCCTCGCGACGTTCCGCAGGAGGAGATCACGCAGCCGTCCAGCTTCGTGCAGCAGGACGCGAAGCGGCTGCTGCTCGCGGAGCTCATCTCGTCCCTGGACACCGCGCTCCCCATCATGCACCAGGTGACATCCAGCGCAGCGCCAACCACTCCGCGCGACGCGCCCGGCGCCCTCACTCGCAGCTCGCCCTCCTCGCGACCCTGCCAGCCCTCCACACGCGCGCGCAGGTCGTGGGGTCGTACAGCACGGAGTGGCAGCGGGCGACGTCGTCGGGAGACGCCGCACTGCTCCGCTCCAGCATCATGGTGCTGACCGACGCGCTGTCCGCCGCCGCGGCGTTCGCGGAATGGGCGCCGGTCGGCCTCATCATGGACTGCGGTCTCATCGACGACGCTGCGAACGTGCGCTCCCGGCTGCCGTCGCAGTGCCACACAAGTGCCCGCCACCAGACGGGACGCGGTGGAGCCTGACCGCTGCTCTGTTCGCGTCGACGCAGGTCGCAACGGTCGAGGACCTGCGGCTGGACGGCGTCGAGGTGCTCCGGAGTCTCGCCGAGCGGAAAGCGAAGGACGAGGACGTCACGAAGTTCCGCGCCGTGATGGCCCGGTGTGCCGAGGCGCTGCAGTACCACGTGCAGGTGCGGTGCCGCGCTCGCTGCCGCGCATGCTGTCGAGGGCGCAGGGGGCGGATCCGAGGGCGCGCGCGGACCTTGCTGTCTGCGTGGCTGCTGGTGCCGCGCAGGTGTTGACGCGGCGGCCCGACCTGCACAAACGCGTCGAGAGCGGCGGCGTGGACGAGGACTACGCGAAGCGCCTGTGCGACACCATGTCCGTGTTGGGGTGCAATCACTGGGGGGCCATCGGCGAGAGCACCAAGGTGGCGTACCTGCAGGCCATGCTTGGCTTCCTGCAGCAGGTGCGGCCGCGGCCCCGGGCAACAGACGGAGCACGAGTGGCCGGCGTCGTCGCGCGGCCACCGACCTTGGCTCCTGTTCGCGGCCAGTGCAGGAGATGACGCTGTCGTCGTGGGCGATGCCCTTTTGGGCAGAGCTGCTCAGACAAGAGTCCGCTCGGCGCTCCAACAGGGACAGAGCCGCCGCGGCGCCGAGCAGCTTCAACGTGCCTGACGAGGCCGTGCTGTCCGTCCTCGACCTGGTCTCGAGCCGTCTCCTTCAGGTGACCCGCCTCCCCCGCTGTGCCCTGCATGACCCTGCACAGCACGAACGCCGGACTCACCCGGCCACGCGACCACCCGCGATACGTCCAGGTCATCACGCTGCACGAGACCGATCCGGACGCGACGACGGACCCCCTCGCGGCGTTCGACTCCCCGGAGGAGTGGCACAGCTTCTATGCACACTACAAGAACAGCCTCCAGCAGGCAAGCCGCGCCCCCCCGACCCCGTGTCGCCCCACGTTCAAGGGCGGCGGCCTCTCACCTGCTCCGCGCCACGTGCTGTGTGCAGGTGTCTCGCCTGGGCACGGCGATATGTGGGTCGCAGGTGATGGTCGTTGCGCGGTCGAAGCTGGAAGACTCCCTGCGCCTGCTCGCGACGAACATCCGCACGCCCGAGCTCGCAACGGCAGCGCAGCTGGAGGCCTCCGTGAGTTTCTTGGAAGCCATCATGCAGGTGCGCGCCCTCACGGCATGGTTTCCCGCTTTGTTGCGTGCGCCCTGTGTTGCCAGTCCGCCGCACGGAGCAGGGAACGTGCTCGAACGTATGCAGGCGCTACCTCAGTCGGACTTCGCGGTGGGTTCGGCGGCGTCTGAGCACTGCGGTGCGTTGCTGGAGCAGATCCTGCAGCTGACTGGCTGCCCTCACCCGCAGTCGGCGACGTCGCTTGTGCATGCGATCGTCTCCCTCGGCAAGTACCTCGCGACGCATGCGGAGTCGATGGCCCGCGTGCTCGAGTACGTCTTCGGGCTGCTTGGGGCCATCGAGCTGGAGAGTGCAGGTGAGGCTCAGATCACTTGCGGGCACAGTTGAGCCCAGGGGGCGCACACCGCGTCCCTCACGGTCCTTGCGATCCCACCGCGCACTGCAGGCGCGCCCCCTGCGACGCCGCCGCCCGGCTGGCGCGAGGCGTACATCGGGCGGACCAAGGTTGTGGGGGGCATCCTCGGGTTGGCACAACAGTGCCCGCAGGCGCTGGGCCTGCACCTCGACGCGATAGCGAACCTCGCGGACCAGCTCATGGCGTCGCAGCGGCTGCGTTACGGTGCGTGGGACGCGCAAGGGCTCTGGTGCAATTGCCACATGTGTGCTTGTGTGCAATCTCGATGCCTCATTCCTCACTGCTTCATCACTCGCTCTCGGCGGCCTGCAGGCGAACGCAACGTCGTCGTCGAGGGTCTCCTCACTGCTTGTGCGTCCTTGTCCGCCGGTCCTGAGAGAACGCACCAGATTCGCACCGTGTTGAACTGGGCGCTCGGTCCTTTGAAGGCGGAGTGGTCCAGCCAGGCCGTCCAGGAGGCGCTGCAATCACCCCAGAAATTCGTTGCATACTACTGTCCCATTCAGGTGCGGCGACGCAGCGGCGGCTCCACGTCCTGGGGTCTCGGCCAGCACCACCCCTGCTCACATGTGCCAACTGGTCCTTGGTTCGCCGGAACGACCTCGCGCAGGTGTCGGGCACACAGGCCAGCGTCGGGGGTGGCGAGCAACGCTGGCAGGCGTTCCATCAGATACAGCTGCTTGAGCGGGCATTGCGACGGGTGAGCGCTGAAGATGTCCCCAGCACACCGCTGCCGCTTGCACACATCGCCAGCAATCGCGCAGAGGGAGCGCGAACACCGGTGCCATGTTCTGCAGGCTCCCGATGAGCACGTGGCGAACCTCGACACGCCGCCCGACAGCCTCCCCGACCACCCAGTGCAAGATCATCTTCAGTGGGCTTTCCCCACCATGCTCGCCGCCCTCGGTAACATACACGCCCTGTCTGGACCATCTGGTCGCCGTCTCCTCGGACCTTTCGACGCCGCGCTGGACCCCTCCCCGTACGAGAAGCTAGTCCTCTTGGGGCAGAACGCGATCCCAGGGGGGGCCTTTGCAGGTGCGCATCTCCCGCCTGCCGGTCCTGCACGACCGCCGCGCGCCCCTCATTCGTGCGACCGCACACGACTTAGCGGTGTCCGGGCTGCAGGCCGCGGGCTGGGGTACGCGGAATCGGGAGGTTCGGTGGCAGGACCAGCTGTGCCGTCTCTGCGCAGCTGGCTACGCGGCCTGCGAGAAACCTCCTACCAGATCATCAATCTCGCTTTCTCGCGCGTTCCCAAGGTGCGACACTTCCCGCAGCGACGTCAACGGCGTGCTTGGCGTGCCGCCGTGTTTTCTGAGCGCTCACTGCCGCTGGGACGTGCCTCTGATGCAGATCTACCTGGAACCCGAACTCGCGGCACGGCTCAAAGCGGCCGTGATCGACACCTTTGATTTCTTGGAGGATCGGTACAGACGCATGATCCTGCGCCACGTCGCCTTGCCGGCGGTCAAACACTGCCCGTCAGCAGTGCGCTCGCTCTGGATGGGGCCGCTCCTGTCGAAGGTCGTGCCGACATTGCACATGCATCTCGGTGCGTCGTGGCAAGGCCTGAGCGCTCAACTTTCCGGCGCTCAAGGGGCGGGAGGGAGCACCAGGGAGGACCAGGTGCGGAACGTCAACCACTTTTGCCCTTCAGCTGAATCGCTGCTCATGTCGACGTCCGAGCTTCCTCCTGACACCTCATACCGCGCTCTGTGCATGCAGGCTGCTGCCAACGACGAGGTCATGCGGGAGCGCATCCTCCGAGACATCTCGAAGGAGCACTGCACGCTGCTCTCGACCATCGCCGTGCCCTCGCCGGTCCCAGGCGACCCAACGTCTCAGCAGACGCCGCTCCAGGTACGCGCTCCACACCCTTGCACTCGTTCGCCCGCGTGCGTCGGTTGATGATGGGTGCACGTGACGCCTGGCTCAGTACAATCAGCCCACGGTATTTGCGCAGTTTCTGCTCCACACGGATTTCAGTGCCGGCGAGGCTGCTGTCATGACAGCTGTCGATGCGCTAGTGTGGCAGGACACGGACTCCACGCACAAGGCGGTCATCGTGTGTCGGACAGTGATAGACATTGCTAGAGAAACGAAATTGCAGGGCCTGTGCGACCTAGTTGGGGGCAGAATGATGCGGAACCTCGTGATAGCTCTAACGCACGCCTCGAATCAGGTGCGAATGCCCGAGCCACAGCCTCAAGGGGCCATCAAAAGTTGTTTTCGTCTAGCTTTGGTCGCAGCGTTGCAAATGGTCACTTCGAGGGCTCTCAACGCAGGTGACGCACGGCGAGATGGTCGGACTGATTCGCGACGTGATCCAGCTCTCGCACCTGACCAGCGAAGTGAGGGCAACGCTAGCTATGCTCATCGGGGAGACGGAGGCTGCCTCCTTCCTCAGCGAGTTCGCGTCCAAGCCCAAGGAGGCCGAGCAGCGCGCGCTGATCAAAAAGCTCCTTCTGCGCGCTGCCGGTAGTGCACTGAAGGCCATGGCGCAGCCTAGGGTGCAGGCGGAGAGCGTCGGCGCCATCTCAGCGCAGAAGGCCAGGGCCAAGCCCAAGTATCACCAGCCAGCAGCCGAGGAAGAGCCCGGGCACTTAGACTGGCTAGACCTGTAGCATTGCTCTAGTGGCGACGCAGTGCTGCCAGTGACGCAAGGCGACGTGAAATCCGCAACGCGCCATGTGCTGCGACGCGACAGCCTTACCCTGCAGTCACTCCGCAGCCGCCCCCCGCCATCGACAATTGTCGCCCATTAGACCATCGAACGAAACGTGCTCAATGTACACGGGCGCGCGCCGTCGCGGGCCGCCGTGCCGCAACAATTCGAGATGGGCAGACACGCAGGCGCGCAGCTTGCCTGTCCCAAGACCGTGCAGACCGCGATGATTACAGAACAGCGCCTAGGTTTCTTCTACTCGATCGTTTCGCGCGCCGCGGAGCAGGGCGTCACCGCTGCTCTGGATGCCGTCGTATCTTGGATGATGCATGCAGGGTGTCATGCACGAGGCGCTCGAGCGCTACAGACGGCGAGGATCGGCGTCCCTTGCATCCTCCGGCTGCCTCGGTTGCCTCCCGCGAGAGCTGCGCTGTGAGCCAGTAGCGTCGGAATCCCGCTCTACGAGCACGACCCCAACCGCCGACGGGCCACGACCGATACTCGGCAGCGAATTGTACGTGAGGTGCAGATCCCGGGGCGTGCGCGTGGTCAGCGGTCCCGGGTCGGCGTCTTCGGCCTCGTCGGCGGCCGGCACCGAGCCACCCAGCTGTGCAGCAAACTGCGACCGCAGGGACGCCTGGCGGCCCCGGGCGCTGCGGTTGCTCTGGTGCACCTGCGCGTCCGGCGCCTCCTCGTTGAACGACGCGGACTGCACGGAGTGGAAATCTGAGTTGTTGTCCGTGGCCCTGACCGCAGGGCTGCTGGTGATGATGTTGCCCGGCGGCGTTGGGCGCCGGGCGACCGGCAGCGCGGGCAAGTTCCTTGCCGGAACCGACGGCAGTGGCGGCAGCGTGGTCACGTCCGGCCGCGTCTTCCCGATGCGCTGCATCTCGACGCCCGCGTCGGGAGTGTCTGTTGCGGGCGGCGTCAGATCCGTCATCGCGCTCGGCACCGGCAGGGACGACACGACGCGCCTATGACCGGCGGTCTTGGGACGGGCCTGCTGCAAAGCGCTGGCAAGGCCGCCTGCCGGAGCCGTGCGACCAAGTGGGTCGTTGATCTCTTGGGAGAGGGGGGTCGGCTTCGCTTGCGACGCCATGGCCAGGAGAGCCATCTCGTTCGCACCCAGCGCGGAGAAACTGCGCGAGCGTTCGCGTCGGTGTCCCTGCAAGCGTTGGCGTAGGCCGCCACGTGAGTGTGATGCAGGATTCCGCGGACCCTGGGGGGCGCTGCAACCTGGGCGACATCACGCACCTTGCCGACCTTGCGCGGCTTCCGTCCGCCCGAGTCCACGCCCTTGAACTGCACGTTGCGCGCCTTCTTCTCCCCCGAGTTGGAGTGCTTGAGAGAGCCAGCGGTCTCGGAGCCGACCTGCGTCCCACACGGCACAGGTTGCAGTCAGGCTTCGCTGCAACGGCGCGCGGCGGCTGTGATGCGCGCGGGGCCCGCCAGCGACGCGTGCGGGGGTTGCGGCGCTCACCCGCGGGGTCTCCTCCTCCTCCTCCGATTCCTCCTCCAAGCGCTCCAGCCTGGAGGCCTCCGCGACGTGCTCCCCCCCGCGGTCCCCACCGAACGAGATGGTCTTGCGCAGCTGCGTGACCGGGTTCGGGTTGATGCCGCGGAGGTGCCCGCCGCGCCCGAAGAGCACCCCGCGCGCGTCAAAGTCCTCGTTCTGTTGGTGCACATGCGGCTGGGGGCCGGGCGTAGCGATCTGCATCATCATCGCCGGCTGGGACGCGAACGCCGACATGGCGAAGCCAACCATGCCGCGCGCGGTCATGGGCCCGCGGTTGGTCGGTGGGGCGCCGTCGCCGTCAACGTCGCCTGGCACCTCCAGCACAGGCAGCGCCATCAGGTTGCGAACCTGCAGGGACGGTCACGTGAAAGCAACGCAGAGGGTCAGGGGACGATGCGCGACTTCGCAGCGCCACTCGCGTCTCAGCGCCGCAGACGACATGCAGGCGCACCTCGACAAACGTCTTGCTCGCGAACTTCATCAGCGTGCCCCGCCGCTGCGGCTCTGGGTGCGCGTCTCCTGATGCACGAGCTGTAGGGCTGGTTGGTCGCGCGGACGCGCGAGGAGATGTCGCTCGGGATCCGTCAGGAAAACAGGTGCCAGCCTCTAGGTCCACGTCAGCGCCGCTGCCCGCGGCCCCGTCAAACCCCGACGTCTTGTGGTCACGGAGCATCGGCGACGACGGAGACTCCTTCTCCGAGCTAGCCCGGGAGCCCGGGACGTGGACGTCCGTGAACGTCTGCTGTTGTTGGACCTGCGAGGGCGACGGCAAGCGCGGCGGTCGGGAGCCGGCGCCGCAACGGCGACCGCGGCAGAATCACGAGGAGCGGGTCTTCGCATGCGCACCTTGGCCTGCTCCTTGTTGCTGATGAGCGTCAGCATCAGGACACCAGTGATCACGATGGCGACTCCGAGCGCGAACATGCACGCCGAGAAGGTGTCGAACTCGGTATACTCCTGGAAGTACACCATGCCCGACACGATGGAGAAGACGGTCCAGTTGATCTGGAGCACGGGCACGATGATGATGGCCGGGAACAGCCGCAGCCCCAGGTTGAGCCGCGTGAGCCTGCAGGCGGGAAAAGGGGAGCGGGGGGGCGCGGTCTCGCTGCTGGTCGGCCGCGCCGTGCGTGGTGCGGCGCGGGCGTCGGGTGGGCGGGCGCGCACCAGAACACGCAGGTCACGAGGAAGCAGACGAGGATGATCCAGAAGAAGAACGTGGCCAGCTGGTTCTCGCCGGAGAGGGTCGTGCGCAGCAGGACGGAGATGGTCTTGCTGAACAGCACCGACTGCGTGCCGATGAGCGCCGCGTACAGCGCGAAACAGATCGGCGCCACCCTGCAGTCGTGCAAGCAGGGGGAGAGGGGACTTTCAGCTTCTGCGCGTCTGCGGGTCCACGCGCGCGTCGCGGACTGGTGTGTTGCGGTGGGTACGCACTTGGTCCAGAGCGCCGAGGACTCGCCGGTCCCGGTGAGCTTCTTCTGTCGGATGGACATGGTGCGGTACAGGAAGAACATCGACGCGGAGAGGGACGCGATGACGATGAGGTACACGATGTACGGGACGTGCTTGTAGTTCTCGATCAGCTCGTCGGCCGTCTGCAGGGCGGGGGCGGGGGTCGGTTTGTTGCCACGGTCAGTGTCTGCACCATGGGAACACGGCAGAGCACGTCGCGCGGCGCCTTCGACGCCTCTCACCTGTGTCTCGGACGTGTGATTGCCGAATAAGACGAGGACAATACAGCCCGCCACGATCATCCCCGTGGAAATGAGCGTCCGAATGCCCACGTGTTCACTGAGCACCAGCTTTGCGAACACCACGTTCGCCACGAATTGCACCGAGCCGAGCGCTGCGGGAGAGCACGAGGGGGCGCGGGTCGTCGTGAGCGCGTGCAGGCGCGGGCGCCCGTGCCCGCGACCGGCGAAGCATCTCTGAGGAGTGTGCCGACATCAGACAAGCCAGCGCGGGTCAAGAAGCGCGCGCGAAAGCCAGCAAGAGACGCCTCCCCGGTCTCACGCGTGTGCGCCGAGGGGGAGCGTCCCCGCCGACAGCCGCCGGTGCCGCCGTGTGCGGGGAGAGGACTGCTTCCCACCAGGCCCGTGCAGCGTTCCGCGCACGTGGAGGGCGTCCCAGGCGCAGGGCACCCCTGGAACGGCGTGCAACGATGCATACCTGCGAGGAGCGACTGGGCCGCGAATCCGAACGAGACGAAATTCAGCACGTTGCCCACTGCAAACACGCTCACGCCAATCAGCCAGTGCTTGTTCTTCCCCTTCGGCGTCTCCCCAGCAGCCATCTGCGCGAACCGCACGAACTTGCGGCATTGACAAACCGTCGGAAGCATCCACGGCGGTTTCTGGCCTGTCGTGCGTGCCCGGTGCGCAATGTCAGTTGCTGTCGAGCTCTCACCTGCTCGGCACGCTTGTTGTGCCCCAGCTTCATCATGTTGGTCCCGAAGTTGATCATGACGGACCCTAGCAGGTTGATAGCTGCGCCGACGACCCACCCGCTCATGTCTGCTGCGCTGCGCTATTGCTGTGGGCGAAGCCCCTGCTGTGCTGGCGCTTGGCCCCGCAGCCCTTGAAGGGATGCCCCACGGTCCCAGAGGTATGTTCGTCAACCCGAGGGCTGTCGCGGCTGTCGACACGCCCGAACGGCTCCCGGGCAGCTCAGATGTGCAGCCGGGCCGCGGAGAGCTGGGTGCTGGGGCCAGGGCGCGACGCTTCGCGGTGCGGCTCGCAAGCGCGCCCTTCGTCGTATTTTGGCGGTGAATTAGGCGTATTCGGCCAACGCAGCGGGTGGGGAACCTCGTCTCTCAGTCACGGCGGCTCGCCAGCGTGCGCCTGTCTGCGACTGTGGCAGGGCAAGGGCGCCCTGTGAGGGCGCGATGTGGTCACGCGTGCCGCGCAAGGCGACGCGTGTCAAGGAGCGTGGAGGCGGTGTGCGGCCGCTGGGGTGCGTGCCGCGGAGCGCGAAAGGCTCGCGGTGTGATGTGCTCATCAGCATCAGGACCGCGCACGAGCGAGCCCGCGCCGCCCGAGCACGGCCGCATGCGATCAGGGAAACTGGTCGGCCAGGCGCTGCACGGACAAACTCGCACGGAGCGCACCTGGCGGCGGCGGCAGCGGGGAATTCCCTGCAACGCCCAGGCGACCTATACAGCGTGCTGCACCTTCGCGCGACACGCCGGGGTTACCTGCACGGGTGGAGTGGCCACCGTAGCGTCCAGGGGCGGGCCATGGGGAGCAGCAGAGCGAGCCCCGCGCCCCGTCCCGCCAGGGGGACTCGTCAGCTGAGCACGACGCCACGACACAAGCGTTGCTCCACGCAGGGACCCCCCCACGTGACACGGTGCCGCTCGGCCCTGCGACGCTCGCCATGGTCCCTGGCGGCCGGTGCCGGCGTGCACTTTCCCTTGTCCGAGCAAGGTCGCGGTAGGAGTCCGGCGCACCAGCCAAGGAGCTCCGGCAAGCCCTCGCTGCGAGGAGGAGCGCGCGGACAGGGCGGAGGGGCCTCGGTGCTCGCGTAGGTGGTTCTGCCACCATGGAAGAGCCGCTGGAGGGAAATGCGGGGAGGTGGGCGCCTGTGCTGGACTGCACGCCCGCATGAGTTGTGCCTGCACATGCACGAGCAAGTCTCGCCCGCCCCGCATGCGCGTTGGCCGGTGCCCGGCCCCGCGATCGACGACTGTCGCCCGTACAATGGACCGCCGTGCGCGCTCGCGACATGGGTGCGCGAGGGAGCGCGGCAGGGCGAGCGTTGCTGCCTCGAGACCGTGCACCGTTCCTGGCCTGGCGCGTGCAGGGAGCAGCGCATCCTGCTGCGTAGGCAGCGAGTGGAGGAGAAGGTGGCGGCTATGCGGGCGCAGGAGGAAGGGAACGAGGCGATGGAGGCGCGCAAGGAGCGGAAAATCGGGCGTGGGAAGCAGCAGGTGAGTGCGCGACCGCCCCGCGCTTGGGCGAGGAGAGAGGTCGACGCCGGATGGGCCGGGCCTGTTCCTGCTGCGTGGTTGAAGCTGCGCATGGCGGCGTCGCGGCACGAGAGCGCTGCATCGCCAGAGGAGCCAGGGGTACATGCATGTGCTGCTGCGCGGTGCCCGCGTTCGTGCGTGAGAGCCGGCGTGCGAGCGGGACGCACCGTGATACGGTTGGATGCAGGTCATCGAGTCACGGAAGCGCCTGACGGCGTTGCGGACGCGGACGGACGTCGCGGTGACGCAGGTGAAGGTCACGGCGCTGCAGAAGGAGCGTCAACGGAGGGAGACCGAGGAGGAGCGGCGCAAGGAGCTGCGGAAGGACATGCTGGTGGAAGCGGAGCAGAGCGCGGCGAACAACGCGCAGGTCGCGTCTCACTGGAGCGAGCTGTTCTCGATTGAGGTCCCTCAGGCAAGTGCACGACGCCCCGGCGGCGTGGACTCCCGCAGCGACAGCGACGGCGCGACGCGCGCGGCCCGGGTGGCGCCCCCGCACGCGCTGAGCGCCCCCCGCGCCCCCTCGACCGGTTCGCAGGACCTGTGGAAGGCCATCCAGCAGCAGAGGGAGGCGTGTGCCAAGATCGTCGAGTCGAAGGACAAGCTGGTGGACGACCTGCGCGGCGAGCTGGCCTCCAAGCACGAGGACTTCACGCGGCTCCTCAAGCGCCACCAGGACGAGATGGACACCCTGCTGACCGCCATGGCTGCCCAGCACCGGGAGACGCAGGCCGCGTACTCCCACGAGCTGCAGCAGATCGAGGACGCGTTCCTGCTCGAACAGGTGCGCGCACGGGCGCTAGCGAACCGTGCCGCCCTGCAGAAGCCCTGTCGCACGGCATGACATGACATGGGCGCGTGGTCTGGCACTGCTCCCCCCTGCAGGAGGAGCTTCTGGCGGCGAACAAGCAGGAGATCTCCGCGTTGATGGACAAGAGGTTCAACAGCGAGCAGCAGTTCCAGGAGCGCACCAGGGAGCTGGCGGAGCAGTACCACAAGGCACTGGACGACCTGATGGTCAAGGTGAGCACGTGGCCCGCGAACGACCCCACGTGCCGCGTGCGCATGTTCCGCCTCCGACCTGCACCGTCGATGCGGGAGCGCGCGTGCAGGACGCGGAGGACTACAACAAGCTGAAGGTCAACCGGGAGGGCCTCATTCAGATCCAGGAGCAGCACCTCGAGGCCATGCGCGCGACCTATCAGCTCAACAACGAGAAGCTCGAGTACAACTACCGGGTCCTCGTCGAGCGGTGAGTGCCGCCAGGGCCTGCATCGCGTGGTGCACGCACATGCAAGTCGGGCATGCCGACGACGGCCCGCGGCGTTGCGCGCCCCCCGCAGTGATCACGAGAACAAGAACACGATCAACAAGCAGAAGCGGAAGATCGCCCGGCAGCGCGACATCCTGAGCACGCTGAAGGCGCGGTACCACGAGCTGGACCGCAAGTACCAGGAGGAGAACATGCGCCTGACGGAGGAGTACAAGCGCGTCACGGAGCTGTTCAAGGACCTGCAGGTGCGCGCCGGGGGCACGGCCCGCGCGAGCGAGCGAGGCCGCGCACTCCCGCTCCCATCGACGCCTTTCAGCGGCAGTGCTGCATCTTGCAGGGAAGACGAGTTGGTTTGTGCCTCGCGCGTCTTGCAGTCCAAGTTCCGGCACTTCGAGGAGTCGGACCTGAAGATCTACCAGGAGGTGTGGGCCGTGAACGACGAGGTCGTCGCGGAGCTGGTGCAGCGCGTGCTGCGCGCGGACAAGACCATCCACGAGCAGCTGCTCGGGTGGGGCTGGCGGCCCCCGCACGAGAACACCTTCCAGAGCCCGTGGGAGCAGATCGAGAAGGACATGCAGACCCTCGCAACCGAGGTACGCGGGCGTCTCGCTCCGGCCGAGCCTGCCTGGTGCTCTGCGACGCGTCGTTCGAACGCGTGCGCCGCGGCGATTCCTGCCGCTGAGCCGCACACGGCCGCCGCGCCCCGTGACGCAGGCGGACGGAGAGGGCGAGGGCGCGGAGAGCGCTGCGCGGCAGAAGCTGCAGGAGCGGCTGCAGGAGCGCAAGTACATGGGGCTGCTCTCCCTCCTCCTGGACGAAGCGGGCTTCCTGATCGAAGCGCGCGCGAAGGCCCTCCTCAACACGCTGCCCGCGGACGAGCAGGGGCGCGTCGCGGTCGACGCCGTCCTGAACGCGCTCGGCGTGCAGGACGTGGAGACGCTCGACGCCCTCGTGGAGCACCTCTCGCTCAAGGGGCGCGGGCGCGGCCTGCACAGCAAGTCTGGAGCCTCGCGCCTGGTCCCCAAGGAGAGCCAGAAGTCCGAGCACTCGGCGTCGCCGTCGACGACCGCCCACCAGAAGGACGATGAGGAGGTGCGGCCCACTGCAGCAGCGACGGCTGGACGTCTCGCCCAGCGAGTGGCGCCCTTGCCCGCCGCACGGCTGTGTCCCACGCTCTTGTCCGCGCCGTGGTCTGTCCGTCGCAGTTGGAGGAGTGGGTTCCGCGCGACGAGGTGGTGCAGCGGCTCAAGGTGTTTGTGGAACAGGAGGGCAACCAGGCCCGCTCCGTCAAGTCCAAGCCGGGCGCGGCGTCGAAGGTGAGCGCCGCTGCATCGAGGCGTGGCGGTGGACGAGCGTGGCTCACTCGCTTGGACGCCGTGAGCGCTGCGTTGCGACCGTGCTTGGTTCGTTGCCTTGTGGGTGCAGGTTTCGGTGATGACGAAGCGCATGATGGAGAAGGAGCGGCTGTACTGGAACAACATGACCAACGTGGTCAGCGAGCGCGGCGTTCGCGTCTGGGCTGCTCTGGAGCGCAAGCTGCAGGGGTACCTGAAGATGCTCAAACACCGCCAGTCGAGGCTGGAGGAAGTCGACAGCCTGCAGGCGCAGAACGACGAGCTGCGCAACCTCCTCGCACAGTACCTCTCTTCGCGGGTCAACGAGGAGCTCTGCTTGCCACCTGCTCACGTGATGTGATGCTTCCTTCACACCGATCTGTGCAGCTATGCGCACCACACGATGCACTATGCAGCAGTGAGCGAACCGAGACGCACAAGCGGCTCCGTTTCCTTGCGGATCATAATAATATATGAGGGAAAGATCTTCTGTGTTGTGGTCATGCATACGTGGCCTGGCCGCGCACCGAGGCGCGTGGAGCACGCTTGCACGCCCTATGTGTATCACTGCTGCTAGCGATGCGCCCCGCGCCTGGCCTTGAGTGCACGGGCACGTGCAGCGCTCATCGTGGTTTCAAGAGCTCAAAGGCGTTCTTCGGCTCCTTCCTGGCGCGCTTGTCACTCTGCTTCTGGCGCCAGTCCATCCTATTTCCCATGGTGTGCATCGCAGGCCCACCGAGAACGATCGCTTTCCATTTTTCCACAAGTGCTTGAGCTGCACTGGCGACGTCCGGGTCGCTGCACGCACGGACAAGCCGCTCGTTGCGAACACATACGCAGCTGGCACTACGCACGTCTACTCTTGCGTTCAGAGACGAACCTGTTGTTCTTGCCCAGCCGTTTCACGGCCTTGCCGACCTGGGTCTCGACCAGCTGCGTGTGACTGATTCGTGCCGCTGCAAGGACGCGCAGTGCCGCCCTCTGCTGCACGGCATCGTCATTCGCAAGCTGTTCCATCAACGCGACGATGTCTGCCCGACGGATGTTGTTCGGATTGATGGCGCCCTTCACGATGCCCTTGAGCTCGGTGATAGCGCGCTGCCTTCCGGGCCGGTCCCTCTCGCCCCGCTCGCCCCTCTCGGTCCGGCCCATCCGCGACAGCTTCTACTTTGCCCGAAAGAGGCTGTGACTGGTGCTCGGGCCGTGAATCGGCGGGCCGTAAATCGGCGGGAACTGAACGTGGTTGCTCCTCATGTGCATGCAAAAAAGGCGCGCATCCTGCTTGCAAGTTCCGCCAAGCACGCGCCGTCGAAGTGGCACGACGTGCTCTCGCAGCAGGGACGCATGTGCTGCGGCAAAGTGCGGCCCGCCCGCCGACCGTTTCGCTGACAGTCGGACAGTCTCGGCCCGGTCGGACCGGCAGCGAGGATGCAGGCCAGAAAGGACGAACTTCTTCAGCAAGACGTTCGTGGGGATGCATGCGCCCTGCTCCGTGCCGCTGCGCCCCCGGGCATTCCGATGTGGGAGGGAAGAAGAACCAGGCTCGCGGGCATGGCGCCTCGACGACAGGACAGCTCTGAGCGCTCAGTGACCAGCGGAACGGTCACAACGCGCCACCTGCTGGCGCTGCTTCGGTGATCTGCTTGTACACCGTGTACGGCGCCACCTCCTGCGCCACCTTCATGACGACACCGAGCAAGGAGAGTGCTGAGTAGAAGGCCACTGGGATCTCCGCGACGCCGCGAACGACGAAGAACGTGATGCTCGCAGACATCAGCAGCCCCGCTGCTACCTCGATCAGCTTCCCTGCGGCGACAGTCGGCTGGGCCCACAGCGTGAAACGATCGACATACGCATCGGTCCAAGTGCACTGATGACGATGCTTGGTGTTTCGCGCGTGCTGTGCCTGCAACGGCTCACCTGCCACCAGCGGCGCAAGCAGCGGCAACAGCACCACGCGTCTGCGTCCCTCCGCCAGCTGGCGGGAGCGCTCCAGCGTCTGCTTCGCGTCTGCTTCCTCCAAGACGGCGATTGGGTGCGACATCACCAGGTTCGCAATGCGCGGGAGGGTGAAGGGGAGCGTCACCAGCAGGAGGGACAGTGCCTGCGCAGCGCGAGATGTGGCAAGCATGTGTGTGAGACGCGCTGGTCCGCCGAAACGTCCGACGACCTGCGGCAGACACGCCTCACCTGCAGCGGCAGCATCCTCAGCGTCAGTGCCACCTCGACCGCGAACAGCCGCTTCCACGCAGCCCGCACGCCCGGCCAGTGTCCGCGCAGCTCAGCGACGGCCTGCTTGATGCGGTCAACCCACCCAACCTTGACAGGGTCTTCTTCTTCCCCCTCCCCAGCCGCAACGTCCACGCCCGACCCCTCACTCGCGCGGGCGTCCAGCGTGCGGAGCGCCAGCGCCGTCGCGGCGGACTTGAGGGCCATCCCGACCGGGAAGGCAATGAGCAGGAAGAACAACACACCAAGAGCTTGGTAGCCTGCGTGGGTGCGCGGGTGCAGCCGCCGGGGTCGGCGGAGACGGTGGCAGGCAGACAGCGACGTTCGGGGACGGCGTCGCTGCGGTGCCCTGCAGGGGGGCACGTGTGCTGTCGCACCCGGGTTGCCAGTGTTGATGTTCGGGTCCGACGACAGCCACCACGCGTTCTCCAGCACGTTCCTCGTCAGCATCCCAGTTGAAATTGCAACCTCGTTGGTGATCCGATGGCATACGCGGTGAAACAGCCAGAGCACAGCATCACCTGCAGCAGGCAGCAACGGGGCGACCCTGTCAGAGCCGCGCTTGAGGCCAGGCCACGGATGTTGAGAGCCTGCCGTGTCATTGCGATCTAAGTGAGCGCGTGGGGTCACTCATGCTGGTCCTGATCCGGCAGGGAGGCCGGGAGCGCACCAGACAATACACAGATCATCAACGGGACGAGCGCATCTCGCAGCTGGCCGAACATGCGGATGATGATCGCGCGTGCGCTGAGAGATGCTGCACTCTCAGCGACATCGGCACCACCAGCGTCCGGCGACCCGCTCTCGGCGGACCGAAACCGCCACCTCCCTATGCTGCGGGCGCCGTGCCGCTCTTGTCGCCCGCTGTGAGACCACTCCCCGGCCGCGCTAGTACGCTGTTGACTCAGAGATCTCGACACGCCGGTCCTACTGGCAGACACGCGCAGGCAGGGTATCCTGCGCGACAGTTTGTGTGATCCCTGCTCGTGCCCCGCTGCGCCGTGGGCGGGCTGGAAGATCGCGTGCGACCCCATGATGCGATCTTTCACAGCAGTCGCATGCGAACGCGGCCGTGACGCGCGCTGCGCGGACGTATTGCGCCCGCCAGTGAGCATTGACACCCCACATCTGTCAGCACGCACCCCGTCACGGGAGCCCAGACGGTCTGTGCGATGACGCAGCCGAATCGCATGGCATCCTATCTCGAACGCGTCAGGATTCGAGGGGCGAGGAACCAGCGTCGATAACACCAGTTCGTGCATCAAATGACACTTGCATAGAGTAGTAATTGACCACCCGCGCACGAAACGAAATGCGGGTGTGCTATCGTCCTGATCAAGGCGGCAGCGTGCTAGGAGTACTCGCGCGAAATGCCATGTGAGCGTGCCATCATGTGCCAAGGGAAGGCTCTGACCTGCAATCAGTTAGAGTGAGTGGCGGGCGTCATCAGCAACAACGCGGCGAGCCGCGCGAGTACTGGACGACGCCCGCCAGCCGACGCGCCGAAGTGCTGGTCCACGTCCTAGGCTGCTTGTACCAGGGGGTGTCGGCAGCCGGCTGGGTGACAGCGGTGACTGAGTCTGCGGCATTGTCCGCGTTGTGTGGCGACGCGCCGACGGCTACTCAGCTCTCCTCGTCATCGCCGTCCCCGCGCGTGGCCTGTCATGCGAAAAGGGATCATACCTCGGTCTAGCGGCCACGGAATACGCGCATGGCCAACATGTCAACATCGGGGGGGTAACAGAGTGCGTCATGTGTGCGGGCATGGCTGGATAGTTCCGAGCCAGCTTCGCAACGCCGGGATCATGTATGAGGGTGACGAGTTGCAGGGCGCCGGGCACGCCCTGTCAGCAGGTTGGCCAGTATGGTCTGCAAACTGCACGTGGCGACGCACGAGGTCAGCCAGGCCCGCCGGCGTGGCAGGGCCAAAATGCGGGCTCGGGTGCGTCCGGCAGGCGGCGCGGTGGATCGCCAGGACCTGTCGCATGCAGTAACCTCGATGCGCACGCATGCAGCGCATCATGGCCGACATCTTGGCTACGTAGCTGTCGCGGTCAGTCACCTCGCTGGACACGCGGATGTGTTCGGTGCGGACGATGTTGTAAAGGTGTCGTCGCAGCAGCGCACACGAAGCGTGGGGGTACTGTATGAGGTGAATGTTCTCAGGAAACAGACCGCGTTTGTCATAGTGCGAGATCAGGAGGAAGCCCTGATATTCGGGATGCGGACGCACGCGGAGGTCTAGGAAGGAGACACCGTCGAGCGGGTTCGCTGGGGCGTCAAATTCGACCTCAAGACAGGGGGGGTACATGTTATGTATACCAGAGATGAGATCTACGATCGACGACGGGGTTTCGGGGGGCGGGGTGGGGGGGCGGGGGTGGGTGTTGAAGTAGCGGTACAGTGCGTTCGCGAGAGAGAAATTGTCGTCGATGTAGCGCCTGGAATAACGGAAAGACCCCAAGACCTTCAGCCAAGCGACGTCGCCAGTGCTCAACCAGCGGTCGCGAAACTGGCAGAGGAACGCGAGCTCATGCCGGAACATGTAGCAGTTCGCGAGGTGGGGGGAGGCCGAGAGCCCCATGGGCACACCGCAGGTCTGGTGATATACGACGCCCCCGAACACCACGTAGGCGCGTTTGACGAGGATGTGCACGAGACCATGAAGTTGCTCGATGCTCGGTGCCCATTTCCCAACCATGCCGTCCGCGTCCGGCAGCTGCGCCACCCACCACCACGTCTCCCTCGCGTCAAACGCGGGTTGCAAGTCGATCAGGAGGTGTTGCCCTGGATGCAGTGCAAAAACAGCGTCGATGTGTTCGATGACGCAGTCGATGAGGCCGGTCCCGTGGTCCGCGCTCGTCTCGTGCCGGATGTGCGTGTAGAGCCGCTTGATGTCGGCGCCCAGCAGCAGAGGTGGTTGTTGAGCATGTATCGCTGAGCGTGGTGGTCATCAAATGACACTTGCATCAAAGCGACCCGGTCAGATCACAGCGCACGATCCTCGCCATACTATCAGTTCTAGTCGTACGTGACATTGAAACTCTTCGTGATCATGCTGCCGCGCTTGCGGGTGTTGTATGCCGCCGGGCCTGGCCCCGGCGCATCCTTCGTCTTCAGCCGCTCGCCCACGCCGAAGCCGCGCCCGGTGGGGCTCATCGTCCTCGTGACGGCGCTGCGCGGGTCGTACTCGCCCGGTCCCGGCACCCGGCTGATTTTCTGTCCGGCGGTCAGCTCGTTCGCGGGGAACCTTTGCGAGGAGCACAGGAAGTGGTCGTCTGGCCGTCCCTTCACGGGGTTCCTCTTCGCGACCTTGGTCCACTGGTCCGGCAACGAGTAGGTGGCGGGGTGCGGCGTCGGCTTCTTGTACTCGACCTCCAGGCCCGAGCGCTCGTCCTTGATGTACAACACCTGCGGGAGCGCACGCCACGTCCGCGCCGTGAGCCTCGCAACGGCCTCAGCGAACGGACCTCGTCGCCACGAGCGAGCGCTCGGCACATGCGTCCCTACCTCGTGATCGCTCTTGAACCTGTCAACTTGACTGTGGAACGCACTGCTGGGCTTCGTTTGTGTCTTGTAGGTTTGCACGAGTATGGGGATGTCCAAGTCATACCTCCCTGGCCCTGGACTCCGCGATGCGCCTTGCACCAGGAAGTGGCTCGAGCCAAAGCGCTGTCCCTTGGTGCAGAAGTCTGACGCGATGCTCCCGACCTTGCTTTGCACCTTGTGTGCCAGCGACGTGGTCTCCGCGTTCTCGTAGGTGCCCGGCCCGGGGCTTGTGACTCGCCCTGGCGCAAACCTGCACGCTCAACGCATGGACACCCGGGTGCGCACTACGTGGGCTGCGTCAGGCCAGAGGGAGTCAATTGGCGGAAAGATTGCTGTGCGGAGCGCACCTTGGGACGGTAGAGGTGAACGCTTGCCGCTTGTCACGGGCCATGCCAGACTTGTAGTTATATGTTCCAGGGCCTGGGTTCTTCATGTTCGTTGGGCCTCCTCGAAGTTTGGTGGCATCCCTGCGGGCGTGACAACACAGCGTGTCAGCGAACGCCGTCGACGACCTCATCGCGTCGCAGGGCCGCGCGCAGGACAACCATCCGACTCACTTCTGGTAAGGTCTCGCCCCCGTGGTCAGGAACGCAGCCACGCGCTTGGAGGTGTAGCCGTCGGTCAGTTTGGGGTTGTACGCCGTGGAGGGCGGCGCAGCCGTCGTGGAGCGGTGGAACCGGTCGATCGACGAGCGGAACATGTGTGTCCCCTTGATTGCCTGCAGCTATCCGCGGCGCTAGTGACGTGAGGCGCGCGGTTGGCTGTGCCCCTGGGCAGGGACGACGACAGGGTTCAGGGGCACCCACCTCCACCGACGCGTTATGCCGCTCCCATCCCTTCAGCCGCATCGCAGGCACGACTGCCTGGACGTCGGGGTCGGGTTCCGCTCCGTCGTAGGCGCCCGGCCCTGGGGTCGTCTGTGGTTTGAACAAACTTCTGTCGTTACGAGCCTTCCCAAAGTCCGTTGTTTTCTTCGTCTTGAGAACGTCAACTTTCGGTCTATAGCTCGTGGGTCCTGGCCGGTCAACCCCCGTACCGGTCATGAGTCCCTCGGGGATCTGGACGCACACAGGGGGGTGGGGACTCGCGTGTGTCGCCAGCGCACCGAACAATGGACGCGCCACGGTGCGAGATGCCCTCGCTTCCAGGCGGTGGGAGCGCCGCGATCGGCCCGCACCTGCGCGACGAGGTTGCCGTACTCGTCCTCCTCGTACCCATAGCTCCTGAAGCGGTCCGGCACACTCGGCACGGGCGCGCGCTTCGTGAAGTCCACGCGCCGCGGACTGCTCTGGCCGCCGGTCACGTCCGCCCGCCCCGACGACTGGAACTCCGGCCCGAGCACCGTCGGGTCGTACCGGTGCGACTTCTTGATCCAGCCGTCTCCGTCCTTGTACGTGCCGGGCCTGCGCGCTCGGTGCCGCGTGGGCGGTGACGCTGCGGACGCACGGCGTGCGACGTGCAAGCGCTGCCGGCGGCCGGGCGTCGTGAGCTCACCCTGGCATGTCCACGTTGCGCTCATGTGCCACCAGCCGCACCGTCTCGCTGCGGAACGCGCTGCTGGCCACGCCCGACGTGGGCCGCTTGTCAGTCTTCCAGTTCGCCCGGGCGATCTTCTCCGCCGAGTCGTACGTTCCGGGACCTGCGGAGCAACGCACGAGCGCGTTGGTTGGTTGCCAGCGTGCAGCCCAGCGCGGGCGTGCTCGTGCGGCCCAGAGACTTCGCGGGACGGAACGCGCGGCTGGGGGGCACGCAACAATCAGGATTGCCCGAAAGAGTGCGGCAAGGGAGCCTGGTTTCGCGTCGGCGGGGTGACTGCAAGGGACCGAGCTTGGCATGTGCAATAGCACGCCCCGACGGGTACAGCCACGCCCTTTCGGCCGCCACACTGTCAAAACCTCGCAGTTACCAGGGTAAGGAATCCGCGGCCGGGCGGGGTGGGCCCCGCGGGCGCTACTGTAGGCGGGGCTGCGGCGTGCATGTGGCTGCTGGGTGCCAGGAGCCCACGCAGGGGAGCCGAGGTCCGCTCGCTGGTCGCAACAAGGCGTGCGATTGCAGCGACAGCACGTCGGTCGGCGGGCCGGTGCGCAGCAGTCCGTGACGATCGTCAGAACAAGTTGCGCGCGTCGTCGACAGGCCAGCGCCGCCGGTTCCTCGGGCGAGGCCGCTCGGCGTCGAGCGCTCGGCGAGCACGTAACGTTGTGCCGCACCTGGAAGACTGGTCTTCAACAGGATGGACGACTTCGGTCGCCTCGACCCGAAGGGTGCGGGAGAAGTCCGTGCAGGCACTGGAGGCGACACCAGGTCATAGGAGCCGGGCCCGGCGTCGCCCGCCGTGCGCGGCTCCCCCAGCTCCCTGCCTGTCCGGTATACGAACGCCATGTCGCCTACGCTCCCATGTGCGTGCTGGCGCGGAGGTCGCTGAGCTCCCGGAGATGCCAGGCCAGAGACAACTCCTGTGTGGGAATCGGACCAACGGCCCACCCGCCCTGCAGCCGCCAATCACCGCGACCTGCGAACTGTGCTCTATCGCTGACCGCGGCCGTGCGGGGCCGCGCCAATGGCGCCGCGCGGCACAGTCGCGGGCGTGAGGCAGCACTCCAGGGCTCTGAGGAAAAGTACCCTCCCGGCCTCGGCTGCTCGACCTCAACAGGCGGTGGAGCACCCGCGCAGACGCAATGCGGCCGAAAGCCTTTGAGGCAGCGAGAGTGCAAGGTTTCCCGACGCGGCGAGCGGGGACCCCTTGATGCTTGACCAGCAGACTCGTCTGTACTCGACAGCATCAGCGGCGCGCCAGACGCCTCGTGATCAATGCCGGGCTAATGCACCGTACACCCGTCTCATCGCGGCCATCATACACGTGGCGAGATGCAGCGCAGCGTCGAGGCGCTGCTGCGGG
Source organism: Pedinophyceae sp. YPF-701 (assembly GCA_916048055.1). Lineage (NCBI taxonomy): Eukaryota > Viridiplantae > Chlorophyta > Pedinophyceae > Pedinophyceae sp. YPF-701. The sequence goes on along the minus strand of CAJZHL010000016.1, from coordinate 265,319 downwards.
ACCTTCAGGCGGTGCAGCATGAACCAACGCACGCCGCGCTTGCTCTCAGTGAGCGGGCAGCGGCTGACCTCGTCGCGGTCTTGAAGTCCCTCGATCTGCTGCCATCGGTCGTGATCGGGCGTGGGCGCATCATTGTCACAGAGGCGCACCTCAGGTGTGCGCTCGTGTTGCCACCAACCTTTCCAGGGGTACACTGCTCCGTCAAGCCGAGCTGCGGCACCCCGACGTACGACATGCAGGGAGGAAGTTCTGGTCGCCGCGGAGCGTGCCGGAGGACGTTGCAGCGTGGATGAGATAGCAGATAGTTTGGAGCTTGACAGAGACGCGGTGCTGCGAGCAGTCGACCAGATCGGGCGAGAGGGGACGCAGCTCATCGAGAACGGTGGAGAACTGATCACGCAGGTGCCGATCACGTTGAACACCGGATTCGCGGTAGCTGTGCGACGCCGGCAAAAAGAAACACCACCTGGTGCACGTGGGCAGCCGCCGGGCCCGTCCCGATCCACTTGGGTCTGCATGGTGCGTAGCGTCCGCTTTCGGGACACACGCGCGCCCGCACCGCGAGTCCTCGCCCGGGTCTGGACTCGTTATCTCAGTGTGTTTCTTTGCAGGCAGCATGGGAGAGGCTTGGGCGCGAGGCGCGCCACTTCCTTCACCTGAGAGGCGGCGCGATACCAGTGCCGACGGTGTGCGCGAAGCTGAAGCTGACCGTCGGCCTGACGATGACGCTGCTGGAGCAGCAGGTGCAGCTGAGTGTGCGGGACGGGTGGGTGTACTCTGATGCGCACCGTCAAGGCCAAGAAGCGCGGGTCCGTGGTGCGCTGCGGGGCTGTCTTCGCCCGACGAGGCGACACAGCAAAGTGGATCCCACCGGCCGGATCGCGACCGAGTTGGTGCGGCGGGGCGATGTCGCAGGCAGTCTCGCCGAACACGTCTACACGCCCAAGGTCTGGGCTTCGCTGCTCAGGGACATCGTCAGTGCAGCAGCTACGAATCAGACATCCGAGGGCGTGCGGCTCCGCCACGCCTCCATCCACGACACACAGCTGCATGCAGCGTTCGAGGGGCTGAGCGACGACCTCGAACAACACGGATGCGCGGACATTGCGGCCATGCTCCCAAGGTGAGCATGGCACGGTGGGACGGCGGTGTACGCGCAATCGTCTGCACGCGCCTTGTTCAAAATTCCAGCTGCCCAAAATTCCAGCCTCAACCTTTCATGCCTGGCCGTGTGCAGTTATTTATCCCCCGAGGATCTGCGATGTGCGATCGATCTCTGGCGAGCACGCGAATCGCCTGGAGACGGAGTACTTGTCACCGGGTCGTGTGTGGTTGTCAGCCGCGTCAAGCTGGAGCAACACCGCAGCCGCCTCCTCCAGGAAGCGCGAACGGCGGCCGATCTCGTGATGAGAGACTCTCGCACACAGACGCCTCGTTCCGGGGACGTGGATGGCAGCGCACCGTCCTGCAGGCCTGTCACAAAAGACAATCCTGTGCCGACCGCACCACCTGCGGAAGCGGTGAATGACGCTTGGGTGGAACGCCGGTTGCTCGAAGAGTGGCCCGCTTTGCGGACGCTCGCCCGGAGCGCGGTGCGCGGCCTGGTCTCCGACTTGGCAGTGGACGTCGTGGCGAGGTTTGAGCAGCGCCTCCAGGAGCTGAGGGACCACGCAAAGGCCGTGGGCAAGCAGCGAGGAGCGTTGTGCGAGAAGATTCAAGGACTGTGGGCAACTTTCGTGTTTCATCTCGAGGGGCTCATGGCTGCGGACCTACCTCAAGATCTGCGAGCGGCACTCGAAGACCATCTGCTGCAGACCAAAGCCGAAGGCATTGCCGCGTCGCTTGGGATACTCTGGACTCTTGGTGCCACGGATCGGGATAGGTTGTGCGGAGAAGGAAGGCTGGAGCGCTTCACATCCATGACAGATCCGCAGGTCTCCCACACACCGAGCTGCTGCCCAGGCCGGCTGTCGCCATGTGGATTTGCGTTTCCATGCACTATACCGCGTCGCTGCAAGCGATGAGTCACGCGTGCGCCGTTCAGGGATCGGCAAGTGGACACAGTGACTTCTCTCCTCGCAGGAAAGGACTTCCTGCGAGGAGGTCCTTCGAACGATGGCGCAGCACGCGGCTCGCCCCGTCCCGACAGAACTTCACGACCTCCTGTCTTCTCGCGTGGGAGATAGCGATGCTTTCGCGTCGCGCGTCCGTGTTGTCGCGACCGCGATGGATGTACTGCTTGATACCGCCACTGGATCCTCCCGAGGTGTTCGCGCAGCAGACGACATGAAACAGGCAGAGGCCCGTCGCCCGTGCAGTGTCCGCGCCGGTCGATGAATGTTGGCGCCAGTGCGGGCCCGCGGCGACAGTTCGAGTGACTAGACCACGACGGATCTTGCGTCTGACCCGTCTTTCGTCCTGACGGCTTCGATGCAGGACTTCAGACGGCAGCAGCTGGCGGTACTGGCGCAGGGAGCCGCACCGTTGGCGCAGGTGCTGGCCGCAGCTGTCTCGATCCTCGCACTTTGCACACTTGGGCAGGCACTTCTCCTGCCGTCCCGTGCCACCAGCAGCCTGATCAGGGTGGTGGCCAAACGAATGCCCCCGCACGAAGCTCGGCCCCTGCTGGATTTTGCAGTAAACGTTTCGAAAGCCCTCAGAGGCGATGATGGCGCTGCGAACGCATGTCGCAAGTACCAGCAGGAACTCTATAACAGTTTCATCGCGTAGTGCACGGATGAAGCTGTTCAAATATCGGAGAGCACTCCACATTGTAACGCGACCGGAGCCTGGGCTGTTTTACACCGCCTCCGCCCGCTGGATGCATGTTCAAGTGCACGCGCTGATGGGGGGCGCGCGCGTTAGCTTTAGAGTGTCCCCGAAGCATTCCGGGACGTCGTCGAGGTTTGTCATGTCGCGCCCCAGGACGGAGCGCAGGATATGGTGTCACAGCCGCCGGCTCTGCCGCTCCCACAACAGTGGGGGGATGACGTGTGCGTTGACTACCTCTGGTCCGTACGCAAACGATGGCTCACGGCCGACGGTGCGAAACATCCGACACCTCGGCTCGCCTCACTGCAAGCCGTCTGAATCCGACGGATCATTCCGATGCGGAAGGCTGTCGCGATCTAGCTTCATCCGGCCTTCATCCACAGCGCGCTGCAGAATCTGCAGCGCAAACTCCCCGCACGAGAAAGCCGTCAGATCCGGATAACCGACTGCGGCGACCAGCTCGCGGGCGACCGGGCTCATGCATCTGGCCGCACCTCGTTGCCCTTCCCTCGCATGTCGAACCACGATGCCGTGATGATTGCAAAACAAGACCACTGCCCAATCAAGCGCCAACGCAAGAAGGTCTTCCCTGGCACGGAGGCGGCCATACTGGGACTTCGCGACACGCGGCCCGCCATGACGAGACAGCCTGCAGCTCGCGTTCCAGCCATGGCGAAGCGTGGGGGGGCTGATCGTCAAATCGAGGGCCGCGACAGCACTGAACGTGAAACCTCATGCACAGAGGCTCTCGGTGGATGCTCTGGGTCCTGAAACGCCGCGCATCGAGGTCGCTTCATCGCGACTGGCGCCTTACCGACGGTGATAGCTAGGGAGCCTGCTATGAGTGGCGTCCATTGCATCTTTACTCGACGATTCGATTCTTCAAGCTCCTCCAACACATCCTTGGGGTACTGAGCTTCCATCTCATATCGAGCGTCGAGGCCTTTCTGCCGCAACTCTGCGCAGACGGCGTGGGACAAGCACGGAGGCCTCGTGTGGCCCCGCGCGCACGCCCAAGTGTTTCAGGCAGTGCATCGCTTGGTGCACGCGAACGTGGAAACGATGCAGTCGGGAAAACATGCCTTGGAGTTTCTTGCCCACCCACGTGTTGGACAGCGGAGGATCCATGCCGTGGATGCCCTGGGACATCGGGAAGGACGCAAACGCGCCCATGCTGCTTTTCAGACGCACCCAGGTCCCGAAAGAGAGTGATAGGCCGTTGCTGGTGGATCGTGTTCCCCGCGAACGCTGAGCACACTGAACTGCAGTACCCTACCGATCCCCTTGTGTGTCGAGTCCTTGTCCTCCCTGCTCCCAGTCCAGTAGCAAACACCCAGGTTTTGTCACTGTGGCGGTCCCTCGGCCAAGTGCGCCTTAGGCGGCCGAGCTCGTGCAACACGTGCCGGGCACGGACGGGCGGACCTGGCCTGAGACACCACCATGACACGGCGCGGGCGGACCTCCCGGCCTGCAGGGCATCGCCGCGCTCCCGCGACGCACGCGCCCAGAAGCGGTGATCACCGCGGCGACGAAACATCGCGCGAGGACTGACCGGCGCCGTCGAGCACGCAAAGAGAGAGAGGCGCTCTGCTCAGCTTGGCGGGATGGCGGAGGCCGGGGCGCAGACGCGGCAATATGCCGTGCAGCTGGCGGGAGCTGGAGGAACGGTGCGTTGCCAGCCCTCGCCGCGCGCCGTGCGTGCTGGTGTCGATCAAGCTTGCGGCATCAGCCATAGCGTGCGCAAGCTTCTTGCCTGCGTCGCCATGGGCAGCTCGGACGCGCGACGACGCACCCGGCGGCCCCGCCCTATCCGTGGAGCAGATAGGTCGCGGTACGCGTGGTACTCGCGGGCGGTATTGCGTGGGGGCGCAGCTGGCGCGCGCGAACCACCAAAGCAGCGCAGAGCGCGCGGGTTTGCGGTAGGGCGCCGTCCCCCGACCGTTTCGGCCTCGGTACCGTGCCAACGTGCAGATTACGGGATCGTTGAGGGTCACGCCAGCGGGAATGCAGTGGAAGAGCAAGGAGGGGGGCAAGACGGTCACAGTCCTCAAGGCGGATGTGCAGGGGCTGCACTGGACCAACGTACGGGCCCCACAGCGCAGAATCTGTTCCGCACCGATCGCTGTCAGCGGTGCCATTGCTGCCCCGATGACGATCGATATCAGTTTCCTCTGCGCCGCGTCCGTGGGGCGTCGAGTCGGGGTGTCACTTTGGCGGGGTTTCGTCGGCTCAGCGCAGGTGGGACGGAGCTGCATGCTGATCGTCGGGGCGAAGGCCAAGGGGCAGGATACGCCGAAGTCGTACATCTTCACTGGCTTCCGCGCCACGGACGCGGATTCCTTGCGCACGGCGGCAAAGGAGCTGTACGAGAGGGACGTGCAGGTGAGCGCCGCTCGACACCGGCACCGACCTGAGACGCTCGCTGCTGCCGTGGCGGCTGCGTCGCTGTGCGGGAACGTCGCGACAGTGGGGGGCGGGTCAGCTCTCACGATGTCAAGGCCGCACTGGTCGCAGGTGGGGGAGATCAGCATCACCGGCAGGAACTGGGGCGCGCTGAAGATCGATGGGGCGTCCCTGCGGTACCACGTCGATGACAAGCTGGCCATCGCGCTCAACCTGCCAGACGTCAGTCAGGTGCGCAACGCAGTCAGTCGGGCTCCGTCGGCGCGCTCCTGCGGGGCGTACGCCGCATGGAGGCCCCTTCGCAAGGAGGCCACTCCCGTCGCTGCCCGCCCACCGCCGCGGGTCCTCCTCGGAATCGCGGCCCCTGCAGGTGCAGCTCAACAACAAGACGGACGTCATGGTGGAGTTCCCCCAGGACGACACGGCCGGCAACGACGACGCGCTGATGGACATGACCTTCTTCATCCCGGCAACGAACGAGGACCTCGGCGACCCGGCCGACATGGACGAGGTGCGTGCGAGCCCCGCGCCTCTTCACTGCTGCTGTGCACCACACGCTCCGTCCACCACGATCGAGTCCGATGTCTGAACCCGCTGCGTGCAGGATGGGCCCGCCAAGGTGGTGTACTCGTCTGTCAAGGAGATCGCCGACATCGACGAGGGAGAGGCGAATGCCGTGGCATCCTTCGGGGAGGTGTCCGTCATCGTGCCCAGGTGAGGCAGAGAAGCCGGCTCAGCGGATGCCCGCTCCCTGCACTCCGCATGCAATGTCGCCCAGCGAAATGCGTCGTTCCGGCCGGTCGCCGCAGGGGCAAGTTCACGGTCGAGATGCACATGGGTCTCATCAAGCTGTTGGGCCAGGCGCAGGACTTCGTCATCCGGTACAACTCCATCGCGAGGTGCTTCGTGCTTCCGAAAGCACAGACGCCGCACACCATCGTGGCGATCTCGCTCGACCCGCCGATCAGGAAGGGACAAACGTACTACCAGCACATCCTGCTCCAGGTGCGGTGCTGGCGGGCGCACGGGGCAGCAGGACGCGCTGCGCGGTCTCGATCTGCTGGCTGGGTGCTACGCCATGGGCTCACGAGTCGCCATGCATGAGACCGGGGACGCCGTGCCGCCCTCTTGTGCGTGCAGTTCCCGTCAGACGAGGAAGTGGAGGTGCCGGAGCTCAACTTGACGCCGGAGCAGTTCGAACAGAAGAACAAGAAATGCGGCGGCAAGCTGGAGAAGTCGTACAGCGGGCTGGCGTTCGACGTCTTCGCCAAGCTGATGCGCGGGCTGGCTGGCGCGAAGCTCACTCGGCCTGGCAAATTCCGCACCGCTCAGGACGACGCGTACGCTGTGCGGTGCAGCTACAAGGCGGACGACGGCTACTTGTACCCGCTCGAGCGCGCATTCTTCTACGTGCACAAGCCGCCTATGCTGATTCCCCATGACGACATCAGCTCCGTCATGTTTGAAAGAAAGGTGCGGTGCTTGGAGGTCGACCTTGCTGCAGAAGAGCGCGGGACGTACGCTCAGTCGCGCCGAACGACAGCCTTCGTGCGCGACTCCATCTTGCAGGGCGAAGGGGTGAGCACGAAGACCTTCGACCTGACCGTCATCACGAAGCAGGATGCAGAGCACCAGTTCCGTGGCATCGCTCGCGAAGAGTGGCACAACCTCCTCGAGTTCATCCAGGTATGCATCCAGCACAGTCCGAAGGGGCTTTTCCATTGATCAGTGCCATTGCGTCAATGGTGAGCGGTACGTCCCGGCTGCAGGCCAAGAAGCTCAAGATTGGGAACCTCAGGGAGGCTCAAGCCGGCCCGGGTGGGGCCAGGGGCACCATGGCGACTCTTCAGGCGATGGAGGGCGATGTCGACCACGCGGCTGAGCTGTTCCGCACCGATGACCTCGAGTCGGAAGACGACGAAGACTTCGACGCGGGCGAGGAAGGGGAGCCGTCGGGTATGCTCCTGTCGCCGAGCGCGCGCGCACCCACATGGCCTCCCACGGCGCGCGTAACTCCCGAGGGGCGACTGGTTTGCACCACGCACGTGCAGACGACGACGACTCCAGCCTGTCGGAGGGCGGTGACGAAGAGCCCGGCGAGCCCAAGGAAAAGAAGGAGAAGAAGAAGAAGAAGCGGCCGGTGAAGGAGGCGGAGGTGCGCCGGGGGGGGACAAGGAACCGCGCTTTACTGCTTGCCCCCGGGATGTGCGCCCGACTCGCGCGTCGTCCCCGCCCCCGCCCGCAGGAGGAAGCCCCGAAGAAAAAGAAGCGCGCCAAGAAGGACCCGAACGCTCCCAAGCGCAACATGTCGGCGTACCTGTACTACTCAGCGGAGATGCGCGACAAGGTGCGCAACATGTGTCGCGCGTGGAGGGACAACCCTCACCGCGCTTGGCACCCGCACGCCCTCAGCGGCGAGCGCTCAGCGCGCGACGCCGTTGTGTCCCCGCCGCGTGCAGCTCGACGTCGAGAAGCCGGGGCTCTCGCTGACGGAGAAGGCCAAGCTCATCGGGGCGCGCTGGAAGGAGCTGAAGCCGGAGGACAAGGAGCCGTACGAGGACAAGGCGCGCAAGGACAAGGAGCGGTACGAGGCCGAGATGCAGGAGTACCGCGCCGGCACGTTCAAGCCCGCGGGGGCGACCGCTGACGGCGACACCAAGGTGAAGGAGGAGCCGGCCGACGCGCCGCAGGTCAAGCCGGAGGAGCCCGCGGAGGAAGAGGAGAAGCCGGCGGTGTAGGGCGCTCGCCGGGCCACAGTAGGAGCGCGGCCGGCGCTGTGCCTGTAACCGAGAAACAGACAAGACGAACATCAGTGCGACAGACCGTGGGGCGAACACGCGTGCCGCACGCTGACAACGTCGCAGGCGTCGGGCGCATGGGGCTGGCGATTTTTTCGCGCGGATCGATCAGGACAGCACATCGGGGCAACGTGCCGAACACCCCGACTGAGCCGCAACGCGTCGGCAGCCATGTCCGACAGCAATCGAGCCCCGCCGGCTACATGGGCGCTCGATCACCAGCACCCTCGGTGCTGTCCGCGATGCGATAGACCACTCGGCCTGACGACGCGTAGACTCGGGTTCAAGGATGGAAGCGGGCGGCGAGCCCAGCATGGAGGGCCTCCTGCAGCGCACCTGGCGGTTTGACGAGGCAGAGCTCTCTCAGGCTGCGCACTGGATCAATGCGAATGGGTACACAAGGATTGCCGCACAGTTTCCCGATGAGTGGTTGCGCTTTGCAGCCGACGCAACGCTGCGTTTGCGGGCACTGCTGCCCGGCCGTGCCAAGGTGCGGGGAAGCGCTCCAGGGGCGTTGCTCGCGGCGTTCGCGCACTCTCCGCTCCCTGGTACTTGTGTGTTGAGGCATCAGGATATCGTGACTGCCATATTTCGCCGAACCCGCGTCCAAGCGCCCGAAGCGGTGCAGGTGTTCCTCCTGGCGGACAGCACGTACAATTCCGAGTGCGTGGACGAAGTTGCAGCGGCGCATGCGCAGGCAGACTGCGTGGTTCATTTTGGACGAGCAGACTTGTCGCCTGCCTCCACATTGCCGGCGTTCTTCTGCTTCGGGCGGGCCGAGCTGCCTGACTTGCCGCACTTGGCACGTGTCGTCGCCGAGCACGTTGGCATGCTGCCCCGGATCGGCAGCTCCCAGGAGACTTGTCCGCGTCGGTGCATCGTGCTGCTTGACCAGCCGTTTCTGCATGAAGCCGGAAACATTGAGGAGCTTCTGAAACAAGCAACGCTGCCGCTGCCAACAGAGGTCGCACGTGCAGCGTCGCGGGAGACTCGGCCCGTGCGCGGCGGGGCGGCCCAAGCTGATGATATAAACGCCCCGTCGGACCCGCGTGCAACGGCGGAAAGGGGGGCCTGCAAAAGCGCTGGTGCAGACGTTGCGAGACCCGACCCGATCGCCGGCAGTGCAGCGGCGCACGCAGAAAGCGATGGCCCGGCAGAGTGTGTGTGGAGCCGTGATGCAGGCTATCTTTGGGGGTGGGGCGATGGCAAGGGAGACGCGGACGGCCCAAACACACACGACACTGATGGCGGCCTGGCAGCAGACCACGACGCAGACGACGCGAAACGCATAGCATTTATATGGGTTGGTCCCACGACGCCTGCCCTGCGACAGCTGAAGCTCACGTTCAGTCAGGCGAGCTGGGCGCGAGTTGACATCTTGAGTTGGCCTGAAGCCGATCCTGGGACGGATGCACGTCGGGACACGTACCGGATCGAGCTGGAGCACGAGGCATCTCTCATCAACACACTCACCGGGCGATACTTCCTCATCGACAAGGCCAAGGACGCAAACATCATCGGGATCCTTGTTGGCACGCTGGGAGCCGCTGGGTTCCGGCAAGTCATCGAGCGCATCCGCTCCCTTGCGGAGTCTGCAGGTGAGCACCGCCGATCGCAGCAATGAGCAGAATGCCATAGCCGACGTCTTGGCGTGACATGAGAACCCATGTGCTCTGTTCCAGGGAAGAAGACGTACACCGTTCTCGTCGGGAAGCCGAACCCAGCTAAGCTGGCCAATTTCCCTGAAGTCGACATCTGGGTCATGGTAGCAACGGGCCAGGGGATGATTCTTGACAACCGTGATTACCACAAGAAGATCATCACCCCGTTCGAAGCGGAGATTGCGTTCGGCGCGAAGGACTGGGACGGCTCGTACACGCTGGACTGCCGAGAGCTTCTGGAGGGCTTCAAGTGAGAAGCTTCGACGAGTGTCACACGCCTCATGGCTCTTCGAAACCCGCAGTCATGTGGGACTAGAGCGCTGAACTTCTCACGTTTCTCGCCCGCAACGCAGGGCCGATACTCCAAAATCACACGGCATCCAGGGGGCAGAGCTCGACGAAGCCGACCAGCTGGACGACGACGAGCACGAGGACTTGACAACGGCCTTGGTCCAGTCTTCAGAACGGGCTTTGAAGGTAAGCTTGTCTCGCGATATCGTGGATCGCGCAGCGCTCATCACGCGGGCGCACAACTACTGAGAGGGCCCGCGCTGCCCGCAGATCAAGGGGAACACCGACGCGGTGGTGGGCACTGCTGCGGAGTACTACATGGCCAAGCGCACATGGTGGGGTGTAGATGAGAGCGCCGAAGATGACGAACCGCCCGCTGAAATCGTCCCTGGCCAGTCTGGCCGAGCTGTCGGCTACGAAAACGAGGGCAATGCGTTCCGGGGCTGACATCTGGGCGTTCCACCTGCAAGCCACATGCCCAGTGCATCGTCGCGCTCGCCGACGAGGCAAAGGACGACTCTTCGCCAATACAGTCGTGCTGTGGAGGCAAGTGGACGGGGACTCTACTGTGAATCCACAGCAGCATTGCTCTGACGACCTGGCTCTGCATGCAAGGTGTGGGGATCAATCCGGCCCTGCGGGCAGTCACACGTAGACGCGACACCGCGCCGTCATGACCTTCAGGACGGGCTAACTCCGCGGCGGCGTGTCGCCGATACTGCTGTCGAGTACTGCAGCAGCTTCGCCTAGTGAGCTCTCTGCCGAGCTGTATCCTTCACGTGCGCGTCCAGCCTCTTGCACGACTGTCCCAACCGCTTTCTCCGCTTCCTGCATCGCAGCCAGTCGCCGTCGCGCGCCTTGTGCAACGGGGTCGCCAAAGCACGTGTCACGTACAGCGAACGTACTTCATTGAGCATACCGCGACGAGCCCGATGAGTCGCTTGTTCTCATCCTCCAGCTTCTGAAGTCTGCGCTGCAGCTCTCGGGCATTGATACGCCCTCTCCGTGCACCCGACTGCCCGCTCGCAGGTGCAGCGGGTGGCGATGCACCCTGCTCGACGCTATCCAGCAGCGCCTGCACAGGTCACGGGGCAGAGCAGCGGGACGTGACGCCGAGCACGACACACATGCCTCCGCGAGGGAGCTCGCTGTTCCGGGACCGCGGCGCACCTGGAAGTCGGTCTCTGCTTGCACCCGTAGAGCCTTCTCCTCTTCCAGCTTCCGCTCGAGCTCCTCCTTGGCCGCGAGGACTACGTTCGCGGGGTCCTGTCCAGTCGCGCCCCCCTCGCCTTTCGCCTGTCCGAGACTTGCGATCTCGCGCAGCAAGGACGCATTGTCCTGCTGCAGAGCCTTGCGGTCCTCCTCGAGAGACGCGATCTGGGCCTCCAGGCGGGACCGGGCCTTGCGCTCCTGTGACACCGTGTGCTCGGTGCGCTGCAGGTCCTGCGTTCTGCTCCTCAGCTCCGCTTGCACGCGCTCAAGCTCATGCCATACAGTGCCGCCCTCGGCCGCAGGTGCTGCGGGCTCCTGAGCCTCAGTGTCTGGCTGAACGACGAGCGCGGAGCCTGCATCCCCTTGTACGGGCGAGCCTGACTCGAGCGCAGCTGGGGCCGGGTGTGTCGGCATGCTCGCTTGGTCCAGCAACTGTTGCTCCAACCGCATGTTGCGTTCGTCCATCATCTTGATCCGCTCCTCGAGAACGGCTATGCGGCCCGCGGCCTCCTGGTTGAGCGCGGTCGGCTGCAGCCCGCGGGCACGTGCGTCCGCCAGCAACGCCTCGAGTTCCTTGCAGCGGCTGACTTCCATCGCCTGGCGGTGCTCGAGCGCGTCGATGTCGCGGGCGGCGTCGACCAGCCGCGCCTGCAACACGCTGCAGTGCGTCTCCAGCGCAGCGATCTCGCGCTGCATGCCCTGTCTGATTTGCTCCAGGTGCAGCTGTACCCCGCGCGCCTCGTGCAGGTCGCTCGACACCCGCTCGTGCGCAGCCTCCGCAGCGGCCGCCCGCTCCTCCGCCCGTCTGAGCTCCTGCGAGATGTCCGCCACGTTGTGTTCAAAGCCCTGCAGGTCCCCGACGAGCTGGCTGCTTTCGAGCTGCGCACTTCGCAGCGCTGCGCGGAGGCCTTCTTGCTCCTTCTTCGCGGCTTCGATCTCCAGGTCGCGCTTGCGGAGGTCCTTCTCGAGCTGCGCGACCGCCGAGGAGAGCCGTCTGTTGTCGCCGGCGAGCTCCTGGTAGCACGACACCAGGTCGTCCAGCTGCCGCTCCTTGGCCTTGGCCATCTTGTCCGACACGTCCGCGCGGTGAGCTGCCGCCGCCTCCGCCGCCCGCGCACTGTCGCGCTCCCGCGAGACCTGAACCAGCTCGGCCCCCAGCGCCTGCGACTCCTGCGTGGCACCCTGCAGGTCCTCCATCAGCGACTGTACCTCCTCCCGCAGCGCCTCCTGCTCCCGCTGCAGCGCCGCCACCGTGCCCTCCAGGGACGTTGAGCGCTCCACCACCGACTTGTTCTCGGCCTCCAGAGACGCGGACAATGAGTTGGCCGCGGCGAGCGACGACTCCATCTCAGCGACGCGGCTTTGACAGCTCGCCAGCTCGTCCAACGCAGCTGCCTTCTGGCTGCGCAGAATCTCCAACTCCTCTTCGCAAGAATCGATTTGCGTCTGCAGCCACAGTCGGACGCGGTGCGCTGTCGGCTCGCCTGTCACGGCATCCGTCGTGTGAGTTGCAAGGAGTGGTTTGAAACCCTCACCTGCAACCTGTCCCTCTCCGTGTCGAGATCCCGGCTTGTCTGCTGCAGGTCCTTGAAGTCGGCCTCGCGCGCCTCCAGCTCCGCCTTGCAACTCTTGAGGTCCGCCTTCCAACGGTCAGCTTCGACGCGCGCAGCATGCAACTTCACGTCGGCCTGCGGATCACGTGTCAGTCGGCAGCCGTTGCGTGGGTGCCTACACGCATGTCAAGCTCCAGCAAGCCACACGCCATCCTCCACGTGACGTGCGGCCCCGCCTCACCTGGTGAAGGCGTTCGAGCAATTCCTCCCGCGTCGAGTCAACCTGGGAGACGAGGGTCTTCAGGTGCGCACTCTGACCCTCTGCGGCGCTCTGTGCAGCCTCCGCTGCTTCAGCACGCTGCTTTGCTGCGACGAGGTCGGCGCTCAGCCGCTCGAACTCGGCCTCGGAGCGCCCGAGTCGCTCCCTCGCATCGTTGAGTTGCAACTGGGACTTGCCGAGTTGGGACTCCAGGCTGTCGCATCTCGCCCGAAGCTGTTCCGCTTGCATTGCCGATCGCCGCAGCTCATCTCTGACCGCCTCGGCTGACGAGGCGTCTCCCGCCGCGGCTTGTGCGATGGGTTGTGCTTGCGTGTCAGGCTGTGCCGGCTGAGGTGCTCCTTGTGCGGCCTCACGCGCGACTTCGAGCTGCGCGGACAGGGCTCCCAGCTTCTCCTCCGCGACAGCAAGTTCCTCGGCGCGCTCCCCGAGCTGCGCAGTCAGCTCCTGGATCATGCCCTCGGCACGCGCTTGTGCAGCAGACAGCTGCAGCACCTGTTCCCTGAGCTGTTCGGCGTCCTGCCGGGCAAGTATTGTCGCACGCTCCGACGCAGCGGTCGTGTCCGCTGCCGGTGCGGAGGCGCTGTTGGGGATGACCTGGCCTTCGCGTGCAGTGCGCAGCTGCTCCTCGAGTGCCTGATTCCTCGCTACCTGCGAGTGCAGCTCGGCCTCTAGCTCCGCCATGCGCTCGTTCCCGAGGAAGGACCGGTCGACCGACGCGTCCTGAGCGGGCCTGCTCGGAGGCACAGGCTCTCCCGCTTCTTGGCGCGCCTGCTCCAGGTCTTGCATGAGCCGTTCAGCCTCCCTCTGCATCGCTCGGGGCACGCATGCAGGACTCTCGAGTGACGCCACACCCCACCTGGGCGGACGTGGCTTCACGGCAGGGGAGGCACGAACCTCAGCTTCAGCAGCACGCGAACTGGCACTGCGAATCTCCGCTTCCAGGCGCCGGCGCTCCTCCTCGCTAGCCTTGAGCGCGGCAACGCCCTCAAGCCGGACGCTCTGCAGGGTGCGCAGCTGCTCGAGCAGATCGGGGTGCGCATCAGGCCCAGCAGCAGGTGGTGGTATTTCCGAAGTGTCGAACGACTTGGCCTTCTCAGCGCCGCTGACGCCCACCCGCGGCCCGGCCGGACGCAGCGCAGCCTCCTTCTCGTACGAGGCCTGCAGCGTCTGCACAACCGCCTGCAGCTCGTACATCTCTGACCGGATGCGTTCGTTCTCCCGGCTTGCCGCCCGCAGCTTGCCCTCAACTTCCACCTTCGCCGCCTCCGCCGCGTCCAGAGCCTGCACGATCAACAGCACGAGTGACACGGCGTCAGGGAAGTCGAGCGCGGTTGTCTGGACGAAGCGGTGTGTGCCTGACACACGTCCGTCGGGCCAGCGCGGAAGGCCCCCCCTGGGTGCACGAGGAGCCACGCCTGGCAAGCCGATCCAGCCCGGCACAATGTCGCGCACCTTGTTGCGCGGCCCGAGCTGCGCTTCGAGCTTGGAGACCTGTTCGGTCAGGAAGTCGATTTGCTGGTTCAGCGACGCAACCAACCGCTCGCTCGACTCGTTGCGGTACTGCAGGGCGAGCTGATCCAGGTCGCGCTCTTTCGACACGGCGGTGCGGAGCCGCTCGAGCTCTGCGTCCTGGAGGATGGCCTTCTCCTGCGCCTCAACAATCTGCGACCGCAGCCCGGACGCCGTGGCCCGCGACTGCCGCAAGTGGGCCTCCAGCGTGTCCACGCGCTCTTGCCATTGTTTGAGGACCGCCTGCGAAGCACCCGGAGCCGCACGATGATGTCGCGACGGGAGTTGAGGCACGGGGCCTGGCAAGTCATGAAAGGCGTCGCAAGTACCTGGGCTTCCGGAGGACTCGACTTCAGCGCCTCGTGCGGTGCTGCCGGTTCGAAGGGCAGGTCAATCTTGCCCACGACAGGCGGCTGGTTCTCGTTGCCCGCTCCGGCGGTGTTGATCAGGTCCTGCAGGCCGCTGACCTCGGCCTCGAGTTGACGCACGCGCTGCTGCTGCGTGCGGTTGACGTACTTCAGTGTTGATATCTCGACATTCAGGGAACGCTTGATTTCGAACTCTCGGCGATCGCGCTTCGCCAGTTCATCCGTGAGCTCCAAGAGGTTGGAGTGCAAGCGGTTGTTCTCGCCCACAACCCGCTCCATGTCCCTCCGTAGGGCCTCCGTTTTGCTCTGCCATTCTCCATTCTCCTGAGTCTGCTGGGCCGACCTCAGTTTGAGCGACCTGTAGCTCTCCGTCGTGTGAACGAGGTCCTCGAGCAACCTGCCCACGAGTGGCGCGCTCGTCTCCTCGAACACATCGCTGCAGGGGACGGTGAGGCGACGTTGCAGCAAGGTCGAAGTTTTGAATAAGAAGACTTCGGCCTAGAATGTAGCCCGCTGAGCGGAGGACTCGAGAGCGTGCACGGCAATGAATCAATCGCTGCAGCACATGGCGCGGTCGTTCGTATTCCCGCCCCCACGGCGCGCAGCCGTCGCAGTTCGGAGCACCATTTCGCGCGGTCGAGCCCCGGCGTCGCCGTACTTCTGGGTTCGGCCACAAGAAAATCGAGCTTTCGCCAGGAGAGCGTGCAGCTGCTCCGCACCTGTAGCTGAGGCTTTTCAGCTTGCGCCGAAGGAGGGACAAGCTCTTGTCGTCCATGCCCGCTTAGATACAGCGCATATGTGCCGGCCCGCGGCGGTCGTGAAACTAGTCTAGCCGCCCCGGGCGTGCGCCAGCGACGGAACCTGGGTAGTGTGCAGCTTGCCAGCACGCGCGACTGTGCTCCGGCGGCCCATTCGCCCTCTTCTGGGCCCCTACAGCGTGAAAGGCATGCCCTCCACACGCAACGCGACCACGCAAAGGCGCCTTGGGCATGTAGGGGGGTCGGGGGGCTGACGAAAGGAATTTGGCGGGAAGTGCCCCATGTCCCTCAGGACTGCCGCTCAGCGGAGGCTGCCGTGAACAAGGCCCGCAGACAGGGCGTCGGTGCAGACGTGCCGATCATTTGCATGTCGAAATAGCGCTGACTGCAGCTTTTCGTGCCTCCTTGACGCTGCGACACGGCTTAGGCCAGTGGGGCCGCACTCACGAGCGCACACGGCGCGCCCTGCTGGAAAGCGAATCCGCGGCGTGGGTGCGCTCTCCTGCCGGCGCGGATGAATGCCTGGGCGCATCATTCGTGAGCGAAGAGCGGGCCAAGGCGCGCGCAGTTGCGAGAGGTAGACCTGCACGCAGGGGAGAGCATCTCGGCCCTCCTCCATGCGCGAGTTTCGTGACCATGCTTGCGCGAGCACCGCCTGCGATGGCGGTAGCGTAGGGACGTGCGGCCCCGCGCCTGCTGCGTTGTCAAAACACAACCGGGAAATAATAAATAATTCATTTGCACTGCTGTCGCTGACTTCTGCCGAAGCACTGATTCGATTAGGGCGCGCAGCATGCTTCCAACACCGCACGCAAGCATGTGCACGCGCTGGCAAACAGCGCGTTAGCGCGACATCGATGCGTCGGTTCGATTCTGATTGTCCAAGGTGACTTGATACTTCTGCCGTTTGAGACGCCCTTGCGCCGGTTGGACCACAAGGGCGCGGCGCATTGGCGATCTCCTTCCGTGCCTTCGCCACGTCGGATGTGATTGCTCTTCGCTTAATAAGCTCAGCGCAGCAATCTCGTTAGAGTCACCAGTCATTCGGAAATCGGCCTTTCGATGCAGCCAGCTGGCCACAACCATGACGTACAATCAGCGCCGCGGCAAAGATTTCCGTGCCGCCTGCTTGATACACGAGCCGCTATCGCCGACCACGGTTTGAACATGGTGATTCAGTGAATACTCACACATTTTGATCGAGACAAGGCAGCATCGTCCAAGAAGCCGCTGCTATCCAATCATGCGCAACTGCCTGAATGATTTTGCCAAATCATTCCCAGAAGATTGCATCGATGCCATCTTTCAACCCAGTCGATCTTGTATGTTCTTACAGATGCGTGCAAGCAGCTGCCCTTGTGCTTTGGCCGGCAAGACCAGAGCGACGCCCTGCGTGACAGAGAGAGGCCTCATGGAGCTTGGATTCGCACGACTGCGCTGCTGACACAAGCGACACTGCGGCTCCGAGCGAGGGAGCTGGGAAGATCGTTCTTCGGTGCGCAGTCACGAGCGCGAAACGTCGGTGTGTGAAACTGCGTATTGAGTGTAAAGTCGACAATCCAGTGAGCTGAACTGACAAGTACATCAGTACTTAAGAGGTCCATTTTGAGGAGTCGTCAGCAATGAAGCGACACCGCGCTGCTGCGTAGTGCGCACAAAAAGTTTGCCATGCACGAGTCGATCACTCTCAGGTGCTACATCGCAGACGATAAATGCAGGTGACAACCGCGCCATTTGGGGTCCTGAACCTGGTGGTGGACGTATCGTCCTCCGGATGCGTATCGCATCTCCGTTACTGAGGTGAGGTGTCACATTCTTCGCGTCGTCAGCCATAAGGCTTTGGGACCTGAAAGATCATTCGACTGTGATGACGACGCGAAGAATGTGACACCTCACCTCGTCGTCGTTGTGGCCCGCAACTTGAGAGCAACTGAGTCACAACAACGACGAGTGAATCCAATCTCAAAGGGTGATAGAAAAATACGTTGTGCTGCTCTCTGCACGAGAATTTTCCATGTATTTGTCCCGTGGGATGCACATCTAGTTCAAATGCACTTGCTGAGCGTGGCCACGAGCACATATGCGCGTGAGAAGCGAACCTGCTTGTTAGCGACATGGTGTATCTTGACCGTGAACCATGTGCGTGCTGCCACAGCTGCTGATCCCAGCAGAGGGGTCAGTTGTAATCAAACAGGGCTTGGCAGCGTTCTCAGCCAGGACAAAGTGTCTCCCCGCGCCGCGGCATGGCCACGCTGTGGCTTTCGAATCGCATTGCCTATTTCCCTGCCCCACTAAGCTAGAGGTCAAATTGCTCCGCAGCTGACAGGAGCCCCAGGCGCACAAGGCTGAATGCGAACTGGCAACAGGGAGAGATGCAGGATACATCGCCACGGAATATGTGCAAGATCACGAGACATTTGACTTCCTGTTGTGGTCAACAGGAATGCTGGTGCATGTCAACGGCTGAATGCACGCAACGTAGGCGTTGCACTTGATGCTGCCCCGTGCAGCGCAGGTCGACATTGTACGTGGCTCACAGCACGTCCTCAAATCCAACGAGGGAACGTTTCCCCATGGATAGCGTCAACGCACATACAGCAAGTCCTTGCGGGCTCGAAGTGGGTTGGATGACATAGGTCGCTGGAACGCGTGCCTTCCCAGGATGATGCCTTGAAGACACTTGTTTCGTGCGGCTCTCTGCCTTGGGTGCATTTCCAGGCGCAGGCCAATAGATTGGTTTGCGCCATCTCACTGCCTGGCCCTCCTTACTCGCGAAAACGAAACAAGGCCATGAGAAAGGGGAGACCACAACTGCATCAAACCTCCTGACTGAAGGCATCGGCGGGCAACAGCGTCTCACGCACGGCATGGAACTCTTTGCAACGGGCGCGCCAGTCGATCGCGCCTTTGCCGTGCTTTTCGGGCATCCAGAAGTCGCAGAGATTCTTCCACACCCCGCGGTCGAAAGGGTTCGCGTTATACCTGCAGTCATGAAGTCGAGCCCGGGGCCACTGTGCTGCCCCACGTTGCGTGCAACGTGGCGCAGGAAGCCGTCTCAAGCAAAAACGTTGGCAGCAGAGGTGCGTGGCCTCTCAAGCGTGCCGGTCGTGTCGTGGACTCACCGGCCGTGGATGAAGTACCAGTATCGCCGGCGGTTGATCGCCTCATTTGTCGTGATGTTTCTGCTCGCATGCAACCACCCACGGAACACGAGGGATGCCACGCTGACCAAGAGGATGACATTCACCAAAACGAGCAGGAACTTGCCCGGGAAGAGTTGAAAGGAACCTCGTAACCACGATCTCAGCAATTTCAGACCACCTGCATGAAGAATAGCGCTGAAGCTATGCTTGCAACAGTTCAAGGTGACAAATGCGCGATGATGAACCTGCACGCACGCACCAACCTGTTCGAACATCGTCAGCGGCCTCTCCAGTAGTGCGAACAGTGGTCAGGAAAACGTATAGCGCGAGCCCAACTAGTGCTACTGTCAAGTATGTGAGGAACCACCGCTCGTTCCTCTCGCCTACGCAGTTTGCCAACGCCGGGCAATGATGATCCATTTTCCCCACACATCTGCAAACGTACACAGGGGGCGGACGATGCATCTGCAACAGCTGATGAGTGCGTCTCCCCGCCCCAGCGAGGGCTTGCTTCAGAACGCCAGGCGTGCAGCAGATTGGCGGGCCCGGGCGTTCGTCACCTCTTGCAGGTGGGACAGTGCTTCGAACGCAGAGGCCGGACGGTCTTGCAGGACGCACAGGGACCCATGTGGAAACCGTCTTCAGCGTCGCCGGTCGCCTGATATCCTCCGACTCCACGTTGCAGGTAGCCAGGATCAGAGAGTGCGCACTTGAGGTGCAGAATCGGAATGACGACGCACACGACCGCGAGCGTCGCCGCTGAGGCCCTGTATTTGATAAACATCCCGTTGACCAGATGATCGACCAAGAAGTCAGTTGCAGAGATGATCTCGATGCAGAGAATGATCGACAACACCTGCACCGTGGCGGCCGACACGCACGCGACATCCTTCCACACATCCGCGCAAAGCTAGGCTGCACATTGCAACATGGCATGCAGAGACTCGCGAAAAGAGCGTGGCGCTTCGTACCAAACGTGTTTCGAGCACCCCGGCCAACTTGATCCCGCGGGGCACCATGATGAACGCTTTGACTCCGACAAGGAGGAAGAGCAGCAGACCTGGCAGAAGCAGCCACACTGGTAGGGCCACGAAGCTGCAGATGGCCGCTGCAGGACATTGCCACACAAACCCTCAAATTTGCGACTGTCTCTTCGCACTTCGATTGCTGAGTGCCGGGCGGTCGATCGTCACGAAATCGCGCACCTGTGCAGAAAATCAGGGTCACGGGCCACCAGACATCCGCACTTGCAGCGTAAACGCTGAGCATCACGGCCGCCCAGTCCGAGTCGTCCACGTCCGGCACCCATTGCGACGGCTCATCCGAACCGTAGTAGACTCGCGGATCGATCGGCTTGTCCGCAACGATGTGGGGAAGCTCTCTGCGCCTCAAGAGGCGCAGTGATCGACGCGTGTGTGTGCCACCGCGCACGGAGGAGGAGAGCAGTTGCTGTTTCACGTTGAACGATGTGCGGCAGGCTGATCGATCCATTGAGATAGACACAACGCAGTGATGAGCCCGTCTTTCGCACCTGGCAGCGTGTTCTTCATCGGTTTCGTCAGAGGCAAATCCCCAAATCGCTACTTCGAAAGCACGTCGTGCATCAATGAGTTTATTGAATACCCTGCGTATGGGTCCGTGCGCAGTTGGTGCGCCTGCATTGCGCGAGTTGTCTGCCACGCCCTCGTGCGCATTCTGCTCGGCCATACCCTGCTCGAAAGCCCTTTTCAATGCAACCAACTCATCCTTGTGGTTGACGAGATCCTGCAGCTATCGAAATCGCCGAGCCTTCTATTCGCGTGCTGCCGGGTCGGCGAGGGATTGCGCTCGATCTCAGCGATCTCGTGTTCGCATACGCGCAGCCATGAACGTCTGGTTCCATGGAAGCGCACCTGCAGGTTGTCACTGATGTCGGGACGGGTCAAGAGTTGCTGAAATTGCCCGGGATCTCGCACGGAGCGGTTGACTTCCGCGATCACCTCCGGCGACATGAGGGCCGCAAGTGCTGGCACTTCTTGCACCGCCTTCGCCACGTCCTTATTTCGCAGTGCTTCCGGATGCCACTCGCGCGGATCGAGCGACGCGTCCCTGCGCACCAAGAGACACGCGTGACTTGGGTGGCGCTCGCAGAGCATCGCCAGACCGAGCAAGGTTGAAACTCGTGAGCTGACGTGCCACTGTATAAATCGTTGATGCTGCACAGCTGATGATTTGCCCCGCAGGGGGCGGGACAACGGCAGACACGGCACAGGTAAGCTTCGCCAGCAACGGCTGTGGGCGTCGCTCGTGGCCCCTGATGAGGTCGCGCGTCGAGATTGGAGCCAAAGATCACCTGTATTGGGGGTTGCGCCCCAGCGCGTCTATCGAGTGCGAGAGATGGGTCCTTAGAGCTTGAATCCTTTGCTCCTGCGACATGCGCTGATCGAGCCAGGGGTTGATGCCTGGTGCGGCCGTCGGGACCGCAGGCATCGTCTGGCCACTTCGGACCGCTGGCGAGGAGGCTTGCAGCTCCACCGCTTGGACCCCCAGCCCCCCGGCAGGCTCATTCCCTGCGGGGTGCGCTTGACCTTCACGATCCGTATCATGTCGTCCTGCAAACCGCATCTTCATCATTTGTCGCGCGGAGCGCAGCTCGGCCACGCGGCCCAACTGTTCCGCCGCCGTGCTGGCATCCGCGGCCCCCGTCCTCTCGGGCATGGGCCGTTTCCGGCCGGGCTTCCGCCCGAGGCCCGAGTTGCCCAGGCCGGCGGGCACCTTGCCCGAAGACTCGTTCATTGTGAGCACTCGATGCCCAGCGGCGCGAGTGAGCCAAGTCGACTAGCAAGACCGCGTCGTGGCTCTCTCCTGCGTGTTCGGAAGCTCGAAATCGACTCGCGCGCTTGCAGCCCAGCCAGGCATGGGTCCCTTGCGAGGCTCCAGGTCAGGCCCAACGACGTCACTGCCTCCCGCGAAGGTGCAACGGGCCAGCGCAAAAGCGACTAGTGTTGATCGCACCGATGACGGCCACCGAGGCGGCACGACTTCGCGCGTTTCGCTTCAGATGCATGCGACAGCATGTGCGAGGACGTGGTGGCCCAGGTGACTGATGTCTCCGCTCGAGGAGCTCCGGCCGCGGCACCCCCCTGGCGCGGCGTCGGACGCGGGCCGCCCGACAGGGTGGTTCTCCCCGTCCGTCCGTAGGCCGGCCACGCGCGCCTCATTGGCGCTGGCGATCGTGCACAAACGATAGAAGTCAGCGACTCAGACCACCCCTCGACATCGCCGCGTGTAGCCTGCTTCCTCACACAGCACTGCCGCATTGCTGGGTTCCGCGACGGGCTAGAATGTTCACCGGTGCTCAGATGTCGCTGTCGTCCAAGGCCAGCGCCGCGCTGGGCCAGAGGCTGCACAGCCGCGTCGCGGTTGCGAGGTGCGCACCTGCTCTGCCTCCAAGCCTCATCTGTGCAGCCCCGGCCGCGTCCGTGGACCCCTGCGCCCGACGATCATTCTCCACGCCTGAATTGGTACAGCGCCACCTTTCGCGGGCACTGAATCTGCGCGAAACCGCTCATTCGGCCCGTGTCGGCGTCGCTCCAGAGAGCATGCGTGCCCGCACGGCTCCTGCCGAGCCCGCGCAGCCATGGTTGATGCTCCATCATGGCTTTCTTGTTCGTTCCTGTCATCAATACCGCATCTGACCTCGCTGCTCCTCATGAGCGCGCCGTTTGGACCATCGGGCTCCTGGCCACCAGAAGTGGATGGAAGCAGCCCGCGCGACACCCTGCATGCTACCGCGCCGCCATGCCGATCCTGCGCTGCATACGTCGTCTCGTTCCGGCACCGCCGTTGCGCAAGCTTCCCGCGGGGGCCACCACCGAGGGAGCGGCGGCGGTTCCCTCTCGGCCAGCCCTGCGCAGCAACGCCCGCGCCATCGCGCCCATCCCCGGGGACGCACGCCCGTGTGTCGCTGCAGGCCCATGGCCGCGCCGATGACGATCGAGGCCGCTCACAAGAAGGGTGCTGGTTCGACCAAGAACGGGCGTGACTCGAACGCGAAGCGCCGCGGGGTGAAGGTGTACGGCGACCAGGGCGTGACGGCGGGGGGCATCATCGTGCGCCAGGTGCGCGATGCAGCGCATGGACTCGCATTGGCTGGTTGCGCCTGCTGTCGCGCTGCGTTCCATCGCATCGCCGGCGTGTCGCGGTGTGTGCAGGTGGGCAACAAGTTCCACGCGGGCAACAACGTCGGCACGGGCAAGGACTACACCCTCTACTCCACGATCGAGGGCGTGGTCAAGTTCGAGACCAAGCGCGGGAAGAGCATCGTGTCGGTGTACCCGGTGGAGGAGGTTGAGTTCGGCACGCCCCGCGGTCGCGACGACGGCAAGCCGACGCGCCGGGAGCGGAAGGCCGAGCAGTACCCCTCGCGCGCGCAGGCGGTCGCCGCGTAGATGGGCGCTGTGAGCTCGTGAGCACAGTTGCCAGCGACGCGTCTCAAGTCCCTTGACCAGTCCCTCGACGCTGGGCGCGTCCGCTGGAAGGCAGAGGACACGATCGGGGTCACATGCGTTCGAAGTCCTGTACGAAGGGCTGGGGCTGGAGGCGGATGTCCTGGAACGGCGAGGGCGTGCAGGGGTCGAAGTAGAAACCATGCATCTCCCCGTGAATGCGGCTGAGGCACAGGTAGTAAAACCCGTTGATGCTCAGCGCGGACGACGACGACCCCTCGTCGTAGAAGAACTGCTCCTTGAGGCGCAGGAACACGTGGTCAGAGTTGCGCGGGTCCGACGGGGCTGCGGATCGATCCCCACCGCCGCCCCGCGACTGAAGCTCGAGCCACGGGTCGAACAGAGCCCTGCGCGCGCCGAAGCACGGTATCGCGCCACGGTCATGTCGGCAGAAGAGGCGCAAGAGGTGACATTTCAACAGCATCGGCAAAGACAGCGGCGCACCAGTGCTTCCTGTCGTCCCGCGCGCTCGCGCCCCATCTGCCGGTCTCGAAAGAGTGGTTCACGCCGTCGATGAGCTCGCCCTTGAAGTAGGTCACGACCGCGCCCTGCCGGCACTCGAGTTGCCCGACATCTGATGCCGACACCTGCGATCGCACGAGCGCAGCTCCCAACCTCTCTGCGACGTGATCCCCGTGAAAGGCACGCACGTGCATCGACAGGCGTCGCTCGCGCGGGGGCCGAGCGTCCCGCCGGCCGCACCTTGATGTTTCCCTCGATGATCCCTCGCTGCAGGTCGACGTGCTGCAAGTTGATCCGCAAACCCCACGACTCGAAGGAAGGTCGACCGACTCCGACTGCCACGCGCTGGCGGCCCGTCCAGGCCACTCCCGGGCGCAGCCAAGAGCATCCAGGCAAAACGTGGCCACCTCCGCTCCCGGCATGCTGTTCAGGCGGGGTCGCGCTTGAGACCGTGGACGGGCAGCACAAGCACCGCCCCGTGTCCTTTCCGCGCCTGTTTGGATCGATAGAGCAAAATGCGGCAGCGTTCAGAGTCGGTGTGAGCGGGATTGCGCTGCGCCGCTGATCGTGCAGCGTGGGAGCATCTCGCGCGTGCGGGGCCGGAAGCTGGCCGCACTCACCCGCCGCAAGCGCTCGAACGCAAGCTCTGGGCTCGAACACATCCCTCGGATCGATCCATCGTTGATGACATCCGATCTCCGCGCTCAATTACGCGTGCAACCTGCACCGTAGGCCAGCGTGGGGGTGCACCGCAATCACGACCGCCCCGGCCTGCACGAACGTGCGTCGTGTGCGGTGATCGCACTGTCTGGATCCAAGGCTGCGCATTAGCCGGGAAGTGCATCACATCACCGCGCCCTCGGCCCCTGCCGGCACGTGAAGCGAGCCCCAGACAACGGGGGCACGAACAATGAAGAGCCGGCACGATTCCCCATCGGAGTTGCCTCGTCGCGGAAGTCATACCTTACAGAGTCCACCGACGGCGTTTCCGAGGTAATGAGAGCTTCTGAGGTCGCGCGTCCGCGAAGTATGGGTGAAGCCGAATGGTCAGGGCGGCAAGCACGCGAGAATCCAGCGATGCGTCCCTCTTCCTATCCGCTGGCCGCAATCTTCTGGTCAAGCAACGCGCAGCCGCGCCGGCAACGTCTCGGTGCCGCGCCAGCAAAGCGCGTGCCGCTCAGCCGAAGTCATACTCTGCAGGCCCCGGGGAGCGTGCGGCCCTCTTCGCCAGCGCCCGCACCAGAGAGCGACGAGCGACGCCCGCAAAGCACGGAGCTCGTGGCTGATGTGGCTTGCACGACAGGGTGAAGTCGGCCAAACGGGGGGATCGGCAGGCGACCCGCGCCAGAGCAGGTGCGTCACAGAACATTTTTCGAGGCAGATCCACGCGGACCGTCCGTCCGTCAGATCCCGTCGATTTCCAGCGCCAGATCGCCGGCGGAGTCGTGCGCGAAGTCGGACTTGAGGTGGGCCAGCTCGCGCAGGAACTTGGCGGGAGGCAGCACATCTGCACGGCAATGGCCCGGAACACACCAACCTGTCCGACACCTTACGATCCCGGCACGGCTGGCGCAGTTCGCGTCGGCACCCGAGACGTCTCGGGTGCGTGCGCGAGTGCGAAGTGCTGTCGCACCTGTGGCACCAAGGATGATGTCCCAGCCCAGCGCCTCAGACAGCTTGTGCACGCTCCGGATCTCGTTGTACGCGACGCCGCCGGCGACGAATACGATCAGGCGGTGCACGGGCTTCGTCTCCTGCGGAAGGCAACGCGTGCAACGCTTGCGTTTTGAACCACGTGTCGATCGCAGCCCCTGCAGCACACGCGAGAATCGTGATTGGGTACCTGTGGCTGCCTGGGCCCTTCCGCGCCCTTCGCTTTGTTCGCCCACGAGACGGCGAAGTTCGTACGGTTTTGGCGCGCGGACTGCATCTGGCTGGGCGGGTGCGTCCCCACAAAGTTGTAGTCCTGCGCGCGCCCGGGGGGACCCGCCTGCCCAGACCCCACGAAAGGGAACTCCGTGGCTGCGAAGAACCGGGCCGAAAAAGGCCGCGTAAGCCGCTCTGAAGGAGAAACATACAACAGCATCACCAATCTTCCGTCGCACGCACGAAATAGGCGGCTCACGATCCAGCGTCCCATTGGAGAGGTCTTCGATCGTCTCGGACAGCACGGGGGCGAAGCGCGCCAGTTTGTACTGGGAGAACTCCTTGTCCGCGACCCGGGTCGTCCGCTCCTTGCGTGGCTGGCGCCGCTTCTTCCGGCCGAACGTGAGGCCCTTGGAGGCCACGCGCTTGGACACCGCGACGCCCTGCACGCCCGATCGAAGACGCCTCGCCGTCAGAGCAGGCGCGCTGCATGCGATCGCAGTCTCGACGGGGCCCGCCGCGGTGTGCAGCTCACCAGCATCTCCATGTTGTTGATGCGCTGCATGTCGTCGACGGTGAGGCCCGCGAGCTTCATCCACTGCGTCCGCTTGGCGTTGTCCATCTTCTCCGGGTGCGTCACGACGTAGCACATGAGGAGGCGCAGCTTGTCTTGCGCCGAGATCTGCTCGCCTGCTACATCGCCGCTCGCCATACTGCTGGTGGCGCTCGAGAGGAAGTTGATCACCTCCTTCGACCCCGCGTCGCCATACACCTGCACCGAGGAGGTTGCGTCCAGGACGAGGTTGCGTCTGGAACGGGGTGAGACCCGTGGTGGCGGCGAGGAAGGGCGCGGCTGTGGCACCAAGCAGCTCAGCTCACCAGATCTTGCTCGAGCCCCGCGAGGCCTACATCCATCAGGAACCTCGACTTGGTGCTGAGCTTGTTGCCGATGTCCAGGTGCAGGCTGAGCTTCGCGACCTTCTCGAGGTACTCTGGGATTGCCGAGGCGATGTTGCTTATTTTGCGAATGTCGTTTGGCTCTGACGCAGCGCCCCGGCCAAGCTTCCCAGCCTGATTGCGCGCCGCAGGATTCTTCTCCATGAACTCGACGTGCCTCTGCTCGAGCGTCATCGACGCCTGCGGGAACCTTGAGGCCTGGGGCCTCGTTTCAGCCAGAGCTTGCGGGCACGTGGCCTGAGGCGGAAGCAGCGGCCACAGGCGTCGCGGACGTGGCGCGGGCGCTTGCCTGCGCGATGTGCATGTGCCTCAGCTCCGTCCAGAGCGGGTCGTGTTCGCCCAGCACGAACTGCGTGACTTTGTGTTCCCCCTCTTTGGTGACGTAGCTGTGGTCGTACACGTTGCCCTCGCCAAGTGGGAGCAGGTCGTGCACCTGTGCCTCGTACGTGAACTCGTGCACGACCGGCGCAATCGGATCGAGGGCCCGGTCGACGATGAGCACCTCGCACGTGTCCCGCGAACCCGTGCCGAAGGACGGGTCGGCCCGCTGCATAGCCTGTAGGCGCTCATTCAGGGCGGCTGCGATTCGCTGAGGTACCGCGGCCCTGGCTGCCTGCCCCGGCGGGTCCCCTTCCTGCGCTTAGGGGGAAGAGTGGGCCTCTGTCATGCACTGTGTCTCGCGGGGGGAACAGACCAAGCGCCTGACATGTCTCATCGGCGGCACGTGCCTGCGGAGGCCGGGGTGCGCGGCAGCGGATCGAGGGGAAGACGCCCAGGGCGGCGCACACGGAGGAGAGCCGGCGCGCCGCCACCTCTATCTCAGCAGCGTAGTCGCTGGAACCCTCACACCTGCACAGACGGTTGTCGAGAACGACCGGCTGCTCGGTGGTGGCACCGCGATCGGGCGTCGACGCAGGCGTGGTTGGCGGCACAGCGCGGGTCGGACCTGTCCCGGAACAGATTGCGCATGGCGAAGGGCTGCATCGTCGAGAACGTCCGGCTGTCCACAGTCACGAACTCGACGCTGGCTTCGGCCACCTTGACGAGGCGCGCGCGCAGAGGGTCGCAGCTCTTGATGTTGTACATCAGCGACGGCGATGCTTGGTAAGTGAAGAAGAGGTGCGCCGACTTGTACAGAGGCGTCGGGCCGGAAAAGTCCTCGATCAGGTGCCTGCACGACCACGTGATCGGTGGGGCGTCGGAGAAGGGCGAGCGACGCGGACGCAGGACTGAAAGAGCACGGGCGCGCTCAACACGCACCTCACTGAATCCGGCGTTGGCGAGATGAAGTACACCGCGTCCATGTTCGGCATGGGCTGGCGCTTCTTGCTCAGGTCCTCGACGAGCGCGACTCCGGTGTCGAAAACGTCCGTCATGCTGCAGCGCAGTGGTTGCGGCAACGAACTCGAAACGTTCCACGTTCGCACAGCGAGCGACGCCGCATGCACAGTCATCCACTGCAGAGCGCCAGTGCGCACGTAGCAGCAGGCCTGGCGCCAGCGACGTCCGCCGCGTCCAACCCCTGGCCGCGCGACGAGAGAGCAGGCTGTCACTGCACACTGGACCAGGCGCGCCGCGACACAGCACGATCGAGGCGCTGCTGTCGGCGCCCGCAGTACAACCTCCCAGATCTGTCACGTGCACGCATGCCTGCGAGCCCCGAATGGCTTCGGCGCGGGAAGGCCCGCCCGCGTGTTGGGCCTGAGCAAACCGAAGGCTCCTACGCAGCTCGCCGACCGTATCGCGGTGATCACGCGTCGCCCCCGGGATCATGTGGAGATCCACGTCGCGCGAGACGCACGCTCCGGCCAGGGCGCGCGCACGCTCACCTGCAAGCGGCGCTCAACACCTTGGTAGCCAGTTCGTCCATGACGAGCACGCGCCAGCCCCCGTCGATCTCCTCCTGCTCGCCTCCGAGCACATCTTGCAGCAACCGGGCGCGGATGCCCTCGCGAAACGACTTGGCCGCCATCCTGCTCGGAGCCCCGCGGCCCTCTCCAGCCTCCTCGCGCAACGCGGTCTCCAACAGCACCGGGCTCGGGGGGGCGCCTTTCCGCGGCGAGTCACGCCTCTGGCAAGAGGCTGAGGTTGTGCGTCAGCCGCACTCACCAGCGGAGCAAACGAAGCGAGCACAGTGCGGCGCGAAGCTGCGGGCCCGCGCTCTGCTCCTCGCGCACCGTCGCGGCTCGCGCGTCCTGAGGTCGTATCTTCGCCATGCGGGATGCGCGCGCAAAGATCTCCCAAGGCATCACGGTGCTGCGTCAGTCCCCGGGTGCCATTCACGTGCATAGAATGACACCAACACCTCCACGGGTCGTCCAATCGCAGGAGAGAGGGCGGGCATGTTGGCACTGCGATGCCGCGTTCGATGCCCAACTGTCTGGTCACCCTGGTGACCCTGAGACCATCCTGGTGGCATCGCAAGCGGCATTTTCGGGGGCATTGTCGAGGGACTAGCAGCAGTTCAGCGCCAGCGTCACGATGACCCGCGACGTCAAGAAGGATGACAGCGAGTGGGGTGTCGACACGGAGAAGGTGGCAGGGACGCTGCGCAGCAGGATGCAGGAGCAGGGCGTGCAGGTGACCCCCGACTTGATGCTTCTTGCTCACCAGCTCGCGTCTCACGCACGTACCGCGCGCAGGGGGGCGCCTCCTCCTGCACAACGGCCTTTGTGTTGCCCAAAGCTCTGCAGCTGGCGCCAGGGATCCTGATCAACGAGGATGAAGACGCCACGCTGCACCGCTTTCTGCGAGCCCGCAAGTACGACGTAGATGCCACGGTACGCCCCACGCGCGGCACTGCACGTACCGGATACGCCAAGAGACATCAGCGATGGCCGTTTTCTCGCACGCCAGAGCAACCTGCCCGGACGCATTCCGTCGGGGCCGCGACAGGGGCAGCTGCCTCTGTTGCCCTGGACGGCCCCGCGCAACACCGCCGCTTGCGGCGCGTGTGGCTTGCGTTTCGATAGTATGTCGGCTGAACATGCCTCGAACGAGCCATTGTGCCGACGTTGCGCAGCTCAAGATGCTCAAGGATACGCTCAAGTGGAGGGAGCAGCTGAATGTCGACGACAAGCTCGCGTCGGGATACGACGTCGTGAAGCTGAAGACGATTCGCGAGAACAGGTCAGTGCAGCCCTGAATTTGACGCTGTCGTGGCGAGAGGCGGGCTCGAGTCACCGACGCAAGCCCTCGACCTGCACATCTGCATGCCTCGAGACGTTGCCCTTCCGCTTCGACGGCGGCACTGGGGAGGCGACGAGACGTCCCGCACGATTCCCGAGCGCGCCGGCCCGTGTGTCGCGACCGCGTCGGCCCCGCGTCCGGACACTGCCCTCGCAGGCCTGCGACGTACGTCGGGTGGGATCGCACCGGCCAGCCCGTGTACGTCGACCGGATCGGTATCCTGAACCAGCCGGCGATGGAGAAGGCGGGGATCACGAGTGATGACGTCGTCGAGGTGCGGTCCTCTTTCATTCGGGCAACCAGCCACATGCGTGCACCATACCGGTGCCGTTGCTTCACCTGTGCGTGCGCGTCGCGCTCCGGTGCAGTTCCACATCCGCGAGATGGAGTTCTTCACCAAGCACATGCTGAAGGACTCGTCCAAAAAGGCGGGCAACACGATCGAGACGTGCTGCTCGGTGATCGACGTCACGGGCTTGAAGCTCTCCATGTTCACCAAGCAGGTGGGAGTCCTTGCCGACGGAACGGTGCGCGACGGGCGGCGGGACAAGGGCGCCCACCTCCGCGCGCCCCCGTTCCCGCCCCGCAGGTCAAGGAGTTGTTTGCTGCCATCAGCAAGGTGGACAGCGACAACTACCCCGAAACACTGGGACGGGTCTACGTGTTCGGCGCCGGCGTCGTGTTTCAGACTATCTGGAAAGTGCTGAAGATCTTCCTAGACGCACGAACGGCCTCGAAGATCAAGGTGCGTGCAGCCAGGGGTCGCTCCGCACCAGCCGACCGAGCGGACGCGCGGTGCTCGGGCAGCCAACGATCCGCCCGCCGCAACGCCTCCGCAGGTCATGGGCAGCGGCAAGAAGGCCCTGGCGGAGCTTCACGCGGCGATTGAGCCCGACGTCCTGCCGGACTTTCTGGGGGGGTCGGTGGACTTCGAGTACCTGCGACGCAAGTGGGCCAAGGTCATCGACGATGCGATGCGGAAGGAGGCCAGGGCGAAAGGTGCGCTCCGGTCCGGCGCCGCTTGCCCACACCGCCGCGGCGCCGGGCTGCATCGAACGCACTCCCCGCCATCTCTCTCTCTCCCGCAGGCACTGGCTGGCCGTCGGCGGAGGAAGACGCCATGCTGCACGAGTTCTACGGGGACGTCCAGCTGTCGCCGCGGCAGTCGCTGGACGACCAGCCCGTGAGTCCCCGGACGCGCCAGTCGCTGGAGAGCCACAAGAGCAAGGGCCTGTCCCTGAAGCGCGTGTTCTCGAAGAAGGAACGCAAGCCCGTGCACCTGGGCACCCCGCCGCCCTACGACGGCGTCTCCGCGGCGGTGTCGCAGGCGCTCGGCCGCGCGGACCTGCTCATCGAGTACCTGAACACCCATCACTCGTGAGGGGTGCGCGCACACGACCAGGTGGCCGGCGGCACCCCGCCGCTCGTGACGAAGCCCGTGTGACGCGCATGTGGCATCCGGTCGCGGCCCGTCGGCGGGC
This sequence comes from Pedinophyceae sp. YPF-701, assembly GCA_916048055.1. Taxonomy (NCBI): domain Eukaryota; kingdom Viridiplantae; phylum Chlorophyta; class Pedinophyceae; species Pedinophyceae sp. YPF-701. The sequence goes on along the minus strand of CAJZHL010000016.1, from coordinate 234,129 downwards.
CTCGCCGTGCGTGACAGGCCAGTCCGCACCACCTGGCGAAACCAGTGTGGAGGTGTCAATGAGAGCCACCATCGTGCCGGCCGGTCGACCTCTCGCCGTGCGTGACCGCCGGTCGAGCTCCAACAGCACTGTCCCTGCGGGCGCGGAGTTCTGAGGGCGGGGCGGCGTGCACCCGACGCACTACGGGCGACACTCCCCCATCATACCTCGGGTGCAGCGCACCGCATGTTGCGCCGGAAACCTTCCGCGCCAGTCAGTTGTGCTTGCGACCACGTGTCTGTTGCCCGGTCACGAGAACCAGCGGCTGCGTCAGTGGGTCCCGTTTGGTGGTTCGCTGGCCAGGGGGATCAGGCCCACGTGGCGATAGTGTCGATGCATCTGAGCTCGATAGCGATGGAGGGCATGTTGTGATGCAAGGAGGTGGCCAGCGACTTCCACGGTCGCGGAACTCGTCCTGACGAGGGCAGGAGGCGAAGATCTGCAGCGGCAAAATGGAGTTTGCCGAGTCCTCCTGCGGCGCGAGGTGCACATGGAACATCTGGCCGGCATCGAGGATCGAGTGCTCGAGGCAAGTGATGCAAGCGATCCCAATGCGCCCTGGCCAGCGGACAACGTTTGGCGAGCTTGCTCGCTGCCAGCGAGGGCGTCACAGCAATCGCAGGCCGCGGCAGCGTGGCCAACGCGGCGCGCGGCGTCAAGCAGATAACGAATCGCATCACCGCCCGAAGCGAGTCGCCCGGGGCGTCCAGGAGCGAGTTGGCAGGGCTGGAGTTACTGCAGCACACATGCCCAGACGACCCTGCGAGAGCATGTTCGCGCTCGCGGCTCCTGACACCAGCGTGACGGGATGTCTTCATCCAGCACGTGCCGCCGATGCCACTCAACTTCGTATTGCGAGCCGATGAGCTCGAGATGACCTTCAGTGCACTGAAGGCGCTCCTGCTTTCGCCCCCATGGCCTCGCGCAGGTTGGTGGTGCCTCCTGCGGTGTTCTTGAATCCCTTGAAATCGATTCCGGATCTGGTTTCGATCCCATACGAGCCCGTTCGCTGCAAGCTGTGCTCGGCGGTGCTGAACCCCTACTGCCAGGTGGACTACAGAGGGAAAATTTGGGCATGTTGCTTCTGCCAAAGTCGCAATCAGCTGCCTCAAGCGTACCACAGGGTGACGGAGACGAACCTGCCCGCCGGTAAGCCATCGCAACGCTCCGGATGACGCCGCGGGACGTCGCTGAGCTGCAGGACTGCAAGGTCGCGCGCTAGGGCTCCCAGCTGCCTGCGGCGACGTCCCGACCTCCGCCGCTCGAGCGGCACACTCACCGCGTGGCTCGCGTGTGCGTGCTTGTTCCGCAGAGCTGTTCCCACAGTACACCACTGTCGAGTATGCACCGCCATCGTCAACGTCCCTGCGGCCGTCGCTGGTGTTCCTGATCGACACCTGCCTGCGAGATCAGGAGCTGCAGGACATGAAGCGCACCGTCGAGCGGGTGCGATCCACGACTCCTTCGTCGCCGTCCCGCCGCCGTTCAATGTTTGAAGTGTTCCCATCCTGGTGCACGGTGCCGCCGTCCCCGCAGGCCATGGCGCTGCTCCCCGACGATGCGCTTGTGGCCATCATCGCGTTCAACAGCATGGTCGAGGTACACGAGCTCGGCTACACGGCGTGTGCGAAGGCCTACGTGCTGCCTGGTTGGAAAGCAGCCTCCAGTCACGACCTGCAGCGCATGCTCTTCCTGGGCCTCGAAGCAGCACGGGCGGGCATCGCCAACATGCCCTCCTCAGGTGTGCCCCGCACGCGGCGCTCACCCGGTGCGCGAGAGGTGCGCTCCAGACAGCCCGAGATGACACAACACCCCCTCCGCTGCGCGCTGCAGGAGTCGGGCGGTTCCTGCTTCCAGTCGCTGACTGCGACCTCGCGGTGGAGTCGGTGCTGAGCCGCATCTCGAGCATGCCTGACCCTCCGCACGGGCATCGAGCGAAGCGTTGCACAGGCGCGGCTCTCGCCGCGGCCGTCGGGCTCCTCGAGTCAAGCACCCCGGGCACCGGGTCCCGCATCCTCCTGTTCACGAGCGGGCCGTGCACCGTGGGCCCTGGCAAGACCGTTGGGGAGACGCTGGACGAGCCCATCAGGTAACACAGACGTGGTCGTCAGGATGCGAGGCGCCTCGTGCAGCGCAGGGCGCGGCGCGTGCAGCACCAGCCGGCTGTCGCGACTCGGGGCGGCCTCCCGGTCGCGGTCCCCATTTCGCCCCGAGCCGAGTACGGGAGTCCCTGACATCTTGGCATGCCACCCTACTCGTGGCTGCAGGACCCATCAAGACGTGGAGAAGGGGAACGCGCCGTGGTACAAGAAGGGCTGCAAGTTCTACGAGGGCCTGGCGGAGCGGATGGTGGACTTCGGGATATCCCTGGATGTGTTTGCGGCATCGCTTGATCAAGTGGGCCTTGCGGAAATGCGCCTGTGCGCCATGGCCACCGGGGGACACATAGTCCTGGCGGAGGAGTACAAGCATGACGCGATGCGCATCTCGCTCGAGAGGCTGATCCAGCGCGACCCTGCCACGGGGCTGCTGAGCCAGGGCTACAATGGCACGCTCGAGGTGTTCTGTCCCCGCGAGGTCAAGATCTGCGGGGCGAGCGGGTGTGCTTCGCTCGGGAAGATCTCGTCATCTGTGTCGGACAACGTGATGGGGACAGGCGGGACGTGCCAGGTACGCCCATCAACGCCATACTCGCTGTACCACTGCGCGCGGACAGCCCCCCGAACCACCACCTTCCCGGGGTCGCTTTGCAGTGGCGCCTCTGCAGCGCGGACCCCAGTCTGGCACTGTGCGTGTACTTCGAGGTGGCCGCGCAGCACAACAGTGGGGCGGTGCAGCCTGGCTCGCCGCTGCCCCTGCAGTTCGTGCTGCGGTACCGGCACGCGTCGAACCAGGAGCGCGTCCGGGTGGTGACCATGGCGCGCTCCTGGGCGGACCCGGGTTCTTCGGAGATCGTCCGCAGCTTCGACCAGGAGGCGGCGGCGGTGGCCATGGCGCGCCTGGCGGTCATGAAGGCCGAGGGCGGGGAGCACGAGCACGACGTGCAGCGCTGGCTGGACCGCGCCCTGATCCGTCTGGCCTCGAAGTTCGGCCAGTACGAGCCGGGGAGGCCCGGCACGTTTGCGCTCCCCAACGAGATGAAGCTGTTCCCGCAGTTCATGTTCCACCTGCGGCGGTCCCAGTTCCTCCAGTGCGCGAACAACACGCCGGACGAGACGTGCTTCTACCGCTGCGCCCTGCTGCGGCACGGGGTGGAGCAGTCCATGGTGATGATCCAGCCCACCCTGCTCACCTACTCCTTCTCGGGACCCCCCGCGCCCGCGCTCCTCGACGCGGCCGCCATCCGCCCCGACAGCATCCTGCTGCTGGACACGTGGTTCAAGGTGGTCATCCACTACGGGTCCACCATCGCCGCCTGGCGCAAGGCAGGCTACGCCGACATGCCTGAGCACGAGGCGTTCCGGCAGCTGCTGGCGGCGCCGCTCGAGGACGCCCGTGTCGCCCTTGACGAGCGCCGGGTGCCACCCCCGAGCCTCGTCGAGTGCGACCAGGGCGGCTCACAGGCGCGGTTCTTGCTCGCAAAGCTCAACCCCTCCCAGGGGGTTGACGGGTACGGCGAGGTTATATACACGGACGACGTGTCGCTGCAAGTCTTCCTCGAATCTCTAGCAAAGATGGTTACGCAATAGAAGATCAAAACAAGCCGAATCGTTTGTTGGCACTGGCTAGTGTGATCGACAACCGGTAGTTAGGTCCCTGGCGTCTGGGGGCAATCGATCAGGGCACTGACAATGCTGTTGTAGCCCAGCGATTCCGCCGTGAGCCTCAGCTTTCGTCGAACCATCGCGTTGGCGTCCTTGTGCAGACACTCCTCAACAATCACTTCCGCAACGTCAGCACCTGCGCAGGTCGCACCGCCGCGAACGATCGGTTGTCATCCGCGCAAGCTACACACACAGCCCGGGGACCCTCGGCTCGCGGGCGCACCTGGGTCGATTCCGATCCTGGCCATCGCCCACAAAGCTGTGCAGAGATCCAACGCCGACGCGCCGTCCAAGGTCTGTGGCTGAAGCAGAGCCGCAAACAGACGCTCGCTTGCTGCTCGAACGTCCGGTTCGCCGATTTTTCCTGCCGACCACAGCCCGTTAGCGAGCGCGGACGGCGGTGTACAGATGAGCTCGTTTTCGCTCACCCGCTCAAGGAGAGCGAAGAGCCGCAGAGCCGACTCTGTGACGCCCTGTCTACTATCTGCGCGGGGACGCCACTCGCTGGGGCTGCCGTTGGACTTGCGGGCGCAGCGACGGTGATGTCAGTGACGCGTTGCAAGTGATGACATGCAACCCGTCGCACCTTGCAGCTTGGATCCTCGAAGTTGGGACAGAACTCGCGCGTGAGCATGAAGCATTGAGCAGATCTCGCGGACCTGTAGCCGCTGGGGTGGAAACGACTTGTTCGCGCGGACTGCCGCCTCTGTGACCTGCAGGGCAAGGTGCAACGCTGGCGCGGTCCGTGCTCTGTCCGCGAAACAAGCTCCTTCGACATGTGCTGGGTGTACTTCATTTACCTCGGCGATCGACCTCGACGCTCGCGCGAGCTTCTCCACGTTGCGCCAGCTGTAGCTGTTCGGTGCCTTTCTCGCGAGCAACGACACTGCCGTGGCGCGGTTCACCTGCAGTCGGCATCCACATTGCGCCCGCTGAGGTCGCGGGGCGCAGGGACGTGAGGTCGGGCCGATGCGTCGTTCGGCGACTCCGTGTGCCGCTTGCCTGGTTCATTTTCGCAGAATGTTTGTGTATGGCTCGCTCCGCATCCGCAAGCGTCTGAGCGGACCGGAGATGAAAGTCAATCACCGCCGGGCCCCAGAGGACGCGGTCCGGCCTCCACTCTGATCCGTCCCAGACTTGCACGAGGTACGAGGTGTGACCGTAGATTCTCGTGCCCAGGCGTTTCACGCGCACGTCCTTGTGGACTCCGCCACGGTCGCCGACGGGTCGCACAGAGAACCACCTCAACGTTCGCGCCGAACCGCTCGGCGGCTCGTGTTCGAGGGGTTGTGTCTCGCTGTGCGCGAGGCCTGCTGTGGGCGCTAGCTTCCGAGCGGCGCTGGAGGGCAGGCGTCGCGAAAGCACGTGGCCTGCGCGACGGAGCGCATCCAAATGAGTCAGATGCACGTGCGGTTGCGAAAGTTGGAGCTTTGTCCACGGTGCACGGCATTGAAGAGGTGAAATCGGAGAGCAGTGCCTTGCGAGGGCGCCACATGCTGATGCCACGACCAGGCGTGCGATCGACAACAGCGACATCCCGCGGCGCCATGTCAGATCGGTGGCATGCCTGCCGGCCCTACGGCCAGCACCACGCGCGTGCGACGCGAGGCACCTAGGAGTGCTCCCTGCGGTTTCCTCACGCCACAGCGGTCATCAGCGGGATCTCGCAGCTACGATGTCAGGCAGTCCAGTGTGGTCAAGCTGGGCGCTCGGCGCCCGTCTCGTGTCCACAGGCCACACACCTGTCAGGCATCAGTGGCAACCTGACTCCAAGATGGTCCCCGCCCGTCACAGAAATCGAGCGCGCCCGTGTCAATGCGCACCCGCGATGTCCTGCAGTGAAGTGCATGCGCGCACGATCGAGTCCAGGTCGCGAGCGCCTCTCAGCGCTGTGGGCCGGGGTGGCCCAGCGATGGCTGTTGCCATCAAGGGAACGAGGCTGTTGCCGTCGCAGGCTGAATCCGTCGTGGCGCAAACAACGCGGAGCAATGGTCGCCGTGGACTGACGTTGTGCGGTGGGAGCATCTTGTTGACGCGGGGGCATGACTCGACGCGGCAATGCGCCGTCCACTACGCTCTTGGGACGGGCTCGAGAGCCCGCGCATGCACGCGCATTCACGGCCCCGAGCACGCCCGAAGAATGACAACGCGTCGAAGCTCTGTCAGTCGGGCGGCGCATCCCAGCTGTGCCGTTTCCCGGGCGAGCGGTCACAAATCGAGGTCGCGGCTGTGCGCCACGCCCTCGAAGGCCGCTGGCGGAGGCCCGGGGTTCTCACGGGAGAAATTCATCCTCGAGAGCGACGAGGTGCAGGCAAGTCAGCTCGACGCTTTCGGCACCCTGGCGCCCCCGTGCTGGGTGCCTCCACGAGTTGTCATCTCTGGTTGCTGAGGGCACTGCAACATGGTCATGTGCCTGCCGCGAGAACGCACGTTCCGTCCAAGCCCCGCGACTGCTCTTGCGTGGCGCAGGCTCTCATGGCGTCCACGGGCAGCGGCGGCGTCAATGAGTTGATGGAGGGGCTGATGGGTCCGGGGTCGATGCTGGCGCGGCCGCCGATCTCGCAATTCAACGTCGGAGCCGTCGCGCTGGGCTACAGCGGGCGCCTGTACCTCGGCGTGAACCTCGAGCTGCCGCAGTCCCCCCTGGCGAACTCGGTCCACGCCGAGCAGTTTGCAATCATGCACGCACTGCTGCGAGGCGAAACAGGGCTGCACTCGATCGCCGTCACAGGTGCGACGCTGCCACTGCGCCGCTGCACAGAGCCCCGGAGATCCGCGACCCTTCCTGACTGGCGCGCGCCTGGATGCCCGTGCGCTGCAGCGGCCCCATGCGGCCACTGTCGTCAGTTCCTCTCAGAGCTGGCTTGTGCTGCCCAAGTGCGCCTGATCTTCGTGGACCACGACGGCTCACGATCGCCCCCTGGTGGGTACTCGCTGGACGATCTGCTGCCCCATCGCTTCGGACCCGTCGACCTGCTCGGCACCGACTTTGACAGCGGCGAAGGTGAGAAACGCTTCCTCGCGCGACTCACGTGAACATGCGCCCGGTCGTCGCCGACTAGCATCGCAGCGCTGTCCTTCCGGTCGCAGATGCGGAGCCGCTGCTCATGGAACCTCGCGACAACTGCCTCCAGCTGTGCACAAGCAGTGAAGCAGAGCTGTCGTCGCACGACGCAACCGTGCGGGAGGCTGCCGCCGCTGCCTTGTCCGCTGCCAACCAGAGCTATGCGCCATATACGAAGTGTCCTTCCGGGGTCGCGGCGATCACGGGCGACCAGGTCTTCAGCGGCCCTTATGTTGAGAGTGCTGCGTTCAACCCCAGCTTGCCGCCACTGCAGTCGTGCCTGGTCGATGCTGTCAGCAGAGGCCTTGCAAGCTACGAGGAGATCACGCACGTCGTGCTGGTGCGCCCCGGCCGTCTGTACCTGCCGGACTGCACCGATCACGGATGTGCCTCTTCCAAGAGCGCGGTGTACACCGCCTTCCCTCGCAGGTGGAGACGGCGCGCGGCCTCGTGCAACAGAGTCCGGTCATAGCCGCAGTGGTCCGCGCGATCGCCCCCCAGGCGCAGGTCCTGGTCCTCCATGCCGAACCAGTGGACAGCATGTAGGCTTGTGCAGGAGCGTCGGGCTGCGGTCGCCTTGGACCAGGTCGCGCGCGTCTGGCGACGTCTTTCGCGACGCGAGCGGAGTGTGTGAGGCACGGCGAGTCCCGGGACGTTACGGATGGCACGTGTTCCTCAGAAAAGACTGCCACACACGACTCAGCGCGTCAGGACGGCACCGGCACCCGAGTCGCACGTTTGGCGCTGCGTCGCGTCGCCGGACTTACATCATGGGGAGTCGCAGGTACTCCTCGAGCTCCACCTCCTCCTGGTCCTTCTTCACCACGTCCACCACCTTCTTCTTCTTGGGAAGCACCGACCGGAACATGACCGGCTTGCCCTGCCGACGCTCCACCGGCGCCGCGTACGCGCGCTCGAGCACCAGCTTCACGCGCTCCGCCTGCTCCTGCCGCACTTGTTCCAGCTTCTCCTCGCGCGCCCTCTGTCGCCGGTCCTTCTCGCGCGCCTTCTCCGCCTCCTGCGGTGCGTCCAGACGGGCGGCGGCGGTGAGGTGACGTGAGGTCTGCGACGGCGATCAGCAGCGACAGGCAAGCACGAGCACGTCGTCGGCGCTCACCTGGAGGAACTCGGTCGGGAGTTCCCGGATGGCCGCCAGGTACTCCTCCAGCTTCGTCTCAATGTTGGTGAGCATCTGGAGCGTCCCCACAGACGCGTCGCTCTCGAACCCGCACTGGATGTACACCTCGCGCACCTGCAAGGGAACGCCGCGAGCGCATGCAGCCCTGAGACCCCGCGCCACCACACACAGCCGAGCAACAAGAGTACTAGCAGCAGCTCCGCGCGGCGCACCTTGTTCGAGAGCTCCTCCAGCGGGGCGGCCGAGGTCGCGCCCGACATGCCCTCCCGCGCCCCCTCCCGCGCGCGCTGCCGCAGCGCCTGGCTCTTGGCCTCCTCCGCGGCGATGCTCTCCTTCAGCGCGCTGATCTGCGCCTGGAGCGCGTCCGTCTCGCGGCCCATGCGCTCCCGCGTCTCCGCGAACTTCTGCTTCATGCCCTCGAGCGCCTCGTCGGTCTCCTGGGCGTTCTGGATCAAGAACAGGTTCTGCTCCTCCAACTGGGCAAACACCTCCAGCAGCTGCCGCGGGCGCGTGAAGTACATCGGTTCGCTCCACTCCTCCTCCGTCAGCTCCTTGGAGGGCTCGCGCGGTGGCTGCGGCGGGGGACGGCGGGGCCCGAGTGTGAGCGGTCCGTGCGGGGCAACAGGCGCTGGGACAGCAACCGTGGCAGTCCGGGCGGCAGCGCACCCGCAGCGTCTCCGCCTCGATCTCGGCGCGCTTCGCCTCCTTGAGCGCCTTCTCCGCCTGCTCGTACTCCTGCTGCGACCGCGCGTTGGCCACCTGCTCCTCCAGCTGCACCCGCTTCTGCCGCGCCGCCACCTTCCGGGCCTCCAGCACCTCGCACTCGTCCCTCCACCGCGCCATGCGCGCCTCGATGATGCGCTGCCGCTTCTCCTCCTGCTCCTTGAACCACTCGTTCGGCGTCAGCGCGTGCAGGAAACCCTTGTACCGCCGGCAGTCGTCGAGCAGCTCCTCCTGCTTGTTGAGCTCGCTCCGCAGGGCCGCGATCTGGGACTGCAGCTTCTTGATCTCCGCGACCTTGTCCTGCTTCGCGCGCGCCTCGATCTCCGCCCGCTTCAGCGCCTCCTGCACCTTCTCGTCGTTCTCCTTCAAAAACGCGTCGAACCGCTCCGCGTCGCGCTCCAGCATCAGCTCCGACTTCTTCAACGCCTCCTCCCTGCACGCCAACGGGGAGCTCCGGGGAACTTTGCGGTCAGGGACGCCGAAGGACCTCGGCGGGCGATGGCGCGGTGCTGCGTTGCGGCCATCATGACGAGGGCAAGACCGCACCGTTGCGCAGCTCGCTCCTCGAGCTTGCGGATCTCCGCTCGCTTGGTGTCTAGCGACATCTGCACCAGGAAGATTTCCCGCTTCTTGCTCACGAACTCGGCCATGTTTTCCTTCTGTAGCTTCCGGGCATCCACCGGCATCGTCTGCGAGCGGCGAGGAGCGGGGAAAGGCCGTCGTGGGGAAGCTCTGGACATGTTCGAGCAGGGTCGAGGGATCCTCGGCGCGAGGCGCACTCCGGGCACCACGCCGTGGCTGTGCTCTTGGCCACCGACCTGCGCCGCGATGCTCATCGCGTTGACGCCCTCATGCCGCTGTTCCTGCTGCCCGCCTGCCCCCTCGCCGCCACGGTCCTTGGCCTTGACGCGCATGGTGGCCATCCTCGACGTGAAGGTCGTCTTGTCGAGCACTGAAGCCCGCAGGTTCTGGTCCCTCGCCTCGGTCCTCCGCTGCTTCTCGAGCTCCCGCATCCTGAAAATCTCATCCTCGCTGGGGAGCTCGAACGGGTTGCGGCCTGCGGGGTGCCGGTCACGGGTCCAGCACGTCGGTCAGCACGCCTGGTGCAGCGCTCACTCACTCTGTTGCGTCTTTGCGGCCGGCCGCTGACCCGCACAGCGCGGGGGCGGTCGCGAGCGACCCCGTGCCTCTTGTCTCTCGCCACCATTGCGGCGGAGAGCGGCAAGCGTCTGCCCGCGAGCGAGCGTGCGTCTCGGGGCGCTGCTGGTGGGCATGTGCCAGGCAGCCGCGCCCGTCGTCTTGGCCGGACGCGGTGGAACAGCACTGCCGCACCGCCGTGCCGCTGGTTCGAGCTGCTCGGAACCGTCCGGGCGCAGGTGCTGGGCGCTCCGGCACGCGAGGCAACGGTGACGGTGGTCGGCGGACAAACATGCATGCAAGGCACCACGGCCTGCGCCGAGCCCGCTGCTGACCGAGGATGCCGCGTCCGTGACGGTTCTATAGATGTGGAGGCAAGGGCGTCGGGGTTCCTCGGCCCCAGCCACCGTTGCGGCGCGCCGGGCGACAGCATGAGCCCGGCGATGGTCTGCAACCGGGCGGGGCGCGCGCAGCTCACCTCCTCCCCCTCCTGCGGACCCGCGGCTAGCGATCGACGGTGTGCCGCGACTGCGCCCGCCTACGGACCCGGACCGGTTGCCCGGGCCCAGCGGTGGCAGCTCCATGTCGCGGCGGAGCTCTCGGAGAGCGACCGGTGGTCAGGTGCACGCCAGTAAGCCTCGCTCGCGCTGCCTGTAGCCGGCCCCTTCGGTGCACGGCCGAGACAACGGGTATTGCGCGCCCGCAGCGCCGCGCGGCCCCTGAATACCGCGTGCGCGGCGTCGGACTCTGCACGGAGAGGTCCCTTGCGTGGCCCCGGGCTGCAGTGGGCCTGGAAGGCGGCGTCCGAGGGCCACAACGAATGGTGCAGGTGTCAGGAGGAGGGTCCGCGCTCCACGCCCGCCGTCCTGTACCGCGAGGCTCGATGTGACGGACGACGGAACAGCGCAGCCTCGAGTCATCGTTGCCCGGCAATGGTGGACGTTGGCATCGGTCGGACAGGCTTTGGGATAGGGGTCGGCTGTGGAGTCGGCCTGGGCGTGGGGTCGAAGCTGCAGCTGCCGGCTGGTGCGCACAGCACACCGTGTCTGCCCCATCATCCCCCTCCGCAGCCCTGCTACATCGCGGTGACGTCATCGCCTGATGTGGGAGGCGTCATGAGAGCGAGTTCGTCCACGTCGCGCGCAGGCATTGCGGCGACGGTGGGCAGCCTGCCTCTGCCACAGATCGGGCCCTTCAGGCTGCCGGGAGGGAGGGTGCTCGCGTGCGGGGGCGGGTGCGGCGTGGGGATCGGGTACGGGTTCGGAGCCGGTCTGTTCGTGCGTCCGACCATCGTGGAGGCGATAGGCAGCCAGGTGGAGACGGCACGGAAACAGGTCACGGCCCACTTGCAGCGCGCGGGGGGCATGCGTCGCGGCGCGCCGGCGGGGGCGGAACGAGGTCTGGAGCAGGTCGGCGTCCCCCGGGCGCGCGAGGCAGGGCCCGCTGACGTCCACGCCCCGTCGGAGCCGACCTTGCATGACGCGCGCACACATAGCGCCACGACGGGCAGCGCAGACGTCGTGGCGGTGCAGGACCGGGTGGTGACCATGTCGCGCGAGCTGTCGCAGCTGCAGACGGCCCTGTGCAACATCAACCCCTCGCACAGCTCGTGCACTGTGCCAGGGCGGTGACGCCGGGTGCGCCCGAGCAGGCCCGCAGCACCGGGGGAATGCGGCGCGGTGCAGCTGCGCGCGTACCAGCGCAGGCCGAGGACGCGGCGCCAGGCCGGGCGTGGGCGGCTGGGAGGCAGACACGCAGTACACGTCTTATTCTTTCTTCCTTGAAGCTCCAGCAGCGGCGTCCCTGAGATAAGCGGGCCCCACGAGGCGCGCCGGGCTTAGAGCCTGCGAGCTGTGATCTGCTCTCGCGCTGATACTCCACGAAGCCCCGAGGCTGTCGCGCGCGCTGTGGAAGGGGCAAGAGACCGAGCATGACTGCCGAGGGCGCCGTGACGGAGCTCAAGGCCACCGTGCGGGAAGTGCTCGAGCGCAATGGTGCGCTGGACAAGATGCGCGCCAGTATGCGAGCAGAACTGATCAGGTGGGTGGGCACTGCGGCTCCCGCCCATTCCTTGCAAAGTGGATCCGCGACCCCGGGGCCGCCTTTGCGGGGGGGGGCTCCGAACCGCGGCACAAAGAGCGGATGCGTTCAACGGAAGCGAACGCGGGCGAAAGTTTCTTGGCCGCGGACGATCCTGCCAAGAACCGAGCGACGAAGTGGGCCCCACGCATCAGCCCGTCCTCTCGCAGAGCCATCGACGACCGTGCCGGCCTGACAAGCCCCCCGGTGGCCGAGGAGACCTATCTGATCCAAGAGCTGATGCGCGAGTTCCTGGAGTACCACGGAATGCGCGACACGTTGTCCGTCTTCGCCCCAGAAGCAGGCTTGGCGAGGCAACCGCTCTCCAGGTGCGCCACAGGCCAGCGGGAGTGACCGTCAAACCCAGGAATACGATCTTTGTGCTACGGCTGGTCTGATGAGAATGTGTTGCGGAGAATGTATCGCCCACGTGTTTGCAGGGAAGTCGCAGCCCGCAGACTGCATGTCACCGACCGAGGACACACCAAGGGCATGCCGCTCCTGTACGCACTAGTGGCCGAAGCGCTCGCCGCGAAGCCACCGCATCGAGCGTGACGGGCAGCCTTGCCACACGGGCCCCTCCTCGCTAGCGATTCACATAGAGGACCACATGCATGCTACACACCGCAACACTGCTTTCGCCGCCCTGGGCCGCGCGCACCGCGCTGGCCGCAGCCGCGTGCCGGCGACCGGCCATGTATCGGCGCCCGTGGGCCGCGTGTCCCTCGCGCGGCGGCTCCCTACTGCACTATAGTGTTCTTTGCGCTCCAGCGCTGGTACACGACTTGGTCCACCGCCGCCTCGGAGACGAAGCGCTCGCCGTCCACGGCCGCGGGGAGCGGGTCGCAGCCCGGCGGCACGTCTCCGTGCGGGCTCGGATGTGACACGAAGGCCAACAGCAGTCGCTTCCCGACCTGCTGACTGACGCGCGAGGAGGCCTGGAGCGCCGACCAGTTCTGTATCGACAGGGCGCTCGTCGCTGCGCAGGCGCCCCCCTCGAGGGCCTGCGCGGCAGCACGTGAGGCGCAAGTCGTCACGCGCATGCCAAAACAGTGGCTACCGGCTCATCCGTTGCATGCGGCGCGCGCGGCAGAGGGGGGCGGCTGCGCGCACCTCGTCCGGGCGGGGCACGATGACCGTGTAGGACGAGTGGCTGCTGCGCGGGTGCGCCGGGTACAGCACAAAGTCCGCGCCGTACAACACCCCGGACCGCACGATCCACCCCTCCGCGCGGAAGTGCCTGTGAGCAGAAATAGCCGGGGCATGGGGTGGGGAGCAGGACGCGGACGGAGGTGGCCACAGTGTGCGGGCCCCGGCACGGGCGTCGACGATCTGCCTGCCCACAGCTGCCGTGATGCACGAACCTGTACGCAGCCATTCGGAGGCAGAAGTGCGGGTCCCGGTGGACGAAGTACTGCAGCAGCTCCTGGCTCCCGAGCGTGCGCTCACGGGTGTGCGCGGCTCCGTCCTGGGCGTGATGTGGTGCACCACTTGGATGTTCGTCCCCGGGACCCGCGTCGCCAGCGGGCTGTTGTGACGCGGAGGAGACGTCGAGGATCCGCAGCACCCCCGCCAGGAAGTACGCTTCCTCGGGCGAAAGGGCGATGGGCACGGGCTTGCCATCCCGGCGCATTTCACCGCGAACTGAGGCTGCGCGCTCCTCGTCCGCGACACCGGCCCCCGTGAGGTCCGGCCTGCCGCACCCTGGATCTACGTCCAAGCCCGCAGGCGCATCGGACGTCTTCGGCAGGGCGCTGCCGTCGACGAGCCCGATGCCAACGTTGTCCTGCACGTCAACAGAGGGCGCCGTAGGGCTGGGCCACGCGAGGCCAGAGACAGATGAGCAAGATGAAAAACCGTCCTTCGTCGCGGGTGCGGTACAATGTTGTGCGCGCGAGGCTCGGTGTCGGCACTGACCAGCAGCTTGGCCGTCTGCTGCCCACAAGTGAGGTAGACACGGTTGTCAACCAACACGCCCTCGAGTTTTCGATCCAACGATGCCTCGACGAGGTGTGTGAGACCTCGGTACACCGCCTCGACGTCGATCCCGAGGCCTCGTCTGCGCTTGGCCTGCGACATGACGAGGCGACTGGCCTGGTCGCGCGGCGCGACGACGCACGCGCGCTACGGGGCCGCCAGAGGCTGAAACCAACGCGGAGCTGGTAAGGCGATATGCATGTGGCCTTGCCGATCGCTTGGCATAGCGTACAAAGACGACAACGCCGGCGCGACGGCGGAGCGAGCCGCAGAGAGGCCTCCTGATGCCTTGGTGGACTTGTACCGACCTTGCGCCGCCAGGGACACGTGTCTCGCCGGTCGCGCTGCGTCCCAACAAAGTGATACGACCGGATGGTAGCCTGATATCACACTTCAGAGCGCACGTTGCGCGTCCGTGGAGGGCTGGCTTGTGGATGAAGTGAGGGTATTGCCTGGCGGCTGCGGGAAGACCGCACGTTGACGGTCAGCCACACTGACGCAGATGCGTGTACTCGAATGCGTCGGTCGGTCGCGCTGGCCGTTGGCGGTCGAGCATCGCGCTCATCGGCCGTGGTGCAATCGCACTGTTGGCAGCGCACGGTGGGTCGTGCGCGCGGAGCGGTATGCCGGGCTGGACCTCGGCACGTCGAACTCGAGTGTGTCGATCGTTGAAGGTGGAAAGGCCGTGATTGTTCCCGCCGACGACGAGGGCAACAAGGTGCGGTTGCCCTGCAGTGAAGGGGTCGCTCGCGGGGGCATGTGGGCACGAGCGGTTGCGAGCGATGGCGTTTTCTGATGATGTGGCGTGCGTGTCAGAGGCGCGTGCTGCGATTTGACGGCGAGTCCTAGCAGCGAAACAAAAACAACTTGACGCTCATTGGCTTTTTGGAGCCGCAGCTGTTGCCGTCCGTCGTGAGGTACGGCGCTGGCGGTGAGGTCGAGTGCGGCGTGCGCGCTCTACGCAGCGCTGTGACGGACCCCGGAAACACGTTCTTGTCGTTCAAGAGGCTGATGGGCGTCAGGTGCGGTGCTGTCCTGAACGTGTGTCATGCCGCAAGGTCGTGCCGAACCGAGTTCCCGACGTCGCCTCTAGGTTGCGAACGGGCGCGAGGAGCCCGTGCAACACGTTTGCAGGTACAGCGATCTGGAGGCCTCCGGTTCGCCGCTGTCCTTCCCGTTTGAGCTGGTGGAGGGCAACGACGGGTTCGTGGAGATGCAGTGCAGCGCCCGCGGGTCCCCGGTGCGGCCAGTGGAAGCGTCCGCGGTCGTGCTCAAGACGCTGGTGGCGCGCGCAGAGGCCTTCACGGGGGACCGCATCGACAGGGCGGTCGTCACCGTTCCAGCAAGGTGGGGTCCCATCCACACGCGCGTGGCGCGCTGCCCGCGCCTCCCTCGCCGCGGCTGAGCGTGCGCCGCTGTGGTTGCCTCGCAGGTTCGGCACCGAGGCGATCGACGCCACACGCGAGGCAGCCGCCGAGGCAGGTATTGAGCGTGTGGTCATCTTGCAGGAACCAGTTGCCGCTGCCCTTGCGCACGGCGTCGACGACATGGACAAGGTCGCAGAGCAGCTGGTCCTGGTGTTCGATCTCGGCGGAGGCACGTGCGACGTGTCTCTCCTCGAGTGCTTCGATGGCGTTGTCGAGGTGCGTCCACCTGCATGAGAAAGGACGACCGCCTCACGCACCTGATCGCCGTTCCGGTGCAGTGTCGAGCCTGGGTATGCGTGGCACGTCATGCAGGTTGTCGCGACGGCCGGAGACCCCTTCCTGGGGGGCAACGACATGGACCAAGCACTTGCCCGTCTGATTCTGCGCCGCGCCGGAATCGGAGAGCCCGAGGACCCCGTCCAGCTGTGTAGGCTCCGCGAGGCGGCGGAGCGTGCGAAGATTGAACTGTCCACGGCAGCCAGCACGCACGTCCTCGTCCCTTTTTTGCAAGGATGCGAGGGGCTGGACGTCGAGATCACGAGGGAGGAGTTCGACGAGGAGGTGGGTGCCGACTGACGACGGGGCTCAGCGTCGTGCGACATCGGCTTGTTCGATCCGAGGTCATCTCCGCCTCCCCCAACACGTGCAGATTGGGGACATTATGGATCGCATCGCGGTGCCCCTGCGCTCCCTCGGCGACGAAGCACGGCTCACGTGGGACTGGAAGCCGTGGGACCCCGACGCCCAAGCGGCTGCAGCGAAGGTCGACAAGTGGGCTCCGCCGCCGCGCAAAGTCACGCAGGTAACTCACGCCTGCGTCATTTCCTTACTGTTCGCGATCCTCAGCGACATACCGACCCGGAACTCGCCCACCGAGGCCGTTCACGCCCGCGTTACACGTTCGTCGCGCTTGACGTGTGTGCAGCTCGTCTTCGTCGGGGGTGCGAGCCGTGTGCCCTGCGTGCGGGCCCTGGTTCAGAAAATGGTGGGACTGGACGCGGGCGGCGTTGATCCGGAGACGGCTGTGGCCCTCGGAGCGGCGGTGCACGGCGGTGTGCTCGAGGGGGACATCTCTGCGCTGGAGGTGATGGACGGCTCCTACAACTGGATGTTGCATCAGCGCGTGACTGGAATGTGAGGGACACCCCGCGATGTCAACGCCGCCCGCGCACGCAATCTCGACACGTTACGTGCCGCGCGTGGGCGCATCGGAGACGAACGACAGGCTCACATTGCTGGAGGAGCATCCTCCGTCCTCTTTCAGTCCCTGCGTTGGGTGCCACGCGTGGCCCCTCATCGCTCAGAGCTTGGATTGTCCCCAGATTCGTTCTGCAAACAAAGCCACACGAACAGCACACGTTTTGCACAGCGCCACCTTGACCCTCTGAGCACTGGTTCAGAGCGTCGCGCAGGCGCGTGCTACTTCGACCGGGCGGCGGCACACCTTCCGCAGCCCCAGCACCACCTCCGCGAGCAGGTCGCAGTCGTACTGCATCTGGAACCTCCGGGGGCCAAACTCGAACAGCACCTCGGAGTGGTCCTGCGCGATCTCGAGCGTGGGCCGGAACGTGGACCTGTTCTCGTGCGGGTCCTGCCGCGTGTGCACGCACAGGAACGGGAAGGACAGGCACTGCTCCCGGGGGACCGCGTTGGCGCCCTGCGCAAGCTTGCTGTTCCGCGCCACGAGGGCCCGCATCGCGCGGTACGTGTCCGTCAGCCCGTTGAGCTCGTGGCGCTTCTGGTTGACCTGCCGAAGCGACACCTCGATCTTCGCGCGGTACTGCGGGGCCAGGGCAGCGAGTGCGCACACAGTCAGCGCTGACGCCACGCCCGTGCCGAACGACGACGGCCACGCACGATACACGTTGCGGTGCACGATGTCTCTGCACCTGCAGTGGACAGGGCATGTACGTGCGCTCACCTCGTCGCGAGACGTTTGCGCTGACTCGTTAGGCAGTCCTCGCCAGTGGATCATCTTCCGCTCTTTCCGGATGATGTCCATCGCCATGAGCACGTTCAGAGCGTCGTACACACGTCGCCGGATGTTCTTCTCCTCGAACTGCGCGCGCGGAGCTTGCAACACATCGTTAGGATACGCCACGCACCAGGGGCACGCGTGGCAACGCCGACGTAGGGGCATGCGGTGCTGCGAGGACGAGGGGAGTACCTGCGACGACGGCTCCGCGGTCAGTTCCTTGACGAGTTCGTCGGCGACCTCGTTGTACGTGGTGGTGCGCTTGTCCACCAGCACGTTGCACACCTTTCTGGCGAAGTCGCGCAGGCCCTTGCCGCCCTTCGCCGAGTCCCACTGCGGGCGGAAACGGACGAGGAACCAGAGACGTTGGACGCGCGGCACGAACTCGGCCGTCTCGCTTTGGGCACAGTTGCGGGGCGGGCAGGGCCGGCTGAGGAGGGGGGGCGCCACGTGCCTGCGACGCCTTCTGTGCCACGCTCTGGCCCGTCGCCCTCCGTTTCCGCGGGTTGGCGGGCGTGGAGTTGTTTTGGTTGCTCTGGTCGTCGTGCGAGGCCATCACGCTGGCGGGCTGCACAGGGTCCGACGCGGCAAGCTGCCGCAGGACAACCTCGACGGCCGCCGCGGTCTGACCTGCGATCGCACGAAGCGCCCGCCGCGCGTTGAGGGACGGCGGCTGCCGCTGCCCAGTACGGGGGTGCCTGGCAAGGGTGGCAGCTGCATTGCTGCCCGTCGGCATGACACACGGGGGAGAGAGGGGCGCCGCCACGCGTCGCCAGCGTGCAGTGCGCACGTGCGCGTTCTCGGCCCGGAGCGCCAAGCACGGGCTGCCCCAGTGAGCGTTGATCACCCACATGCCCATGCTCATGTTGTGCGGCAGCTGCGCGCTCGTTGGTCTGATCCTGAGCTTCTGTCGCACGACACGAGCATGGGCCTGTGGGTGGTGAACGTTCACTGGGGCAGCCGGTGCAGGTTGGGTGCTTGGCGCTCCAGGCAGCGCACGCACATGTGCATTGCAACCTCAGGGCGCTCGGTGGCGCCCCGCGGCCCGGTTAGCGGGAATCGTGGCGAAGGGACGCGCGGCAGCGACCATGCCGGCAGAGGCAGCGCGCGTCCGGCAGCGTGAGCAGGAGGAGGCAGTGGAGCCGTGGATGCGCGCAACACGAGCGAGCAGCCGTGCTGTGCCGTGCGAGCGAGGATGGGGGCGAGGCGGGCGCACCGGCTAGTTGAGACGTTGTTTGGCAGCGGTCCACGAGTGTCTCCTGCTCGATAGCCGCGACGTCCTTCTCTGCAGGTCGTCGGTGACAGGTTGCACGTCAGAACCGTGCCGGCGCGGGAACGAGACGAGCGAAGCTGACGGCGCCGTGGCCGCGCGTGCTGCGCGTGACGGCGGTCGCGACTCGCCTGTTTCGTCGACCGCGGCATCCGTGGTCCCGGCGTCTTGCAGGGCGTCCGGAACACCGACGATGCCGACCTTCTGGGCCGCCTCGTAGAGCCCCTGCTCGTTGAGTGACTGCACAACAACCGACGGGGACAGTCCGGCGGTTCCATGCTGCGCTGACCGAGCAGGGTCGGCTTGCGCGGCAAAAAGCTAGCTGCCACGGTCGAGGGCCAAGAGCCGCCGTACGGACAGGATGTTTGGGATGTCTGGACCATCGTGAAGGTTGGAAGCCTCTTTTCTGTTCACGGCCGGGCCGAAAGACTGGGTCCGCGACACGGCGAGGACCATTCAGCGCCTGCTTGGCGTGCAGTCTCCCAGGTCCACTACGGACCCGCAATCGGGTCGCGAGCACGGCAGGAGCAGCGCCTGGATTGAGACGAAAGATCATGTTGCGTTCGGCTGCGCCATGCGCGCATCAGGCGTCAGCGGACGCGCGAAAGCGCACGAGAGCGCCAGGGGCAGGGCAGGCGGTTGCGCCCGCGCCGCCAACACAGGTTGCGGGAACGACGTCGCGCCCAGTATGAGGTTCATGTGGCAAACGTGCAGCCGGGCCCGTTCGGGTCGGCCCTCGGCGCGCGACCGGCGCACCTGGAGCAGCTCTTCCTCCAGGCCACCGCCTGGGCTCCCCGGGGCTGCCTGCTGCGCCGCGGCACCGGCGCCCGCGCGCCCCATGAGGACCGTCCCCCGCCTACACGCGTTGGCCGCGCCAGGACGCCCCGCAAATCAAGTCGCGACGAGGAAGCAAACGACGGGGAGGGCGGTGGTGGTAACAACTTTGAGCACAGCCGCGTTCGACTCAGACATGGAGCGCCCGGTGGTGAGGGGTCGCGCAACGTAGCGACGCTCCGCTGCATTGTTCGCGGTGCGCGACTCGCAGCGAGGGCACACCCCCACGCCGGCCTTGACGCGAGCGCGCGCATCCGTGTGTCTGGCGGACCGAACAGCCCCGCGGGGCTCCAACCAGGGCCCGCTGCCGCGGTCCAGCGATACTATTTTGTCCCGCGCGCATCGATGCGCGAATCAGGCACCTCGAACCTGAGACTCGAGGACGAGCCCGCGCGTGCTGCGGCGAAGCGAATGTGTTTGTGTGCTGCGTGCCCTGCGTGATCATGCGCGGCGCGGGCGGCAAGCGGACGCCCTCGCGCGACGACTACCTCGGAGCAGCAGAGAGCGCGCAGGCAATGCATCGTTCGCTGGACACGTACAACGTCTCCGTGAAGTGCCAGGTGTGAACAGCCACCTCTCTCTCTCGCTGGGCGGGGCAGCACTACAATCGCCTCGCAAGCGCATCAACATGATACCGTTCAGACATGCAGCCCCTTGCATCGCGAGAGCGTCCTCGCGTGCCCGCTGCGGGGCGGCCACGGGGCTGGTAGCATCAATGCACTCGGGCACCATCACCGCGCGCGTTGCAGGACAACACGGTCCTAGCGGCCTTCATCGTGGAGCTGCTTAGTATGCGCATCTCTGACTCGGTCGACGCGTCCCTGAGAGAGGTGCTGAAGGGCGTGAGCAACATCCCTCTCAGGCAAGTTGTGCAGCGAAATGGCGCGCTGGCATGCCCCGGCAAGGCGAGGCCGCGACGATGACGGACGATTGTCCTGGATCCCACCTTGTTTGCAGGCTGTGGAGCGCGGCCATGGTGCGCGAGCACATCAAGGCGGCCGGCCCCAACTTGTGCAGCGTCATTGACAAGTACCTGTTCAAAAGGTAAGCGCGCCCACGCCACGCCGACGCGCACACGGCGGCCTGGCTCACCGCGAGCGGGCGCTCAAGCTGTCGCGTCGACCACGGGCCGGCGTTCCAGCGGGCTGCATCGCAACACTGCCCCTGCCCGCCGCTCGTGTCGCAGGTACCCGCCGGCTCCGCCAACAGCCGCCGAAAGGGCGTTCCTCCAGCGCTTGAAGCACCCGTGTCAGGCGGAACGACCCGTGGGCGCGGACAGCACGAACCTGAACTTGCCACCCCGCCGCCAGAGCCGACCGAACGGGGCGGGGGAGTCGGGGAGCGATCCTTGTGGGCCGGGACAGCCGGCGCGTACGTCGGCTGCGCAGGTGCGGCGCGTGGCACCCGCGAGTATCGCGCTCGCAACGTCCCACGCCTCACATCCAACGACACGTATGCACAGTGCACCCGTGCTCCTGTGCAGGCAACCAAACGATCCAAGAAAGCCCCGGCAGCGGCTCCGGAGCCCACCTCGGAGGCGCGGCCTGCGAAGCGCGCGCGGAAGGAGTACACGACGAAGCTGGGCACGACGTCGAGCGCCCTGCTGATCACCCTGTACATGGGCCTGCAGCGCGGGCAGGAGTTCATGGTCAAGGACGACGTGATCAAGGAGGCCACGCGCCTTGGCATCGCCGACGTCGGCATGCAGGCGCAGACGTCCTTCTGGTCCAACGAGGCCAAGTCGTAGTGAGTGTCCCACCACCACGCGTGTCTCGCTGGCCGGTCGCCGCCTTGCGCGCCGTCGCCGACCTCTCCCGCGAGCGTGCGGTGCTGCGTGCAGCTACAGCGGCTGGTCGAGCATGAAGACGCTCCTCACCAACGAGCTGGTCACCAAGAACAAGACCCGCAACAAGTTCTACCTGCTGCCGCGCGGTCAGCCGCTCGCACGGCGACTCTACTTCGAGGGCGTCGCGGTCAGTCCCCGCTCCGTCCGCGCCGCCGAATAGGCATCTCGCGCCCCGCCGCCGCACGTCCTGGGTTGATGCGTTGAGAATATGAACCACCGTCTCCGACATGTGCCGGCGCCTGCAGGCCGGAAGGATTCCGCCCCTGCGCCCCGAGGACCTGATGGGCGACCCAGAGGCTGCCGTCGCTGCCGGGGATGGTGCGGCGGCAGGCCAGCAGACCAATAGCGACACGGCGGGCGCGGGGCCAGGGGACTCGCGGAACGCGCCCGGCCCGACGTCCGCCCCAGTCAGCCGCGCGAACTCGAGCCTCCAGGTGCGATCGTAAGAAACGGCCCCGCTCGGCGTGGGCGCCGCCCACACGCAGGCCCTCGTGACGGCGCAAGGCTGCCTTGTTTGCACACTTGGCTCCGACGGCCATGTAGCGTGACCTTTGCGCAGAGGCGTCCGCACGGCGTGGAGGTCGAGGGGTCCGTTGCGGAGAACCGCAATCGCAGCGGGCAGACCACGCACGGGTGGTGGCGCACTGCGGGGCTGGGCGAGGAGCTGCAGGAACGCATGCCGCCGCTGCACGCCGACGAGACCTTCCGTCAGGCGTACGAGGTACGGGCGAGGTGGACTGCCGCCGCAGCCATCGGGCCTCACGTCTCGATGCCCCGCCACTCAGCACCGACCGCTCGTGCACTTCGTGCTCGCAGGTGGTGCTGATCTTGGACAACCGGGAGTGGATGCGGCCGGCGAGGAAGAACGATCCGTTCTCGCTCGACCACGCGATCGTCGCGGGCCACCTCGCCAGCTGGAACGTCAAGGTGGAGTTCATGCAGCTCGAACAGGGCGACGCGCTGTGGGTCGCGCGGCGCAGAGACAGGCCGGCGGGTGCGTCGCACCCCACGCATCTGCACCGCGCGCAGAGCGCGAGGTCCGGAGCCGCCGAACGCAGCTGCAGCAGCACTGACCCGACTGCTCCCAGTTTGCTGCTCCGCGTTGTGTTGCAGAGCAGTACGTGCTGGACCGCGTCGTGGAGCGGAAGCGCGTGGACGACCTGCACAATTCGATCATTGACCGGCGGTACCAGGCGCAGAAGTACTGGCTGATGCAGTCGGGCCTGCGGTACCTGTTCTACCTGGTGGAGGGCAACCCCATGGACATCAACAAGATGCCCACCGTCACCGCGCAGGTGACGGACGCCTCCGTCCGGCGCCTGAAGACGTCGTGCATCGCAACGGAGGTGCGCGAAGGGTCGCTCTGCAGACCCCCCGCCCCCATGCAGCGCTGTTGACGCCACACTTGCTGCAGCACAGGGATGGCGCAACGCACAGCGATCTTGGCGCCCGGTGCAGATCAAGCACGGCTTCTGCCTGCTGCGGACCGCCCAGCAGACGGACACGCTGCAGCTGTACGCCAGGATGACCAAGGAGCTGGAACAGGCGTGCGCGGACTACGCGGGGCCGCGCCAGGTGCGACGCCACCGCAGCTGCCGGCCCGCATCCACACGCGCTCGTGGACGGACCTGTGCGACGCATGAGCAGTCGCGATGCCTGCAGAGCGACTTGGTGACTCTGGACGACTTCACGACGAAGATGCGGTCGTCCAAGAAGCTCAGTTCCCGAGACATCTGGGTGCAACAACTATGCAAGGTCCCGCGGCTAGGGGCGGAGGCCGTCGAGGGTATCGTCAGGGAATTCCCGACGCCTCTCGCGCTCTTCAGGTGAGCATGCATGCCGCGCACGTGGGCGCATCTGATGCAGGCAGCATCGCGAGTCGTTCGGCGCGACCGATGCAACGCTGCCTTCCGCGGGGTGCTCGCAGGCAGTATCGGAAGTGCGCGGCGGACGCGAGGGCGCAGGGTGGCGACCCCGCACGCGCCTGCATGGTCATGCTGCAAGACGTCAAGCGGAACGGCCGCCGGATCGGACCCGCCGCGAGCACCAAGGTGTGGGAGCTCTTCGTGGGGCCGCAGGCCGCGGGGGGCGGCCCTTCCTGGAGCGTGTGAACGAGTTTGACGATGTCCGCGTCGGAGGGGCGTCTCACAGCGACATTGGCGCGTCACCGCGGGACCGGGCGCGCGTGGTGAAGAACACTAGCCCGCTGGCGAGAATGAGCACTGTTTGGAATATGCCGGCCACCCCGGGCCACAACGAGGTGGCGTCGGGGTTCTTCGCGTAGCCCTCGATGAGCACGACGACGGAGCTGACCACCGCGCCGAAGGACACGATGTACGAGATGAACAGCCACGACTTGGCCCTGCGACCACGACAACACACCGCGCACATTGCACCCGGCGCGGAGTTGCCCGGGACGCGGGCGTGCGGCGGGGGGCGCCAGGGCAGCGGCGGGCGGGACAGTCTGCCTCACCTGCACTCGGTCCCCTCGTCGTACTCGTACTCGTCGCGGCTCATCATGTTGATCATCACGATGGCGATGGTGGCCGCGAAACCCGGTAGCCACTGCGGGAACGGGATCTTGCTGTCGACGCTGCAGACGGCGTCGACCCAGAACCACCACCCTGCGGCCGCGGAACAGGGCGCAGCGCGGTGCGAGTCAGATGCGAACACCTCACCATGCACGGCGTCGCCGGGGGGGCTGCCGTGTCGTTCGCGCCCGCTGCAGCGCTTCCGTAGCTTGATTGAGCGCACCCCGCGTAGTTGCGTGCGCTGTCACGCCAAGCACGACACGCGGGCGACCGGGGTGGTTGCGCGCCCTGGAACGCACGCCTTCGCCAGCCCCACGCGGTCGTCGCGGCCGAACTCACGGCATGGATGTAGGGAATCTGAGCGCGGGTCTGGCGGAGGGGGCACATAGAGCGCCTTGACGAAGCGAAGGGCGCAGTACCTGCTCCAAAGAGCCCACCAGCAATCATTGGCCCATACTCCGGGACCAGGCGCTCCGACACGAACTCCTTCACGTCCTCGGGGACCAGCAGATCGAACCTCATCGTAGCGGGTGGTCACTAGCGTCGAAGGTCGATCAGCAGGACGCGGCTTGACCGCGAGTGGTGCGCAAGAGGTGGAGTGGTGGAGCAGAAGTTGGCCCTATGACGCGGTTCTTGATGACACGCTCTTGTGAGACAAAGCTTGCTGCTGATCGATCCGCGGGGCGTTTCAAAGGCGGTAGCCCTGGCGTTCACGTCGTGACAGTGCAGCAAAGGCAAGCTGGGAGGGCAAACGAACACAGGGAACCCGTTTCGACAAAGACCAGCTACTCTTGACTGTAACTTCGCTCGTACGGCAGCCGCGCGCATTGAAGGCGCCCCCAAGGCGCCAGGTCCCGGACCGTCCGCGGGTGACATCCCCTCTGCTGACACAACCAAGTGGGCGGGGCCGTCGTGCCGCGGCACGAGGGGCTTGATTGCCTGCGAGTTACCCTGCACAGCGACACTCAGTCGCCTGCATCCTGCCACAAGCTCACATTCCGTTGCCCCGGCACCTGCTCAACATGAACGCCACGATGCTCGTCTCCTCCCGCGTGGCGGCCACGCGGCCGGCCGCGAAGGTTGCCCAGAGGTGCGTCAATGCCTGGACTGTGCGCTACAGCTGTGTCGCCCGCGCCCGGCTCGGTATTTCGGCCGCCTGCCTTGTTTGGGGCGGATAGACGACAGTGGCGCTGAGCCTGGAAGCGACGCCGCAGACACATTGTTTCTGTTCGCGATGCTCGCCAAATGCATATGTCGGGTACACGAGGGCCCATGATTGTCGTTTCACGCCCTACAGCCTCCCCACTGGCAGGCAGTGCGCACTCGCCACACACAAAGGGGGTCCTCTCGCGCGGCTTCGTGCGCGACGATCGAGATGCATCCATTGTGCTTCTGCACCCCTTTCGATCCCCCGACGTCCTCTGCGTCGGACATTCCACCGCCTAGCTGACCACGACGTAAAACCGCGAGGTCTTTCTGGATGTGTGGCCCCTCGCACCGTCCGAGGGTCGCCCTCCGCCCGTTCGGGACGCGACGCCGCATCGCCTCATGCCCCACTCCTCGCGTGATGTCGCTGTCGCGCCCACGTCCATGCGCGGTCCTGCAGGCGCGCCGCGTGCGTCGTGCGGGCCTCGAAGGATGCCGAGCCCGCCCGGGAGGCCAAGCGCCAGGAGAAGATGACGAAGCTCAACAGCACGCTCGCGCCCCTCGCCGGCCTGCTCGTCCTCGGCTCGTTCCAGGACTCCCTGCAGCCCATCGCCGCCCAGCTCAACGAGGCTGGCCTGCCCGAGGTGCGCCGCGATGACCCGCCGCCGCCGCCGGAGCACGCTCTGCCGCGACGAGCGGGGAGCGCCCGGCGCCGAGCCAGTCGACGCATGGCGTTCGTGGGGGCCGCACGGTGTCCCCGGGGCGGCTCTTCGTGTCGTGGCGCCCAAGTTTGCATGTTGTCTGGTTTTGTGTGCGCAGGCTCTGGTGCGGTGGGGCCACCCCGGCAACATGTTCGTGGTGCTGGCCGCGATGGGCGGGTACGGCTCGTACCTCGGCTGGCAGATCCGTCTGTCGGATGACGCGGACGTGGTGGCCAAGGCGCAGGACATGCACCCCAAGCTGCTGGGCGGCGCGGCGGTCTTCTTCTTCCTCGGCGCGTTCGGCGGCATGCTCTCGCTGACGATGCAGGGCAAGCCGATCCTCCAGTCGCCGCACTTCTGGACGGGCACCACGGGCCTCACGCTGCTGGCGCTGCAGGCCATGCTGCCGCTCTTCTTCGAGGACGACCCGAACGCCCGCAGCGCCCACGCCTACATCGGCTCGGCCACCATGGCGCTCCTCGTCGCCCACGCCGCCGCGGGCCTCAACCTCGGCCTCTCCCTCTAAGCAGAGCGCTAGACTGTTACAGACTGTTGCGCGAGGGACGCTTCCCCGTTCTCACACCGCCTTGTCCGTCAGATGTTCGATGATTTCTGCGGCGACAAGTCCGTGGCCTCCTTGAAAGTGCGCCAAGGTCGTGATGCTGCGTTTTACGCATCATCAAAACCCGATCTGCCTGTAGCCAGCGCGGTCCCGGCATGCATAGCGGCCAACCCTGTGCTTCAGGTAGCAGTTTGGTCCTTCCACGCATTGTGCCAGCGCGTCGAGCCTCGCTCTGTCGAGAATGTTGTTCTTGTGCATGAACAAAGCGATTTTCGAATGCTTCCGAAAGGGACAGTTCTGCATCGCCTTGACAAGAGCTTCCGCCCCTCGCATACCGATTAGATTCCGGCTTACGTCGAGGTGCCGGATCCTGCCGCTGCGAACCAATTGGGCGAGAGCAACGGCCCCCGCGTCCGCGATGCAGTTCCGCTGCAGGACGAGCTTCAGCTCCTGGATGGTGTCCTGCAACTCCGAAACGATCGCAGCCACCGAATGGTCGCCGATCTTGTTGACACTGAGGTCGATGGACCTCAGAGACACACGAGCGCGCGCGAGCCGCATGACAGCGACAGCGCCAGCCGTGGAGATGCCGTTGTCCTGCAGATCGACGCAGTACAGCTGAGTGCAGTCGCGCAAGGCGCCGGTAAGAGCGACAGCGCCTCCGTCTCCGAGCCGATTGCCGCCGAGATGCACCTCTGTCAACCTCTTGCAGTCCCGCACAGGAGCTAGAAGTATCCCCAGGCCTCGATCGGTGATCCTGGTTCCCTCCAACATGAGCACCTCAAGGTTCGAGCAGCCGCGTAAAGCATCAGCAATAGCCGCGACGTTTTCGTCGTTCACTCGCCGCCCGTCGCAGATGACCAGGGATGTCTCCGCCGCGTTCTCGAACACCCGCTCGCAGGCTTCCATCACTGTCGCCGGCACTCTCCCGCCACACTCGTCGTCCCACTTGGTCGCCGGCCTGTCCGCCAAACCCCCTTCGATGATGCTGCGCACAAGCCAGTTCTCAACAACTTGTAGGGGCAGCTTGAGACGGCGGTTGGTCATTGGGTCCACCGGGGCCGCGCGACTCGTGGCCCACCGCGTGATGCAGGTCCTGCAGTACGTGTGGCCGCTGTCCACCACGACGACCGGGTCTTGCATGACCCTGTAACAGATTGGGCACATGCAGGCCGCGGGTATCGACGTCTCTGCCTTGTTTTCCTGCGCGCATCGGTTCATGTCGATTATGATAAGAGTCGATGGGGCGCGGGATGGATGTATTTCGCAGCAGCCGTCTCTGCAGGGCGGTCGATCGGTCAACGACCCTCGATCGAGCACATCGACGTCGAGAGACGCGATGCTCGCAAAAGGCTTGCACGAAATGCACACATGGTATCAAATTGACAACTTCCCGCAGTCACTCACCCCGGCATTCTTTGAAGCAGCGGTTCCCATCGTGTCGAAGACTCGATGGATCGACAACGCCCGATGTCGCGCAGCTGAGCTTCCTTCTCAGGCCTTCGTAGCCTGACACATTCTGACAGACGACATACTCTCCCGCGCGTGCACGTCGAGCGGCTCATGGTCCGCGGGCTGCGTCGCCCCCCGCCTGACACATGCAAGAAGTTGGTGGCAAGGGACGTCAACGCCGCCAAGAACATGACGGTGCTGGTCGGCTGCACCGACGCGAACCGCCCAGAATGGCTCAGGCGTCCCGCACCCCAGGGCCAGCACGGGAGCAAGGTGCTGCGGTGGATACCGCCCAAGCCGCGCAAGCCCTAGTCGCGGCGCCGGGTGAGCTCCGGAGGCGTCGACGCCTCCCTGGCCAGCGACGCACGCGGCCCCGCGAGCGTCGCGGAACAGCAAGCCAAACTTGAGCAAGTTGTTGTGGTACTGGAGGACACGGGACAGAGCGGTTGGCCCGGCCGTGTCTCGTGCGACGTCCAAGTAGGTGTCCGGGGTGTTTGCACAGCGTAGTGTTGGTACTGTCGGTAGGTACCGTGGGCAGACACTGCGTGTGAGGTGAGGTGAGGTGTCACATTCTTCGCGTCGTCAGCCATAAGGCTTTGTGTGCTAGCGCGTCGAGATGCTAGCGGAGAACCTCCTCTCTCGGGTTTACACTGTTACAGGCTGACCCGCACTCTCACACCGGTGTCACCTGCGTCACACATCGCGCGGCCTCAGGCGAAGCGCGCTCCCGGCCTCGCGGCCTCCGCCTCCAGCTCCTCCTGGATCTTGGCCTCGATGGCCTCTGGTTCGATGGGCACGCTCTCCGCGTACTGGATGAACTTGGGCGACTGCTCCGGGAGGCGCGCGGCGCGGTTGAACTCGGCGCGGCGCAGCAGCACGGTGTCGATGTGCGTCTTGTGGTGCAGCGCGAGGTCCAGCGCCTCCTCCCACCGGAAGAGCGACATGCGCAGCTCGATCGCGCGGTACACGAGGCCCGCCTGCAGGAGGATCTGCTCGCCCTTGTCGATCTCGCGCGCGAGCACGGCCAGCTCCGCCGCGCGCCCCTCGTCGCTCGGGACCTTCTTCAGGCGCTGGATGAACTCCACGCGGTCGATGCGCCCGAGGCCCGCGAACGCCGCCTCCGCCACGTTGAGCTCGCGCGCCTCGAGCGCCAGGCTCGCGAGCACCGCCCACATCGCGCGGTCGTTCGCGAACCGCGCCAGCCG
Organism: Pedinophyceae sp. YPF-701; assembly: GCA_916048055.1. Classification (NCBI taxonomy): domain Eukaryota; kingdom Viridiplantae; phylum Chlorophyta; class Pedinophyceae; species Pedinophyceae sp. YPF-701. The sequence continues at coordinate 205,259 of CAJZHL010000016.1, read as the reverse complement.
CGTGGCCTCGTGCCACTGCCGCGCGCCCACCAGCGCGTACAGCTTGCCCGCGAACGGCGGGACGCCCACCGCGATGTTCACGCCGTTCTGCCGCCGCACCGAGCACCGCGTCCCGCTGAAGTCCACCAGCTCCGACCCCTGCCCGAGCGACTTGTCGTCGCGGGCGTGCCGCGCCACCGCGTTGAGGTCGCGGTCCACGAACAGCGCCGCGGGCCGCCACCACACCGTCAGCCGCTCGTCCACCACCGCCGCGAGCGCGTCGTACCGGTCGTGCCACAGCGACGACGTGCACACCGTCGCCAGCTTGACCATGTCGCGCCGCGTGGTGCGCGCTACCCACAGCTCGCCGTTCGCGTCCACGATCGACAGCATCCGCCCGTGCGCGGGGCCCTGCTGCGAGAGCGACACCTGCCGCACGTCGTGCAGCATCTCCAGCGGGCGGCCGAGCTCCTTGCCCACGCTGGCGTCAAACAGGCGCACGACCTTCGGGTTGGCCGGGTCGACGACGGCGAGCGTGTCGCTGGAGAGCGCGAGCATGTGCGCGGAGAGGAGCTCCGGGAGGAGGCCCGTGAGGCGCGGCTGGCAGAGCTGGCGGCCGTCGTAGCCGTAGAGGCGCAGGCCCGCGAAGTGGTCGACGGTGAGGAAGCAGTGCTCGGCCTGGACGATGATGGTGACGATGCCCTTCACGTCGATGATCTGCGGCGTCGCCCACGACCCCGCCGCGTACACGTACAGCTGCGTCGTCGTGGCCACCACCATGTGCCCCGCGCCCAGCGACAGCTGCACCACGCGGTCCCGGTACTCCAGCTCCTCCTCGCGCCCGCCGCTCTCGTCCACCTCCGTCACGCGCACCAGCCGCCCCGACTCCAGCGTCGCCGACACCGCGCCCTGCTCCACGCACATGCCCACCACCTCGGCAAACGCCACGTGCCCGTTGCCGCCCGCGCACGCGAGCTGCGTGCCGTCCGACGTCCACGCCACCGAGTACACGTTGCCCACGTCCATGCGGTGCCGGCCGTGCGGCCACCCGCTGCGGTCGCACAGCTGCACCGCGTTGAACGTGGCCACCGCCAGGAGCGCGCCCGACGGGGCCCACCGCAGCGCCGTCACCGGGCTCCCCGCCGGCGCGCACTGGTAGATGAGCCGCCCGACCGCGTCCCAGACCTTGTACCGCCCGTCCTCGGCGCCCGTGGCGATCAGGCCGGACGAGGACGACCAGTCCACTGCCAGCACGATGCCGTCGTGCGCCACCCACGACGTCTGCTTCGCGCCCGGCTGCAGCGGCTTGATCACGATGTCCTTCCCGCTGGTGTACGCGACCTTCCCGGAGTCCGGGCTCCACGCCAACGCGTACACGGCGCGCCGAGACTCGGCCAGCGTGGAGCGGAACATGCCCACGCGCGACCACACCTTCACCAGCCCGTCCTCGCCGCCCGTGCAGATAGCCTGCAACGCAGTCGCCGCGCACCGGCAGTGAGAGCCCGTGAGACCTGCGGGAGCGCGCTGGTGAGCGCCCGCGCCATGTGCGGCGCAGCGTGCCAGGCCGCTCCGCCTCAGTGCCGGGCGCCGCTGCCAACGCACAGCCGACGCAGCGCGAGGAAGACGCATGTCTGCAGATCCCGGTCAGGCCGCCCGCACGCGTGTATCTGGGCGGCCCGCCAGCCCGCCACGGGGCACGCGGAAGGCAAGCCTGCTCGCGCCCCCGCCGCGCACCTGGCCGTCATTGCTCCAGCGCATGGAGATGGTGGCGCCCTTGTGCGCGTCCACGGTCTTCTCGACCCGGCCCGACCGGTTCATGAGCAGCAGTTTGCCGTCCGCGGTGGCCAGTGCGAATATTTCCACCGCAGACTGCTGCTGGCTCACGGACGAGGGCTGGAACTCCATGCTCGTCGTCGCGGGCGACGGCACCTGGCACACCCTGCCCTGCGGCTCCCCCGACCCGGCCCAGCGCTGCAGCGTCTGGTCGTCGGAGGAGCTCAACAGCTCGCCATTTGGGGTCCAGCACACGCACGACACGAGGTCCTGGTGGACCTTCATGTCCCGCTGCTTCACCTTCAGCCGCATGACGGCCCGGGGCGGTGCCGTGCGCAGAGCGCCGCGTCTACCGGGCCCGGGACAGCCTCTTGAAGTGCCAGGGCCGCGTGCGTGATTGACGCGTGGTCCGCGACGCAGCCGTGCTGTCCGGCCTGCCGACGAAATGTCGCATGTGTTCTCGTGCTGCGCGGGGGCGGCCGGCAACGTCCCGGCGCGCGTGCACCCGACTGCGTCGGTCGGGCCTGGTGCGCTCCCACCTCCTGTCAACGCTGCTTCGTGGAGCGGCGCACCTGGGGCCCGACAAGGGCCGCCCGCGCCCCGCGCCCCGCGCAGCTGCATGAACGCGCCGTTCGGGATCCGTTTGACCCGGAGCGGCGAGAGGTCCCGCGCGTGTGCCTGGCGGTGCAGTGCTCACAACGGGCTCGGGGCGGGGGGGTGCGCGTCATGCCGGCGCGGCTGACCGACGAGGACGGCGAGATCGACGTGGAGACCGTTGCCGACCTGCTGGGCGACCTCGACGTGGACGAGCTCAGGTCGCGCCTGGCCAGTTTGGGTGTGGTGATAGGCTCCGGCGCGTCCAACGCGGGCGGCACGCGCGTGTTCGAGGCGAGCGGCATCGCGGAGGGGGACAGTGATAGCTCTAATTCCAGCCTGCGACTCATGGATTCAGGTGCGCGCACACGGCCTGACGGACCATGGCGCAGCTAGCGCACCAACGCCGTCCTGGGCGCGGCGCACGGCGTCCCGGGGCCTCCTGCGGCGACGTCAACGCACCGACCGATTTATCGCGCGAGTGACATCCCAAGAAGCGTTCGTGCGGACGTAGCGGGCGCGGGTCCGCTCGTGACGCGGCGCAGCTCCTCAACTGTCCTCACTGAGCATCTCGCACGTGCAGACGACCAGCGCATAGAGGACCTCACGGAGCGCCGCGCGCAGCAGCGCAAGGAGATCCTCAACCTGCTGTCGAAGTGCAACAAGGTGCGGCACCTAGCCCCCGACCGCCGAAAACCGCCCACGCCTCGCCGCGTTGGGTTTGTCAACGCTCCGGTGCGGCCCGGGAGCGACGCCGCCGCGCGCACCGGCTCCGGCGCGCGCGCAGGTCGAGAAGGCGCTGAACGAGACGGAGGCCGGGCTGCGCGCCGCGGAGGACGCCAACGCCCTGCAGCAGTCGGCGAGCACCATCAAGACGCTCATCAAGCAGACGTACTCGCCGGCCAAGAAGGCGCCCTCGCCCTCGCACCGCGCCAAGCCCGCGGCGCCCGCGGCGCCCCGCCAGCCCGCGCGGCCGGCCCCGCGCAGCGCGCCAAGCAGGCAATGCCGCCGCCCCCGCCACGGTCGCCGGCGCGCAAGGCGCCCCCCGCGGGCCCGGCCGACGACGCGGGCGCGGGCCCGAGCAAGCAGACGCTGCGGCTGCTGCAGGCGGAGATGAAGGAGATGCGGGACCTGCACGCGGCGGAGAAGGGGGCGCTGCGCCGCGAGAGCGAGCAGCACCGGAAGCGCGCGCTGGGGCTGCAGCGCGAGCTCGAGCGCGCGCAGGTCCAGCTGCAGTCGCGCACGTCCGACGTGACCGCCCTCAAGGTGCCGGCCCGCCTCCACGCGGCCACGCGAGGATGATGTTTGTTTGTTGTTCAAAACAGTGTTCGGTGCGACGCGGCGCGCTGCTGCTGGCGTTGGCGTGCTTTGTGGGCCTGATCCGCGGCGGCGTGCGGCGCGGTGCAGGCGGCGCTCCGGACGCGGGAGGAGCGGGTGCAGAGCGCGGAGCGGCGCGCGGTGGAGACGGAGGAGGCGGCGCTGCGGGCGCGGCAGGCGACGGTGGAGAAGCTGTGCGCGGCGGAGGCGGAGCGCGACGAGCTGAAGACGCTGCTCCTCGCGACGCTGAAGCGGCTGGAGAGCGTCGAGGAGGCGGTGCAGCGGTCGGACGTGGCCGCGGCGGTGATGACGGAGAAGCTGCGGACGCTCGAGTTCGAGCGCGAGAAGGCGCTGAACGTCGCGGCGGCGTCGCGCGAGGAGGCGTCGATGCTGACGCAGGCGCACCGGCGGCTGGAGTCGGAGCTGGACATGCTGCGGCGGCTCCAGGCGCAGGCGACGACGCGCAACGCCGCGCGCAAGGGGGCGCTGCGGGCGGCGCTGAACGACCAGAGCGGCGCGCGGGACCGGCTCCGGCGGGCGATGGACGCGCTCGGGTGCGAGAGCGGCAGCGATGACGCGTGCGCGTGCGGCGACGAGTCGAGCAGCGACTGCTCGCCGCTGGTGGGCCGCGGGGGACTCGCAAGCAGGATGCCGCCCGCTCTGCGCGTCCGGCCGTGACACGACGGATGTGACTTGCTTCGCGGGGCGCTGCCACTGGAACGCGGTGGTGGTGGTGCGAGGGGCGGGGGAGGGCAGCCCGGGGGGGCGAGCGCGATACACACTCGTCTTGCGGACAGCGCCGGCGGAAAATTTCGCGGCCGCCCCAGCTCGCGCAGACGCTGCAGGTGTTGTACCTCCTGGCTGGCTGCCACGACTAGGGGCGCGCGCGACCGCTCTGAGCCCCACTCCGCCTCGCCAACTCGCCGATTGGTGTCCAGGCATCGCATCGAGGGCGCGAACTCGCCGCACACGCCAGCCCTCCCTCGCGCGGCGGATTGCTTGTCACAGTGGGGCACAGATGACCGCAGAGGCGGCTGAGCCGCCCAAGGTGGCTCCGAGGAGGCTCCAGTGGTACAGAGGCCTCTCAACAGTCGAACTCGGCGGAAATGGCCCCTTCGACGCCGCCACGATGCACAGGGTGACGTACGGGCCAGCGCCCCAAGGCTACACGTCGCCAAAGCGGCTCCTGCGAGGAACCGTCAACAAGATGGAGTCGCAGGTGCGTCTCTCCCGTGTCGCGGATGGCCCCGATGGTCAGCGTCTCCGGAAAATGCCCGTGGGGCGACGTTCCCGCGCAAGTAGTTCCTTCTTCCCCCTCCGTGGACCGAGCTTGCCAGAGGGCCCACGGCGCGGCGCTGGCCCTCGACGCGGCTGCTCTGCGACTGAGTTCCTCGGCCGACCGCTGCGGCGGGTAAAAAACGTGCAAGTCGGCCGCGTGCAGCGACGGTTGCGACCGAGCGTAGTCGTTTCGATACGAAAGCGGGGGGGGCGCGAGCCGAGACTCACGCCGCCAGGTCGAACATTCACGGAAGTCTCGCGAGGCTCCGCATCGCTGCGACGATCAGCGGCGCACCGAGAAGAAGTCCGGCCTCTGGTGCATCATGCTGCCAAGGGGCACCTCGAACACCCGCGCGCAGCAGTGCTCGCCGCACCGGCGGCGCCCGGCAGACTCGACAGAGTCCGTCCTCCGCCTCGCAGGTGGCGATCGCGAGCGGCGGCTCGAGCCCGGTGATGTGGAAGACCACAGGCAGGCTGGAGCCCCCTGGCACCCTTCCCCCGAAGGTCGAGCTGCCGATCCGGTCGGGAAGCACGGTCCCGCTCGGCCCCAACACGCCACAGAGCCTGGCCGGGGGCCACTGGAGCTCCCAAACACGGGCGGCGCACGCCCTGACTGCGCGCCAAAGCCCGCCCAGGTGAGCCGCTCCCGCCCCCGGCATCCTGCGCGGTGTCCAGGGCCTTCCGGCCTGGCGCAGGCGCGAGCATGTCGCCGATAGGTTCGCGCTGCGGTTCGTTGCTCATCCGGCCCCGAGAGCGCCCCCGGGGCGGATGGCCAAATGCACACGTTTTCCGAGCCTAACGGGCCTCCCTCGGCGCGACGGCGCGCTGCAGGACCGTCAACGTGGAGCAGCGCTACGGCACGCGCCCCATCCTCGGCGCGGGCAAGCTCAGCGCGCCCGTCACGGTGAGCCCGGAGAAGCTGCAGCTGCACATGCCCCAGGTCTCCAAGACCACGCAGACGGCGGCGACGCAGGCCGTCGACCAGACCGCGGCGCCCGGCGACGGGTTCGCGGACCCGTCGGAGGTCGTGGACAGCTGGCTCCGGCGCGGCAGCAGCGGGCGCCCCGGCGACGCCGCCACCACGCCGCGCGTCCTGCCGGCCGGCGGGGACTCCTCGGGCGAGTCCACGCCGGGGCGCGCGAGCCCGGTCGAGGACCGCCAGGCGTACCTCGCGCGGCTGCTCCGGCGCGGCAACAAGCACCTCACGTTCCCGAACATCACCGGCAACGTGAGGCCGGGCATCTCCCCGGTCGAGGACGAGCCGACGGACCCGCAGGAGCGGTTCCGGACGACCGCGCGGTCCGACTACCGCGGCCTCCCCGGCCTGGGCCCCGCGGGCAAGCGCAGGGACATGTCTGACCCGCACTACCGGGACAGTCTGTGGGAGGTGGGCAGGCACGAGCCGCTGACGAGCCAGGGGTTCAGCACGACGCACAAGATCGTGTACAGGTGCGCGAGACGTGCGCCGGACGCACTGCCGCGGGGCCCCTGGGCCGCCCCCGCACCGCTCACGCTCACGCCGGCGGTTCGTTCCCCCGTGCGCTGCCTCCGCAGGCCCCACCGGCCGGAAGACTCCCCGAAGCGGGCGGCACGCGGCCTCGTCGACAAGGGCCACTCGGTGGTCGTTCTGCGCGATCCGTCCGACGTCGTGGAGGCGGTCGGCAACGACAAGTCCACGTACAACCGCATGTACACCCAGTTCCCGCCGGTGCCGCCGAAGACGCGCTTCATCCCCGGGCACTACAGCACGACGTCGCACTTCACGCTCGCCGCCGAGGACCCGCGCAAGAAGCTCGAGCTGAGCGGGCAGGACCTGGTGAAGATGGTGCGGCGCGTGAGTGGGAACAAGGGCAAGAAGGGGCCGTCCGGGGAGGGCTCGCCCAAGGCCGGCGCGGACGCGTGACCGGCGCAAACGCGCGAGGTGAGGTGAAGTGTCAGCTCACCACGTGTGACGGCGCCAGGGCGGGACGTGTGTGGGTGTCAGCGCATGTCGCGACGCGTGTCATCTGCTGATAACACCTCGCCTCGCCTCAACCCGCACTGCTACCTCGCTGCGACGTTCAAGTTGAACGGGTCGCCACGCAAGCCTCTTTGCTGCGCCCGGGGACTCTCCATCGAGCTCAGAGACCCCCCCGTGACGCCCGGCGCCCACCGAATGTGCCGGTTGGGGTCCGAGTGCACCACGTGCAGCGCCCGCGCATGCGACACCTCTATCCGCCCCATCTCCTCCCCGCCCGCACCTGCCACCTCCTCCTCCTCCGGAATCGACTCGGTGATGCTCCGCCGCGCGCCCCCAGCGACCTCGCGCGCGTCACCCCGGCCGTCCGCCCCATCGCCCCTCCCGCGCCGCACCGCCGCCTCCGCCGGGCCGCGCGCCCCGCGCACAGCCGGCTTGGCCCCCGCGCCGCCCTCCTGCCCCTGCGCCCCCGCCGCTGCATCCAGCGCAGCCAGCCGCTTCCGCATCACGTCGATCGCCGGGCCGTGGTCCCACGCGGGCGCCCCCGCAGGCTGCGACGGCGCCTTCGCGCGCAGCGTCGCGACCGCGCCGCCCCGGTCGTGCGACGCGAGCGCCTTCAGGCTGCTCGCCTTGGGCAGCGGCGCAGGGCGCTCCACGCTGGCCTTGGCCGCGTCGTGCCGCTTCTGCGCCGCCGCGGCCTGCTCCGCGAGCGCCCGCCGCAGCGCGTGGATCTCCTCGGCCATCTGCTCCTGCGCGACGGGCCCCGCCGCCACCGCCGCCTCGAGCCGTGTGAGCTCCTTGGCGAGCGTGGCCGCCTTGGCGCGCTCGACCTGCAGCGCGCGCTCCATGTCGGCGCGGGCCCGCTCGGCCTCGCTCGCGCGCATCTCCGCGCGCTCCCGCCCGATCTGCTTCGCCGCGTCCATCTTCGCCAGCTTCACCTTCAGCACGCTGATCTCGCCGATCAGCGCGCCAGCGTGGCGCTCGCGCTCGCGCATGCGCGCCTCGAGGTCCGCCTGTCGCGCCGCGCCCTCCCGCAGCGACTGCTTCGCGCTGCGCAGCTCCGCCTGCCGCAGGTGCACGTCCGTGCGCAGCCGCTGCGCCTGGTCCAGCAGGCCCTCGTTCTGCCGCTCCTGCTCGCGCAGCTCGATACGGAGGTCCGACACGTCGCGCTCGAGCCCCGCGGCCTGCTCCTGCGCCCGCTCCCGCCGCGCGTTCGCCTCCGTCAGCGCTGCCTTGACCGCCTCCATCTCGCCCTGCATGCCCGTCGCCTCCCGCTGCAGCCCCTCCACCTGCATCTTCAGCCTCGTCTGCTCCGCGCGCAGGTCCGCCACCTCCGCGCCCTTGCGCTCCCCGTCGATGCGCGCCGCGTCCAGCTTGGCGTTCAGCTCCGCCTCCGTGCCGCGCAGCCGCTGGCTCGCCTCCGCCTCGGCCGCGCGCAGCCGCCGCGCCTCCTCCTCGACCGTGCGGATGCGCTGCGTCATCGCGCTCGCGCGCTCCGCCGCCACCGCCACGTCCCGCTCCAGCTCCGCCACGCGCGACCGCGCCTGGTGCAGCGAGTCCTGCGCCAACGCGGCCTCGCGCGTCGCGGCCTCCGCACGCGCGTCCGCAGCGACGCGGTCGCGCTCCAGCTGCTCGCAGCGCGCCTCGGCCGCGCCCTGCGCCCCACGCACGTTGCGCAGCTCCGCCGTGAGCGCCGCGTTGCTCTCGGAGAGCTCGGCGACCTCGGCTCGCAGCTGCTCGTTGTCGCGCTGCGAGGCAGGACACGGGCGGAGACAGTGGGGACGTGCCGTTGCTGCGGTGGACGTGACAGGCAGCGTGCGAGGCGGTGCGTCAGGCGCCCGGGCTCAGACGCTCGACGCCGGGGCCTCGCACTGATCAGCAAGGGGAGGGTGCGGCGTTGGGGACCGTCGCGGCTCCTCGCGCGTGCCGTGGGGTCCCTCGCGCGGGGGGGCGCACCCGGCTCATGTCTGCCTCGCGGCCACGCCGCCCCGCTTCCTCGGCGGTATGGCCTATCGCGACGATGATCTGGTCCACGAGCGTTTTGTGCGACGAAATCAGCCGCTGCACCGCCGTCCAGTTCGCCGCTGCAGGTCGAAGGGAGCGCCAGGAATGTGAGCGTTCTCGGCCGCGGCCGCCTCTGCCCTCCAGCAAACATGACCGGGCGGGGGCGTCGCTATCGAGGGAGGCGTGGGCATCGTGGCACGCGCTCTGCCGCGCCGTCGTCGCGCGCAGAGTGCCCACCAATCGTGCATCCCAACGGGGGTGATCGCCACCTGACGCTCACCTGTGTCGTCGAGGATCTTGAGCACATCCAGCCCATCCGCCAGCTTCTGGAAGGTTGTTTTGACCGCTTCCTGGGCGCTCTCTGCGTCGAAACTGGTCCCACCAGGCGAAGACAAGCCCGGGTGCGCCATGTTTCTCCCCACGGCTGACTTCACCTCACTTTCCAGCACACGTCATGTCACGGCTGGCTCCGTCGAGGGCCCCGCGCCGCGACGGTGGCCCCAGCACGTACGTTGCGACCGGGCGCGGTGAGGCGAAGGCAATGCAACGCAGTGCACTCACGGGCGGTGCGCGCGACGAGTCCGCAACCCTGCTGTACGGCAGTGCGACGGTAGGTCCGTCACCCAGCCTGCTCGCTGGAAGCGTGGCGCCAGCGTCCGGCAATGGCGTGGGTGGTCACCGCAGGCACCCGCTCTGGTTCAGTTGTACCTCGGACGCCCCCTCGCACATGACAGTCGCGCGCTCGTCGCGGCGCGCTGCCGGGCGAGTCGTTAGATCTCTCCCTCCAGCGGACGGCTGCGCTCACCGAGCCCCCTGCGCTGAGGAGCCGCCCAAGCGCCTCGGGGGCCCCAGCGCCCATCGGGCTCCCTCGCGGACCGGATCGACAGTACAGCGCGCACACCGGCATCGGGAATGCCGATCACGAACAAGTCCACGCGGGAGAGATCCCTGCCCGGGCCCGGAGAGAGCGACCCCCCCCCTCCGGCCCCGCGGCCAGGCCTTGCAGTTCCTCAGGGCGTTGCCGCCTCGCAGCGCGAATCGGACCCTCTCATACCGAAGCTCCTCAAGACGCTGGCCACCAATGAACCGCCAACGGACCGCTTCGCCGCGCTGGAGATCGAGGGCCGAGCGGAGGGTCCGCTGCACGCTCTCCCGGGCGGACTTGCAGATCGGCCGCCGTACAGGTGCGCCGCGAACATGACATGCCTCGCGACCCACCTGCCGCGGCTGTGCTTCACCGCCCCGAGACGCGCGCGGCTGTGGGCTCCGCACCAGCGTGGGCAGACAGCGTTTCTTCACTTGTTCAACGCGAGTGGATCTCCGCAAGTTGGGAACAGAAGGGATTGACACACCGCGCAAGATACACGACGCGGGTGCGCTGTCGTCCTGACCGATGCGGCGTCGGCGACCACGCGCGGTGCAGGGCGGAGGGCGTGACGTCGCTCGTGAGGCACCGCGGCGGATGGCTGGCGCTGTTCTTCGTCGGGCTCATGGCGAGCGCGTTCGTCGTCGAGGAGGTGCGTCCCCGCAAGACCGCCTCGGCGCGGCGACCCCGCCCCGCAGCCCCGCGCGAACACGCCCCCCCTGTCCCTTGTCCCCCCGGGCGCAGTTCGAGTTCATCATCCAGCAGCACATCGCGCTGTCGTACTTCGTGCCGCTGCTCATCGGGCACGCGGGCAACTCCGGGTCCCAGGCGTCGGCGACGATCATCCGCGCGCTGGCGCTCGGGGAGGTGGGCTGGGGGGACTGTGGGAGGGTGGTGTTCAAGGAGGGGTCCGCGGGGCTGGTCGTGGGCGCGGGGCTCGGGTGCGCCGTGTGGGCGGGCAGCCTCGCGTGGCCCGCCATGACGCCGCTCGAGGGCCTCGCCGTGGGCGTGGCGCTGCCGCTCGTCAGCGTGTGGGCCAACGTCCTGGGCGGGTTCCTGCCGCTGCTCGCCGCCCGCGTGGGCCTCAACCCCTCGGACACGGCCGCGCCGCTGATGACCACGCTCGTGGACGCCACGGGTCTCATCATCTACTTCATCGTCGCCCGCATGATCCTGAATATCTGACCCCCCCCCCCCGGCACCGCCAGCCTGCTCCGCGCGTCGCTCGGCCCGTCGACGATTTTTCCCCGCGAGATGACGATGCACGTCCACTCACGCAGACCCTCGGTACGACACGTGTGTCATCTGTACGCCCTTTACACGCGGCCTGAGGCATCCGCGCTGAGCCTCGCGGCCGTCAGCATCGCGACCGCCGCCGTCTCGGTGCGCAGCCGCAGGGGCCCGAGGCCGACCTTGCGGCACCCCGCTTCCAGCAGCGAGGCGATTTCTACCTCTGTAAAGTCCCCCTCCGGCCCCACCACCAGCAAGACGCGTTTCGTGCGCGGGTGGTCAATTACTACTTTGCGTGCAGCGGCTCCGGCCGACTCGTCCAGCGCCGACAACACCGGCGTGCCCCCGGCCTGTGCGACCAGCGCGAGGTCGGCGTCCCGGACGCGGTCGCACAGCTCCGCCAGCGACGCGGGGGCCGCCACTTGCATCAGGTGTGCGCGCTGACACTGCTGGCACGCGGCCTGCGACACGCGGTCGAGCCTGCCCTCGCGGCCCTTGGGTACCTGCATCGATGCGGCCCGCGCCGAGCCCGAGCCTCGTCACGCGGCCGCAGGGCGGGCGGAGCGCAAAGGAGGCTGCCGTGCAGTCCGCACCTTGCCGCATCGCTCCGCCTCGAACGGGACGACCTCCCACGCCCCGAGCTCCGCGAGCTTCTCCACGAGCCAGTCGGCGCGCCCGCCCTGCGTCGATGCGCGCGTCGGAGAGTGGCGCGTCAGCCGCCGCCCGCGCGACGTTGCGTGTGATGGATTGCAGCAGGGGTGGCGGTGGAGTGGCGGCGCACCTTCAGGGTGCTGACGCCCACGGCGACGGAGACCCGCGGGCCGCGCCACTGTTCCACGCGCGGCGCCTCGGCCGCCATCGCGTGCGCTTCGCGGCGCGTCACCGAAGTGATGGTGCAGCGCGCCACGTTGCCCTGCCCGTCGCACACGTCCAGCGCGGCGCCCGGCTTCATGCGCAGGACCCGGAGAGCGTGCTGTGCGTCTTGGCCCTCGAGCGTCGTCGCGGCGCCTTCGCTCCTGCACGCACAGTGTGACGGTGCGGACGTGGGCCCGCCAGCACAGTGTGCTGGCAAGCTCGTCTGCGTCCAGTGCTCCCCGCCGCCGCGATGCGGGACGCGCAGCCACGATACGAGGTACCTGGGGAAGTAGTCTGTCGGGACGAAGAATCGTGGCGCCCCCGTGTCGCGGTCCATGACGGCCTCCTCCGGCAACGCCTTGCAACCAACCGCCCGGGCGCAGCGTGCACGGCACGCGGCGGTGGCGCTGCCCGCCCAGATCCTGGCATCGGGCCGCGACCCAACGCGCTTCCTTCCCGCCGTCGCGCAGCGTCCCGTGCCTTGCCACGGCCGGCAGCCACTGCTGCCCGCCACGAGCCCAGCCATCGCGGGCCACAGCGACCCTCTCCGCCCTGGCGATCGTTCGGCGACGCGGGCGGGCTGCCACGACTCTGCACTGCTCGAACACGGCGCTGCGGGCGCGGCCGAGCAGCGTTGAGGGCGCACCGGCCCAGCCCGCGCCCGCGACGTACCTCTCGTTGAGTCAGGCCCTCGGGGGCGCCGAACGCGTGCGCGCGGGCCGAGGGCGCCCCCCGCTCGGCCGCAGGGGCAGTAAGGAGTGGCTGGGGACCGAAGTTGTGTGCGGCGCGCCGTTCTTGCGATTGTTCTGCCGGCGGAGCTCTAGCGCGAAGCAACATGGACACCGGGGCCGTTCCGAGCCCGCTGCTGCAGGTTGTGCAGAAGCGGCTGCGCAACCTCAACAAGCGCCTGGAGAAGATTCAGGAGACGGAGACGAAGATTTCTCGCGGGGAGAAGGTGAATGCAGACCAGGTCGCGGCAGTGACGCAGAAGGTGAGCCCGCGCGCACGCCGGGCACGGAGACCCCGTGACCACACCTGCGCGTACCTGCCGCGCGTGGCCCGCGCGCCGCGCCATCGCCTCGGCCAACAGAGCGGGCTACTGGAACCGTCCTTGTCGCCCAACGTCTCGCTCGCCGTCCGAGGCACGCCAGGCACAAGCGGCGGCGCAACTGAACGCTGCCAGAATTTTCCCGATCCGTTCGCGCGTGGGCACGCGATGTTGTGCGGCCCGCTGCGTGCGCGCGCGTTGGCGCTGCCCATGCCTCCAAACTCGTCTCCCGCGCTCTGCGTGCGTATGGCGCAGCTCTCTTTGACTATGCGCCCTCACCCGTCCTCGTTCGCTCATGCGGGCGGTCGACCTGCGCCGTTCCAGGCCTCGAGGGGCGCGGGCGCGCTCCAGTGCCTCCCGTCTGCGCTTGGACGCGCACCGCGCGCAATTTGGCGTTTTCGGCCCATGTGCTTGCCAGCGTCCAGCCACGCGGACACCATACTCGGTCTGGCCCCGTGCCTGGGGCCGGAATACGCCACGTATGCAGAGGTGGTGCGCCCGCGGTACCACGGCACTCCCTGCCCTCGCGCAATGCAGGCCGAGCTGCAGCTCCTGCAGTCCGAGCTCGAGCGCGTCCTCTCCGCGATGAAGGACGCCCTCCCCCAGGACCTCGCGCGCGTGGACCAGATCGCGGACCAGGCCCGGCAGGAGGAGCGCGCGGCCGCTGAGAAGGAAGCGAAACGCGCCAGGGCAGCCGCGGACGACAAGGCCGCCAAGGACCGCGCCAAGCTCACGGAGAAGCTGCAGCGCGAGCGCGAGGCGGCCGTCGAGGAGGCCCGCGCGCAGGAGCGCAAGAAGGCCGAGCGCGCCGCCAAGGGCGCCGCCAAGGACGCCGAGGAGGCGCGGAAGAAGGCCGACGACGCGCAGAAGAAGGCCGTCGAGGTGCGCGACTGGCGCAGCCCCCCTGCGCGTGCTGCGGCGCCGTTCCGCACCGCCCCGCATCGCCAGTGCGCACGCACGGGACACACGCGCGCCTCGCGGGCGGCCCCGCGCCTCGGCGCCCCGCGCGCGCCGCCTGTTCGTCGTCCCAGCGTTCCTGCGTCCGAGGCGCGCGTCGTTCCCCCCTCCGCAGGAGGCCGTCGCGGCGGTGGTCGAGCTCCTTGTGGCGGGCGACCTGCTGGACGTGCAGCCGCCGCACACGTCCGAGGACGTGGCGCTGAAGCACCTCGAGCGCTTCAAGGCGCACCGGAAGCTCTGGGAGGCCGCGCAGGCCGCGGGGACCCCCCCTCCCGCGGCGCCGCAGGACCAGGACGTGGAGCTGGTGGTGCAGGCGGCGCGCGCGGCGCGGTGGCGGCCGCTCCCGGCCGTCGCGTCGTACCAGGAACTCATGGACGCGTGCAGGGACTTTGCGGTCGCCTACGCGACGGCCGCGGACGACGCTGAGCTCCCCGCGTCTGCGGCGCTGCCGGCCAAGACGGCGGGCGACCTGCGCGCGCGCGTGAAGGCGGTGCTGGAGTCCACCGCGCTGCTCGAGCAGGCGCCCAACCTGCAGATGGCGATCCAGATGCAGATGCAGATGCCGCCGCCGCCCATGATGGCGCCCATGCCGCCGCCGCCTGCGGGCAAGGCCGCCTCCCCGAACGGGCAGGGCGACGCCGCGGGGGAGCACGCGTACCCGAGCATCCCGCCGCCGCCGCCCGCGGTGCCGGCGCCGATGCACGCGCCCCCGCCGCCCCCGCCTGCCACGGGGTCCCTGCTGACGCCGGTGCCACCCCCGAACGCCGCGTACGCGCCCGTCCCGCCGCCGGCGCCCGCGCCTGGGCCGTACCTGCCGCCGCACCAGCAGGCACAGCAGCAGGCGTCGGTGCCGGCGCAGGCCGGCGCGCAGCCGCAGCAGGCCGGGGCGGGCCGCCCTCCGCTGGGGGGCGCCCTCGCCCCGCAGCAGGACCAGCGCCCGACGGACGGGCCGAACGGCGCGGGCGTGAACGGCCGCGGCCCGTCGCCGGCGCGGGGCCCGTCGCCCGGGCCTGTGTCGGAGGGCGACCGCATGCAGGCGGCGGTGCAGGTGGCGACGGTGTTCCCGCCGGCGGGGCCCGCGCAGGCGGAGCCGGTCACGCAGGCGGAGCAGCCGGCGGGCGACGAGGCGGACGGCGCCGGTGCGGGCCGCGGGCGTGGCAAGGCCGGCGGGGCCGGGCGGTGGGGCAGCGGTGGGTTTGGCAACAGCCGCGACAGCCAGGCGAACGGGAGCCGCGGCAACATCCGGCAGAGCAACCACGCGGGCGGCTGGGGGCAGAACAACGGCGGGTGGGGCCAGAACGGCGCGGGGTACGCGTCCGGCGCGAGCAAGGGCCAGCGCACCAACGGCGACGGTGCGTGGCGGTCGTCGTACGAGAAGCAGCCCGGGGGCTCGGGGTCGTGGGGCTCGGGACGCCGCGGGCGCCGCAACGACGGCCAGTCGTGGGGGTCGCGGAACGAGCGCAGCAACAACAACGGCAGCAGCTACCTGACTCAGCAGCAGCAGGCCCAGCAGCAGCAGATGTACGGGTACGGCGCGTACGGATACGGCACGTACGACCCGTCCACGATGGACCCGAGCATGTACGCGGACATGGCGGCGTACACCAACATGGGCTTCGCCGGCTCCGACATGGCCGCCCTGCACTGAATCACGACAGCGAAGCACTGACGCCCCCTACTACGCCGCGCCCGGCGCATCCCTCCCGGCCTCTACCGGCGACGAACCTCCGCCCGGCTCACAACGAGTCGAGGGCGCGTGTGAGCCGCCGTGCTACCACTTGGACGCCCCACGCTCCCAGCTGTAGAACATACTGGTCGGCTGCTTGCCCTTGGCCAGCACGGCGTCGATCTCCCGCCGGTCCGCGTCGTCGAACTCGAACGCAAACGCCTCCTTGTGCTCCGCCGCGTGCCGCGCGTTGCGCGCTCCGATCAGCACCGCGGGCACGCACGGCCTGTCCAGCACCCACCGCGTGGCCACGCTCGCGACCGACACGCCGTGCTTCTTCCCCACCGCGGCGAGCGCCGCCAGCAGCTCCTGGAACCACCCCCACCCCCCGGAATTCTGAATGATCGACGAGTACTTGCGCTTCGACGACGTGTCCAGCTCGACGTCGCGCGCCGGCACGCCCACGTACTTGTCTGCGGCACACGGGGCGCGCAGGGCGGGGCCGTCGCACCGCGCACAGGGAGCTGTGCGCTGCGGGAGGGCAGGACCAGAGGGGTGGGGGAGCGTGGTTGCGCACCGGTGAGGAAGCCGCCGGCGAGCACGCCGTAGGGGAGGAGCGTGCATCCGTTCTTCTTGCACCAGTCGGTCATGCCGCCCTCCACGCGCCGGTCCAGCAGCGAGTACTGCACCTGGTGCACCTTGACCTGCACGCCCGCGTCCGCGATCTCCTGGAGCCGCACCTCGTCGAAGTTCGTCGCGCCCACCGCGCCGATCACCCCGCGGCGCTGCAGGTCCGCCAGCCCGCGCGCCGCGTCCACGTACCCGGGCGTGTTGTAGTCGTGCCAGTACAGCTGCACCAGGTCCACGCGGTCCACGTTCAGCGCGCGGAGACTGCGCCCCACGTGCGCGTCCACCGCCGCCTGCGACACGTCCAGCATGTCGCGCCCGAAATACGCCGCCTTGGTCAGGATCTGCAGCCCCTTGGCGCCGCCGCGCTCCTTCACGTACTTGCCGATGAGGCCCTCGCTCGGGCCGTAGATGTCGGCCGTGTCGAAGGCCGTGATGCCCGCGCGCTCGTACGCGCCGAAGTCCTCGACGGCGGCGGCGCCCGTGGTGCGGTCCGTGGCGCGGTCGCCCCTGTGCGCGCCGGAGAGCTGCCAGCAGCCCTTCACGATGCGGCTGACGGGCAGGCCCGGCGCGAGCTCAGCCCGCGGGATGGGCGCGTCGGCAGCGGTCGCGCTGCCCATGGCCGCGATGCCGGAGCGCCCGATGGGTGCTGGGTTGACTGCGAGCGCAGACGTGGCCGCGAGCAGCGCGGCGCGCCGCGGCACCTGCGAATGGCGGACGCGGCATGTACGCATCAGCTGCAACGGTCTCTTTGTTGCCACGTGGTCTGATGCGCGTCCGTCGCGCGGGCTGCTGGCCCGCATCAATCCGTTGCACGGGCAAGGGCATGCCCGCATTTCCGGCGAACGAATCCATGACGAAGACGAGCAAGACCGGCGCGTCGAGTACGATCAGTTCGATGCTTCCCGCCATGCTAGACGCGAGGAAGATGCGCACGCGGCGCAAGGACGGGAGTCTCTCTCGCCCGCCACTCAGCGCTGCCGGCCGACATCCGGAACAGGGATCGGCGCACTCACTTGCGGCGCAATCCCTCCTTCGTCCTTCGACGGACCCGTGGCCAGGCACTTGGTTCGGGGCCTCACAGGCCCTGCTGCTCGGACAGGACCAACCACTTGGCTGGACAACGCTCGCATCGTCGTGGGCGTGGGCGGCACGCGACGCGCGGTGCTGCAGCCTGTGAGTCCACGCTGTGTCTGCCGGGGCTGCCTGCGGAGGTCCGCGCATGGCCACCCAACGACGCAGCTGCCGCTGACAGCGTGTTATCCTGACGTCAGGCGAAACAGCGGGGGTGTCTTCCACCCAACGCCGACGCAGCTCGCAAGCCTAGGCGACTGCCAGCGACGCACGCGGCACGCCGCCAGGGTCGTTGCGCGCAGGTGCGCGAGCCCCTCGCTTCCATGCACGCCTGCTGAAGTAGCCAGTCGAGCGCCGAGTGAGCGGTTCGGCGCGGGCAGAGAGACCAGCAGGCGGCTCGGGCTGCGGTGGCAGTTGCTTCACAGCGCCACGTCGTGCACCGACAACCTACGTCCGCTGGCAGCGAGCCTGAGGCGCGGCCGGCACAACCTCGCGGCGAGGTCGCGACGGGTGTGCCGAGTGCCCGCGGCTCCACGTCGCGGGGCTAGAAGAAGTGCTTGTTGATGAAGGCCGTCACTTCCGGGATCATGCGCGCAGATATGTTGGGCATGGCATACGTCGCCATCACCACCAGCGGCTTGCCCGTCGGGCCGCTGGGGAACTTCGCCATCATGAACCCTGCACCGACGCACGAGTGCCGTCGCTGGGTGGCGGACGTCGCGGGGCGGCCACACGCGCACACGCGCAGACAGACACGCTGCTAGGTGTTCACGCGGTCGCTGCCGCAGGCGGGGAGTCGGGCGCGGCGCGCGACGCGCGATGGCGGGCGCACCTGTGGAGTTCAGCGGGTCCTCTTTGGGGTGCATGGTCCGGCCGTACACGAGCCCCGGGTTGCACTCTGGGTGGTGCTTGTGGACCTCGTACCGCGTCTGTTCCAACACGACTCCGTTCATCACCGCCGCTTCCCGGTCGTCGAACGCCTTCGGAAGCGCGCCGAGCTCCTTCGCGTCGTTGCTCTGCGGCGGGCGAGCGCACCGGAGCGGCGCGGGTCGCTGTGGGAGCTCCTCGCGCGCAGCGGGACGTGGCGCGGGCGCAGCGCTGCGGGACTCGCGCACAGGCCGAATGATCCGCCTCCAGGCGACGCTGCCGCGACGCTAAATGGCAAAGACGCTGCGTCCTGGCGGTGTCCCGGCCGGGCAATCGCCCTGGGCGAAGACCTGGGGACGGACCGCGGGGTACGTGTCCGCGGGGTGGCGCGCGGCGCTGCTCCGCCCAGCCACGCTGTGCCAGCTGCTCATTCGCACGGGATCCGCGCCCGTTGACGGAGTGGGGCCTCGTGCTCCCGCTGCGCAACGACCTTCAGGAGGTGCGTGGGCTAGCGGCCGCCAAGTGCCGCGCCTGGGGCCTCACCTTGGACGTGTTGACGAGCACCGTGCCCGCCTCGTCCATGATGACCATGGCCGCGACGTCCGGCACCTCCGACTTCAGCGCCGCGACGACCTTGTCCTTCTTCCCTGCGTCCATCGTGCCCCTGCCCGATCCGAACACCTACGACTCGCCCCGAAACTCAGCTCGAGAGTGCGAGACAGATCTGCCCGGTGCACGCGCGCGTACAAACGGAACGGGCGCGGCTCTCGTGTGCTCGGTGCGGGAGCGCGCGGACAGGAGCAGGTGGCGCAGACGCTGGGCGAGCGGGGGGTCGCGACACGTCGTTCAGTGTGGCCGCCGGGGATGCGCTTGGTCCACGGCGAGCCGCCGCGCGCTCCCAATGTGCCACCCGCGGCCTTGTCGCAGGGGCGTGGACCAGTCTGCCACTGCAACAGGACTCCCCACCCGCTGCAGCCCCGCTCAGGCGCCCCGGGCGCTCTCACGGGCAAAATTCGCGGGAGGCAGGACACTCTCCGCCCCGGTGGTCACGTGTGAGCAGCATCGCCCGCCAGCCGGCGCGCCAGCAGCGCATTGTTCCCGCGCTCCGGCAGTCACACGTCGCCCGTAACGGCGTGCGGCTGATCCCGCGCCTCGCGTCCTGGCTGCTGCCCGGGGCCAGCTTGTTCCACGAAGCCATGCGCGCTACAATGGCGCACCGCGCGGCGGGCCCCGCCGCGCTGGCCGGCCACCGCGCCGTGCGTGTCCCCTTCGGTGCGCTGCGGCACGCAGCGCAGCGGGGGGTGGCCGTCCGCGCGTACCCCTTCAACGACATCGAGAAGAAGTGGCAGCAGTACTGGGACGAGAACCAGACGTTCCGCACTCCAGGTGAGGCACGATCCGCCCCTCGGCTCGTCATCCATACAGCAGCACTCCGCGCCCACGATTGCCCCGCACGCGGCCTTTCGCCCGCCCTGGCGCCGCGAGCGCCCCCCCGGACTCTTCGTCCACACTTTGGTGGCTAGTCAGTCCGATCCAGTGCGGCGGACCGCCCCGCGTCGAGCCCGTTGTCTGTGGGCCGCAAGTAGGTCATCCCTGGCAGCGCCGGACACGGCACCCCCCGCGAAGTTCGCGCACCTCCGGCGGTTCACCGCCGCCCAGGGACCCCCTCGTGTGACCGAGCGCCGCAGCCCGCGTCGCCGCGCCCCCCGCAGCTCACCAGCACCTGCCGCGCCCCCCTCCCGTGCAGACATTTCCGAGCTGGACACGAGCAAGCCCAAGTTCTACGCGCTTGACATGTTCCCGTACCCGTCCGGCGCGGGCCTGCACGTCGGGCACCCCGAGGGGTACACCGCGACGGACATCATGGCTCGCTACAAGCGCATGACGGGCCACAACGTGCTGCACCCCATGGGCTGGGACGCGTTCGGCCTCCCCGCCGAGCAGTACGCGATCCAGACGGGCACGCACCCCGCGGTCACCACGCAGAAGAACGTCGACCGCTTCCGCGAGCAGCTCAAGGCGCTCGGCTTCAGCTACGACTGGTGCGCACGCCCGCAACGGCCCGCCGCGCGGCGCCTGCTGTCCGCGCGCGCACCGCCTGACGCCGCGGCCCGCTCGCTGGTTCGCAGGGCGCGCGAGGTGAACACGACGGACCCGGGGTACTACAAGTGGACGCAGTGGATCTTCCTGCAGCTGCTCAAGGCCGACCTGGCGTTCCGCGCGGAGGTGCCCGTGAACTGGTGCCCCGCGCTCGGGACGGTGCTGGCGAACGAGGAGGTCATCGACGGGCTGTCGGAGCGCGGGGGCCACCCGGTGGTGCGCATGCCGATGAAGCAGTGGATGCTCAAGATCACCGAGTACGCCGACAAGCTGCTCGACAACCTCGAAGGGCTGGACTGGGCGCACTCCACCAAGGAGATGCAGGTGCGTGCGCGGCGCGGCCTGCACGGGCGGCGAGACGGCTGCGCGGTGGTTGCTTAGCAGTGCCTCACCGCGTGCCTTCCCTGTGTCGCGCGCAGCGGAACTGGATCGGCAAGTCCGAGGGCGCGGAGATCGTGTTTGAGGTCGAGGGCGTGGACGCGGAGCCGCTGCGGGTGTTCACGACGCGCCCGGACACGGTGTTTGGCGTCACGTACGTGTGCGTGGCCCCGGAGCACCCGCTGGCGGAGATGGCCCCGGACGCGCACAAGGAGGCCGTGAAGGCGTACGTGGACTCCGCAGCCCGCAAGTCGGACATGGAGCGCACCCAGCTGCAACAGGACAAGACGGGGGTGTTCACAGGGCTGTTCGCGGTCAACCCCGTGACGGGCGAGCGCGTGCCCGTGTGGGTGGCGGACTACGTCCTCGGTTCGTACGGCAGCGGCGCGGTCATGGCGGTGCCGGCGCACGACACGCGCGACTTTGCGTTTGCGGCGGCGTACGACCTCCCTGTGCGCCGCGTGGTGGAGGGCGGCGAGCTGCCGTTCACGGACGAGGGCGTGGCGTGCGCGTCGACGAACGGCGCGGGCCTGGACGTCGACGGCCTGGCGACGGAGGTGGCAAAGAAGGCGGTGGTGCAGTGGCTGGAGGAGCACAACGCGGGCAAGGCGCAGACGAACTACAAGTTGCGCGACTGGCTGTTCGCGCGGCAGCGGTATTGGGGCGAGCCGTTCCCGGTGATGTACGTGGGCGACGACGAGGAGCTCGTGCCAGTGCCGGAGAGCGACCTCCCCGTCGCGCTGCCTGAGACGGACGTGATCAAGCCCTCGGGGACGGGCGAGTCCCCCCTCGCGAACCTCACGGAGTGGGTCAACACCACGGACCCTGACGGGCGCCCCGCGCGGCGCGACACCAACACCATGCCGCAGTGGGCCGGGTCGTGCTGGTACTACCTGCGCTACATCTCCCCGGGCTACACCGGCGGGCCTGTCGACCCCGAGGCCGAGAAGTACTGGTGCGCGACCCTCACGCCGCAGCCGGTCGGCGACGCAGCTCTTGACCCCTCCCGCAAGCCTTGCCCTTGTGCCGGTGTTGATGCCAGCACGTGTGCACACAGGCCCGGCTGGCACCTGCCGGTCGCGACCTTCCTGCGCGCCACACGCTTCGTCTCCGACCCTCGGGCGCCCGCGGCTGCTGGTGCAGGATGCCGGTGGACCTGTACGTGGGCGGCACAGAGCACGCAGTGCTGCACCTGCTGTACGCGCGGTTCTGGCACCAGTTCCTGTACGACCAGGGCGTCGTGTCGACGAAGGAGCCCTTCCAGAAGCTGGTGTCGCAGGGCATGATCCTGGGCGAGACGGAGTACACCGCGTACAAGAGGGACGGGGCGTGGGTGTCCGCGACGGACGACGCGGCCACGGACGGCGCGGAGGCGGTCCGCGTGGACGTCGCGGACGTCGAGAAGCAGGGCGAGCACTTCGTTCTGAAGGAGGACCCGTCGGTCCGCGTGTCGGCCCGCGCGCACAAGATGTCCAAGTCGCGCGGCAACGTGATCAACCCGGACGACATCATCGCGCAGTACGGCGCCGACTCGCTGCGCCTGTACGAGATGTTCATGGGTCCGCTGCAGGAGACCAAGGTGTGGTCCACGGAGAGCGTCGGCGGCGTGTACCGCTTCCTGGGGCGCGTGTGGCGGCTGTTCAGGGAGGACCCGGGGCTGGACGACGACGAGCCGACCAAGGAGCAGCTGCGCGACCTGCACACGTGCATCAAGCGCGTGACGGAGGAGACGGAGGACATGCGCTTCAACACGGCGATCTCCGCCATGATGGAGCTGGTCAACGCCGCCTACAAGTGGCCCAACCGGCCGCGCAAGGCGCTCGAGCCGCTCGTGCTGCTGCTCTCGCCGTACGCCCCGCACATCTGCGAGGAGCTCTGGGAGAGCCTCGGCAACACGGGCAGCATCGCGCACGCGGAGTGGCCGCAGGTACGCCACCCCGCAGCGACGCCCCTCCCCCGCACGTCCGCCGCCGCTCTAGGCCCGCGCCTCACTGTCCGCGCGGTGTGCGTGTTGCGCGTGCAGGTCGACGAGTCCCTTTTGGTGGAGGACGAGATCACGATGCCGGTGCAGTTCAACGGGAAGAAGAAGGGGACGGTGACGGTGCCGGCGGACGCGACGGAGGAGGTGGTCATGGCGGCCGTGCGCGCGGACGAGAGCGTCGCGAAGTTCATCGACGGCGACGTGAAGAAGGTCATCTACGTCCCGGGCAAGATCCTGAACATCGTCGTCGCCAAGGCAAAGGCCAAGTCCGCCGCGTGATCCGGGAACGGACGTCGAGCTGTGACAGCGATGTGACCTGGACGGGGGAGCGAACGGGCGCGGGGTCCGGAGCGCTGCCCCTGGCATGTCGTAGGAACCCGTCAGAGTCTGTCCGGGGGAGAAAACGGTCCCGGCGCCTCGAACGGCGTGGTCCGGAACGAGAACCGCACCCCGTGCATGTATGTATCATTCATGAGACGCTATTGGTGTAGAAGGCTGTAGTGTTGCCTGACCGGACGAGCGGCGTTGGGCCTCTCTGCAGATGGGGTGCTGATGCAGTCACGGTGTGCGGTCGAGTACGAAGCATGACGTAGCCGCAATGGTGCGACACCGCTGATTGCAATCATGTGGAGCATCGAGGTATGAGTTCACAGCACGTGGCGCCGGGTGACGGGGCGCCTCCTGGTGGGCGTGGCACGACCGTGCGCATCCTGACGCTTGGCGACGGGAACTTCAGCTTCAGTGTTGCTCTGGCGAAATCACTGCTCGACACCCGGAAGCTCTCTCGGGCCGAAGAACGGAGAGCGAAGAAGCGGGCGAAGCGCTCGACAGATGGTGGGGAGGCCAACCAGGCCCCTGCTGCAGCTCAAGACGAGCACACGGCATCCCTGCCACGAGTGTCTCTTGTCGCAACAAGCTTCGACGAACACGATGAGCTGCTGGTGGGTGCCTCCGCGTGCTCGCATGGATGCAGTTCGCCCACGGGAGTGCCCGGGAGGCACGTCATCACCGACGGGCGTGGCCGAGCGTCCGCGAAGTGCAGGCGAAGTTCCCGGAGGCCAAGGCCTTCCTAGATCAAATCCAAGCGCTCGGGGGCGTCACCGCTCACGGGGTCGACGCGACGGCCGTGCCAGCGAGCCTTTATGCAGCACTGCAGGGCGCCTGCGAGGAGCCCTTCGACCACGTCGTGTTCAACAACCCGCACACGGGCATCGAGGACATGCACCGCCACAGGTCCGCGGCCTCGCGCGTCCCACCCG
Organism: Pedinophyceae sp. YPF-701; assembly: GCA_916048055.1. NCBI lineage: Eukaryota > Viridiplantae > Chlorophyta > Pedinophyceae > Pedinophyceae sp. YPF-701. The sequence continues at coordinate 181,450 of CAJZHL010000016.1, read as the reverse complement.
AGCCGTGCTGCGGTGGCCGCTGCCGACTGCACGTGTCCGTTTGCACAACGCGATGGCGTCCTCATGATGCGTGCCCTGCGCTCTAAGAACGCGCTGAACCTGGCCCAACTATCTTCTGTCCCCGAGCACAGGAGTCTGTTGGCGCACTTTTTCCACGCAGCGTCCCAGCAGTCCGTTCTGGCCCCGCATGGCATCGTGCACGTGTCGCTCGCCGGAGATCAGCCCAAGAGGTGGAAGATCGTGGAGCAGGCGCAGCGCCACGGTCTGGCTCTCCTGGACTCGCGCGCGTTTCCGACGCCGGGCCTGCGGGGCATCTACGAGCCCAAGCGCCACCACACGGGGAGGTCGTTCCAGGGGCGCGGGCTCGCGGGGACGAGCTGGTCCTTCGGCCGAGCCGCGGAGTTCCCAGACGTCGCGCTGGGCGGGCTCAGCGGGTGGCGCCGGCCGCCGTGGACGTGGCGCGATGCGCCGTCGAAGGCAGCGACGGGCAGCGCAGAGGCTTTGACGTGCCCCGAGTGCGGGCGGGAGTTCCGGGATCCACGGGGCCTGAAGCAGCACATCCACATGGTGCATACGTTGGGCGTGGCGCGGCTGAACGAAGGCGGCGGCCACCCGTGCCCGCACTGCGAGAAGGACCTCGGCTCCCCAGAGGCTCTCGACCAGCACGTGAGGGCCAAGCACGGCGGGGACGCGGAGAGCCTGAAGCCGGACTGGATCGGTAAGGTCCGGGACGACCGGCCGGGGCACGTGTCGGCGTTCGCCACGGGCGGTGGCGCCCCGGGGGCGGTGATTGCGTGCGGCGTGTGTGGGTACGATTTCGCGTCGAAGGAGGAGCTCGACCAGCACATGGCCAACCTCAAGCCCGTGCAGGTGCGTCGCCCTGCGCGCTCCGTTCACGTGCGTGGCGCACGTGCTCGTCGTCCGACACGCGAAGCTGTACCTGCTGCGCGTGCAGGCCGCGGAGGACGAGTTTCTGTGCCCGGAGTGCAAACGGCCGTTCCCGGACAACAGAGCCCTGCGGCAGCACCTTCTCCATTCGGATTGCGGCCGTCCCGGTCAGTCTGAGCCGCACAACGTCTGACCAGATGTTGAAATCTGTTGTTGTTGCCATGTGTGACGCAGTCGCAGGTCATTCACGCAGCCTGCGCGGCCACCGCGCAGCCCCCGTACTCAATGTGAGGCCCGACAGGAAGCGGCCCGCGCCCTCGGTGACCCATCGCGCGATTCGTGTGTCTGACCAAGGCATAGTCTGTCAGACACTGTATCCCCGGGTCAGGGTCCTGTTGCGCCTTGGGGCCGCTGCGAGGGGCGGCACGCGCGTTTGCCGCCGTGACGCGGAGGTTCGGGTCTGAAGCAGCTGGTCTCTCGCCGTAGACAGGAAGGTCTGTTTCAGTAGGGCAACAGTGGTGGGGCTGGGGGCGCCAGGATGGCTACTCTCGCAGAATCGTTTCTCGAGGACCTAGAAGAGCTATCGGATGAGGAGGAGGAGCAGAAGGAGGAGCAGGACGAGGTCCGTGAGCCACGCACACCGCTCGAGCACTGCTTGGCAGTCATGATGCCCCGCGGTGCCTCGTGGCTGTTTCAAGGGACCGCACCTGCCGTTCTCGTGCGTCTACCTGGTCCTCGTGTACGTGTGTGCCGAACCTCGAGCATCGTTCCGCGAGAGGCACGCATGGGACGGGCCAGCTGGGCATCGGAGCAACACGCTCCCCCGCTCGTTCTCCGGGAACAAACAGCCGCGATCGCGCACATTGGGACGAAACACCGCGGAACCACCGTCTCGCTGCTCCGCTGAACCGTCTCGCCCGCCGCCTGCTCCATGGCGCGCAGGAGGGGGACGCCTTGATGGCGGACGATGAGGACGAGGACAAGAAGCGGGCGAAGGCGGCGGTCCGGTACGACAGGCTGGAAGACGTGGCGAAGCTCCACACCACGGAGCGGTATAAGAGCCTCTTGAGCAGGTGCGGCGCGGCCTGCAGCGGTCGCTTGCACCTGCCTCCTCGGCGTCGTTCTCAGCGGCGGTGCGTCGCCGGGGCCTGACTCAGGCCGCACGCGGTGTCCCCGGGGATCTTGCAGGGTGCGCGAGGAGCTCGACAGGGTGGACGGAGCGGAGAAGCTTCCGGACAGCTGGGCTGGACCGTCTAGCGAGGACCCGCTGTACCAGCTGCTGGTGGACTGCAACGGGCTGGCGGTGGAGCTGGACAACGAGATCACCGCCGTGCACGCGTTCCTCCGAGACAAGTACAAGCCGCGCTTTCCGGAGCTCGAGAGCCTCGTCCAGAACGCAGGTGAGCACCGTGCCGCTGTGCACCCTCGAGAGCGCTCCCGCCCCCACGCGCGCGGCTGACAGCACCCCGCGCCGGCGCGTCCGCGTGCAGTCGACTACGCCAAGGTGGTGCGTCAGATCGGCGACGCGGAGGACATCGCGACGGTCGCGCTGGAGGACGTGCTCCCGGCCGCGCAGGTCATGGTTGTGTCCGTCACGGCGTCGACGACCGCGGGGAGGGCGCTGGGCGCGAGGGAGCTGGCGGTGGTGCTGGACGCGTGCGAGTGCATCCTGGCGCTGGACGCGGACAAGGCGCACGTGCTGAAGCTGATCGAGTCGCGAATGTTCCTCATCGCGCCCAACATGACGGCCTGCCTGGGCGCGACCATCGCCGCGAAGCTCATGGGCGTCGCGGGCGGGCTGGTCGCGATCTCGAAGATGCCCGCGTGCAACGTCCAGGTCCTCGGCCAGAAGCGCAACCTCCGCGGCGCGACCTCCTCGGCGGGCAACACGCACCAGGGCTTCGTCTACTTCTGCGAGATCGTGCAGGGCACGCCGCCGGCGTGGCGCAACAAGGCCGCGAAGCTCGTGGCGTCGAAGTGCTCGCTGATGGCGCGCGTCGACGCGTGTCGGACGGACCCCGCGGGCCGCACCGGCGAGGACATGCGCCGCCAGATCCGCGCGAAGATCGACAAGTGGCAGGAGCCGCCGCCGGCGCGCACGGTGAAGCCCCTGCCGCGGCCGGACGCGGAGGTGAAGAAGCGGCGCGGCGGGCGGCGGCTGCGCAAGATGAAGGAGCGCTACGGCATCACCGACGTGCGCAAGCTGGCCAACCGCGTGGGGTTCAACTCGGTCGAGGACGAGTTCATCGACGGCGACGAGGCGGTCGGCATGGGCATGCTCAGCTCGCGGCAGGGGTCCGGGATGCTGCGCGCCGTCGCACAGCAGCAGAAGCAGAAGCTGTCCAAGATGCAAATGAAGCGCCTGGAGAAGAACCCGGCGTTCCGGGTCGGCGCGGGGGGCGGCGGGAGCGGCATCGCGACGTCGCTCGCGTTCACGCCCGTGCAGGGCATCGAGCTCGTCAACCCCAACCGCCAGCAGCCCACCGACGCGCGTGATGGCACGCAGTCCTACTTCTCCGACGCGCGCGGGTTCCTGAGCGTGAAGCGGCCGCCCGGAACCGGGCCCTAGGGACGCGCACATGTGACGTCGTGCCGTGCCTGCGCGGACTCGGCCAGCGCCGCCGCGCGAGGGGGCGCGGGGGGGTGTTGTAGGGCTTTGCGTCACGCGAGTAGCGGGCTGGCGGCGCGGCGGGACGCGCGCGGGGCCTCGCGCGGGCCGACGGCGACGTGGGGCCGCGGGGGCGGCGCGCGCGGTCGTGCCCGCGGCGAGGTGCCGCGTTGGAGGTCCTGCCGCCTCCGTGGGAGCACCTTGTGTCAGGGGGGGAGCTTTGCTTGGGGCCCAGGCCAGCGGGCCTGCGCGGGGGCGGACATGAGGGCGAGAGACGCGGTCACTCGGCACTTCTCCTGCACACGGAGTGGACCCCTGGGCTTCGAGGTCGCCTGTTTTCGTCGGATCGCCACCCCGGAGCGAACATGAGCAGCCTTATCCCCGCTGGCAAGTACCCGCACACGGCCGCTTTCCGCCGCGCATTTGACGTCGCTGCGCCGCCAACCAGCCATCGCGTAACAGGAGAGCCGAAATATTCAAGCATCGCCGTGGTTGCGGCCGCATCGGGCCCCTGCCGCGCAAGTCGTGGAAGGGTCTCTGCCCTCAACCTTGGACCGGCTGCGCGGCGCCCCCGGCCCCGGGTTCGGCGCGATGATGCGTTTTCCCGGATAGTTGAACTGCGGTCTACGCCCCATGGCGGCCGCGAGTCCGCATTTTGCGCGTGCCGCTCCCCCGGAAACCACCGACGTAGGTTTGGCTTTCGGTGCAGGTGCGAGCGCTGTCGCTCAGCTGCGCCCGCAGACTGCCGCGAAGGCCGGCGCCTCGAAGACCACTTCGATGAACGGCCGCGCCGTGCTGCCGGCCGTGCGCCCCGCCGGCCTCGGCATGCCGCGCATGTCGCGCAAGGCCCGCAAGGTGGTGGTGCGCGCGGAGACGGAGGACGTCGTCGCGGAGAAGAAGGAGGAGAAGCTGACGGGCACCATCGACGAGGAGAAGAAGGAGGGCACCGGCATCGTGACCGCGTCCGGCCGCGTGTCGAACGTCCTCCCGGCCACCTACGCCATCAACCCCCTCGACGCGTCGCGCCCCTTCCGCCGCAACGTGTACACCTTCGACGACTGGGCGCGCCACCGCTCCTCGGACCGCTACTGGCGCCACCTGCTCACGATGCCGCAGGTGAGCGACCGCGCCGCGCGCCCCACGTCAAGTTCAACACCCTTGCAGCTCGCGAGGAACCTACCACGCGGCGCATTCACGCGATCGATTGGCACGTCGCGACCTCTTATCAAGAAGATGCACCAGCTCGTGCCTGGTGCCGCCTCCGTCGCGCGGACCCGCCCCCGTTGCCCCTCGACCCCGCTGGCTCACGCCATCCGCGTCCCGCTCCGACCTTGATCGCAGTCGTCCATCGTCCGTGCCCTCGCCGGCCCGACCCTGGCTTCGGTGGGTGTCGCCGTGTTCGTCGGCCTGATGTCGGAGGGCCTGGACGCCGGCGTCCTGCCCTCGTGGTGGAACGGCCTGCCCAACCCCTCGCTGGTGCCCTTCAACACCACCGGGTTCGCGCTGTCGCTCCTGCTGGCGTTCCGTACGAACTCGGGTTACTCCCGCTGGTGGGAGGCCCGTGGCATCTGGGGTAAGATCGTGAACCGCTCGCGCGACTTCACCCGTCAGGCCTACTCGTGGCTGGAGCCCGAGCGTGCCGAGCGCGTCGCGCGCTGGATGCGCATCTTCCCCTACGTGCACATGTGCCACGTCCGCGAGGACCGCAACCTGGAGGTACGTCGCCCACGCTGCCTTCCGCCAACATGTCGCCCTCGCGTTGTAGTCGTCGTCCCAGACCGCTCACCTCCCGCGCGCACTCCGTCTCCGCGGTGCAGGACGAGATCGGCGACAAGCTGTCGCCGTACGAGGCGAAGGCCCTGCTGTCGGCCACGCACCGCCCCAACTTCGTCATGCAGGTGATGTCGGACATCATCCGCGAGGACCCCAACCTCAACCCCAACCAGCTGATCGCCATCGACGCCAACCTGACGGAGTTCGCCGACCAGATCGGTGCCAGCGAGAAGATCCTGAAGACGCCCGTGCCGGTGTTCTACACGCACCACATCTCGCGCTTCCTCATCGTGTGGCTGCTCTTCCTGCCGCTCGGCCTCTGGCCCCAGCTGAAGTGGGACACTCCCTTCGTCATGGTGCTCATCTCCTTCTTCCTGCTCGGTGAGTGCCCGCGACCGCGCCCCCCCGACCAATTCGGCCTCCGCGCGACTCATCTAGCACGCGACCACTCGACTGCCGCTCACCTGCTGTTCTACGTGCGCCCCGCTCCGCAGGCATTGACGAGATCGGCGTGCAGATCGAGGAGCCGTTCGGTGTGCTGGCCCTGGAGAAGCTGTGCGCGACCATCGAGGGCAACCTCCTGGAGCTGCGCGACACCCGCGACAAGCACAACGACGCCAAGACCGCCGTCGGCCCCTCGTAAGCCGTAGCTGCGACCACCCCTGCAGGCCCCCCGACAATTCCATCATTCGCCCGGACGAGGCAGCTGGACGCCCTCGACGAGTGGCCTCGGCTAGTGTGAACCACGAAGTGTGCCTCGCAGCGCCGCAAACGACTGCTCGCCCGGATACGATTGCGGTCACAGGCTCTTGCTTCCCTGGCGGTGGCATACCCGGATGTCGTTTCGTGCGCGGGTGGTCTTATGCTACTTCGCGCCAATCAATTACTGAGTGCACACACCCAATCATGCGACGCCGACTTCGCGAGTACTCCCAGCACGACGCCGCCTTGAGCAGGACGACAGCGCACCCGCATCTCATTTCCTGCGCGGGTGGTCAATCGCTTCTTCTGCGGACCGTGCGGTCGAGTCGGGTGCGGAGGATCTCGTCATTGCGTGTTTGGCGGTGGCGCCCAGCGCGGAGAGCCGGCCCCCCGCAGGGACACCTGACGAGAGTGCGTGGAGTCCGTCGCAGCAGTGCGCCGCGTGGCACTGCCGTCGGACGGTCCGCCGGACCCCGGTGGACTCCGGGCTGACATCGCCAACACGAGACCAGGACCTGGCTGCCAGTGGGCTCTTTGCAGCCCGCCGAGCCAGCGTACGCGCATCTGCACACTGATATCAACGCACAGCAGCATGTGCGTGCACCGTGCGGCACGAGGAGAATGAGAGCCCCCCGCAGCTATCCACGCAGAGTGCCACCGCGGGCGCGACGCTGGTGACGAATGCTTTGGGGGGAAAGCCTGCATTTCAATACGAACTCCTGACTGCCGGCCCCATCATGAGCGGGGTCGGCAGCGTGTCTGCGCACGGGGCCGACAACGGGAGGCCGCAGGGAGCCACGCGCACTGGGCCAGCCCCGATCTCCTTCCTGTTGCGGGGGAGCATGAACGGCCAGCGTGCGAGCAGCGGCGGGCAAGAACGGGCGTCTGAATGCGAGCCATCGCAGTTCAAACTGCTCAAGACCGCCTCCACGGACGAACCGGGCTACTATGCCTTGGCACGAAATGGATCCGTGCCGGGGCCGTTCGGGCTGCGCGGCGCTCGCGGGACGCTGCACCACAACCACATAGATGCACTGCGGGTGGGAACTGCCGCCGCGAGTCTTCTTGCGGCGCTGTTCCTCCCTGGCGACGGGACCAGGGCTCTGGTGCCCATCAAGCTCTCGCTCGCGCTCACCGTCGTCCTGGTGTGCCTGTGGTGCATCGAGGGCGCTTCGACCACGCAGTCCGAACCGAAGGGGCAGGCCCCGCTCGTCAGGCACACTGCAAGCGGCAGGGAGTCGGAGCCCACGACCCCTTCGGGCACGGGCACCACCACCGGGTCCCCGGCGTTTTTGACCTTGGCGAATCGGATCCTGCACGGACGAAGCCCGATTTACGACACTGGGCTCGGTCTCCTGCTCACCGCCACCCACGCGGTGCACGTCGGCGGCCGGCAGCGGTGGTTGGCGGAGTCTGGCCTGCCTCCACTGCTAGCACTGCAGGTGGCGCGCAAGGTGCGACCCCTGGCCCCGCTTGTGCCGCGCGCGCCTTTCCTGCCGAGAAGCCCGCTGTTTTCCACGATGCCGCGGTCCCCGCGGCCCGCGCTGTGGGTGCCGCCGGAATGCGAGGCATCGCTCATCTCCATCCAATGCATGTGCTTCCCCTCCCCGCGCAGGCGCTGTTCCCCGCGCTCGCGCACTGCACGGCGTTCCTGCTCGCTCTCCGCGGCATTCTGGCGCTTCTCCGCACGTCAGGGCTGGCTCGTCCGCAGCTCAGGACGCGCGGCGCGGGGTGGCAAGTGCCAGCTGGAGGTCGCCTCCTGATCGGCGCTGCGTCGACGCTGGCCGCGTGCGCCGCAGTCGTCCCCCTGAGCCACCTCTCCGGCAGTTGGATCCCGTCGGCGACCGCGGTGCTCGTCGTGCGCGGGTTCTCGATCGCCGTGCCCATTATGATCGGAGCCCTGGCGCAGACCATCACGCCGCAGCCAACCGAGGGACAGTCCGGACCGGCCGCCGTGTTCGGCGGCCTGCAGTACAGCGGACGCTACCTGGCGATGCCTTGCGCCCCGGGCGAAGCCGTGGGCCTCCTGCGCGCGAGCTTCAGCGGGTGTCCCCCCGAACGCGGGATGTCGCGCGTCACGGCGCCGGAAGAGAAGCTGAGCTCGCTGCGGTCGATCCTCAAGGCCGATGCCAGCAGCGTCAGCAGGGGCGGCCTCGTCCCGACGCACTCGGACGAGGAGGATGCCACCAGGCCTGGCGCCGGCGGGGCGGCCGACTCGGTCCGGGCGAGCATCTCGTCGGCCAGCGGCCTGCCCGTGCGCGCCTCTCCGGCGCAGAGCCGCTTCAGCCAGCAGGAGCAGCGCAAGGTGTCCAGGATGGAGGACCTGACGCGCCACAAGAGCACCGACGGCGGGTACCCGGACGCGTTCCTGGGCGGGAACCTGCCGTCCGTGCGCGACGACGAGGACGACGAGGCGATAGATACGCAGAAGTCGTCGTCACAGCGGGGCCGCCCGTCCCGCCTCGCAGAGCCCTCGTTTGCCGAGGGCTGCGACGACGAGGACGCGAAGCAGGCGCCGTCCCCGCACTCGCCCCACTCTCCCGCCCCGGCGTCGCCCACCGTGCCCGTTCCGAGCTCGCGCGTCGCGTCGCGCGGCGAGGGGGAGTGGAGCGCGGTGGCGCCGCTGGCGTCGGAGCAAGCAGGGGGGACCCTGACGCACGCCGCGGGCTCGATGCCCCGGCACGGCCCCCTGCGGCGGGTCTCGCGGGGCGCGTCGATCAGCATCCTCCCGATCGTCGCCGGGTCGAGTCCGCGCGCCGTGCAGGACCCGTTCTCGCGCGGCGCCCTGCAGTCCATCCTCATGCCTTCCGACTCCAACATCATTCGGAAGCTCAGGCAGAGCCGGCTGATGTCCTACGTGAGCAACGAGAGCGGCGACGCGTGGATCTCCCAGTACTCGTCCTCGGTCATCCGCGCAGAGAGGTGCGCAACAACACACCGCCCACCCCACCCCGGCCAGGCCCGCCTGCCGCCCACCGCTCTACGCCCGCCCGCTGCGTGCCTGACGCCCCGCCGCCCCGCCGCCCCCTGGTCGCAGCCGCGACATGTCCGCGTGCAGTCCGGGCAGCACGCCGATCAGCGGCCCCCCCAGCACGCCCAAGGCGTCCCTGCTGGACAGCCTGGGGCGGTACCGGTCCTCGCTGCAGCAGACCCTCGCGCGCAGCGTCACGGGGAGTCCCTCGGGCAGCAGCGCCGCGCTGGAGTGGTCGGCGGGCGACGAGGCCTCGCTGGAGTCCATGGAGTGGGCGACGCTGACGGCCCCGGTCGCGAAGCTCAAGGCGGGCGTGGTGCGGATGTTCGACAAGCTGTGCCTGTTCGACGAGGGCCTGGTCACGCCGGACTGCCTGCGCGTCTTCCTGGACGGGCTGCAGAGCAAGTACCTCGACAACCCCTACCACAACTTCCGGCACGCGATCGACGTGACGCACCGCCTGTTCCTGTTCCTGTTCCACAGCCCGAGCGCGCTCGAGCTCGTGCCGACCGTCGACCGCCTCGCCGCGATGGTCGCCGCGCTGGGCCACGACCTGGGCCACCTGGGGGTGTCGAACCAGTACCTGGTGCAGACGGGTCACGAGCTCGCGCTGCGGTACAACGACCGGTCCGTGCAGGAGCAGCACCACCTCTACCTCCTCTTCTCGCTGCTCAACCACGGCCCCGCGCGCCTCCTCGAGGCGCTCCAGCCGGACACCAAGGTGTACGTCCGCGCGCTCATCATCCACCTGGTGCTGCACACCGACATGAGCGAGCACTTCGACCTCCTCGCGCGCTTCGAAGCGCTCTCCGCCAACCTGGCGCGCAGCAGCCAAGGAGAAGGCTCGCGCGGATCTGACGGGGAGGGCCCGGTCGTGGACCGCAACACGTTCCTGGCGGGCCTCATGCACGCGGCGGACATCGGGCACACGCTCAAGCCGTGGCACAGCGCGGAGCGATGGGCGCGGCTGGTCAACGAGGAGTTCTGGCGGCAGGGCGACCTGCAGCGCGACAAGAGCCTTCCCGTCACACCCATGTTCGACCGCGCGCAGGCGTCCACGGAGACGCAGCTGTCCTTCCTCGAGGTCATCGTCGCGCCGCTCCTCACCGTGGTCTTCAAGACGCTCCCGGAGCTCGAGTCCCTCACGGCGCACATGCTGCCCAACTACGAGAAGTGGGTCAACCTGTACAAGGAGGAAATCCTCTTCCGCGGCGGCGTCACGCGCCCGGCGACGGGCGGGGGCGGCGCGGGCGTGCATGCAGCCGTCCCGGCGAACCTGCCCGCGCCTATCGCGGAAAAGCTCCGCGAGCTGGAGGGGCGGCGCGCGGCGTTCGAAAGCGTGTGCGAGCAAATGAAGCCGTCAGACGCCCTCGAGCTGCGCATGAGCGTGGTGTCAGACGGCTCCGAGGTGGGCAGCGACGGCGCCGTCGTGCACGAGGAGTAGCTGGCGCGCAAGCTCGAGGTACCCGAGTGCGAGCATGCTGTCGCCGTTCCTCAATATTCCTAACCCCCCCCCCAGCCCGTCGCCTTCCCTACTTAGCTCCAACCATCCTTTTTCCGCGGTTGCCCGCCCCCCCTCTCTTGCGGCCATCGCGTGCTCTCTCCCCCATGCCCCACCCACGCCTCCTACTGGATAGTTATAAGTAGAACTGGAACCAGCCAGGCAAATACGCCACGCCATGCTCCGCCCGCCACGGCAGCCCGGCGCTCCCGGAACAGCATGCCCGCCGAGCTTCCTGCTCCGCGCCTGAGACACCAGCGCCTCCGCTACGTGGGAGACCTTTACCCCCACGCATGCATCATCCAGTCAACCCGTGGGCGCCGGACCGACGCGGTTCCTCTTGGACTGACGTCTCAAGAGCGCGCCGCTCGTCGGCAGCGCGTTTCGGGGCACCAACGGCTGACACTGACGCTTCCACACCACTAGCGCGTGGGCAGAGGCGGAACGATGCCCAGCAGGCAAACTTCGAATCATAATGTCTCTCCTCGCTATGTGAGGCGCGCGCAAGGGCGAGGGAACCCAAGTGACGAATGGGCGTCCCCAAACGTACACTGCTCCGCACGCTCATGGGGAGCAGTGGCTGAGCGCCCTTGCACGATCACGCAGGTGGGTGCTGGGGTTTTGTGCGTCCGTCGTTCGCCACGGGATGCGACCGAAGTCAAACAATCGCCCGCAGCGAGTGACGACTCCACCACGTCGTTGCTCTCGGCCACCCCTTTCCTTGGTTTAACCATACAATAAATTATTGTATTGAACATGCAGTGTGACAAACGTGTCACACCGGAGGTCACGATAACCAAGGAAAGGGGTGGCCGAGCAACGACGCGGTGGAGTACCCGCACGCAGGATGAGCAAGCTGCAGCAACAAGTGTCGGGGTCCCAATCACCTGCGCACGCAGCTCGAGTGAAGTCTTCGATGAGTGACGAGCCCCGCGGGCGTGCGGGTACTCGTCGGCAAGCCCCACCACGCGTCCCGATGTCGTCGGCCGGCGACCCTGCCCAGCAAGACAGCATGCATGACATCACGCATGTCAGGTGACAGCCCCTCACGTCACCCGCTACTCGGGCCGCTCCTGGAAGCACACGTTGAGCAGCGGATCCGCGTGGTGGTTGTCAGGGGTGGGGGTGCAGTGCCCAGGAAGCTCGTGCGTGTGATCGTTAACATGACGATGACGTTGTCATGGGGCTCCAGGGCCGCGGAACACCCGCACGGCCCCAGGAAGGGGGTTGGGGGAGGGAAGGGAGGGGGAGGGAGGGAGGGGGAGTGGAGGGCGGGGGGGGGTCGGGTTTGGGGGGGGAGGGGGTGTATTAGCCGTAATCGTTCACGGGGAGATCGCTGAAAGCCACGCTGCCAGCGCGGGGGCGTGGTACGACGGCGCGTGTCGGGTGCGGTCGACGGGGTACGCGTGGTTCGCGGGTGCGCGGGCCGCGTCAAGGCGCGCGACTTCGCGGACAACGAGGTCGTGAACACCCTCTGGCGTGGCGGGCGCAAAGTGTGGGACAGCGTGTTTCAAGCATGCAGTCCGGTGCTGGCGATATAGGCGCGTTCTGTCATACCCGCGTTCGTGTATCATGTAGCGGATCTTGGCGGCCAGAGCGTGAACGTAGCTATCGCGGTCGGTCACCTGTGAGGCGATACGGATGTGTTCCGTGTAAATGATGTTGTAAAGGTGTTTGCGCATCAAGGCGCTGGTGATATGCGGGTACTGGATCACGTCGAGGGAGGGGAAGTCGGACCGCTTGTCGTAGTGCGACACTAGCAGGTACGCGGGGTAGTGCGGGTGCGGGCGCACACGCAGGTCAAGAAAGGTCACGCCGTCGAGGGGGTCCGACGGGCGGTCCAGCACGAGGGAGAGGCAGGGCGGGTAGATGTTGCGTAGGGAGGGGAGGGCGTGGGAGATGGAGGGGGGGGTGTCGGGGGGGAGTGGGGGGCGGGGGTTGGAAATGAAATACCGGTACCATGGGTTGCCCACCGAGAGGTTGTCGTCCATGTAGCGCCGCACGAAGCGGAACCTCGACAGCACGGAGAGCCATGCGAGGTCGCCCGACTCCTCCCAGCGGTTGCGGAACTGTAGGAGAAAGTCGAGCTCGTACATGAACATGTAGACGTCGGCGAAGTATGGCGAGCACGGGAGGCCCATGGGGACCCCAGCGCGCTGCCGGTAGACCATCTCGACCCCGAAGTACACGTGCGAGTTCGTCACGAGGAAGCGAACGAGCTCGTGCAGAAGGGGGAGTCCCGGCACGTAGAAGTTGCGCCGGGGGTCGTCTTCGGCCCACGCCTCCTCCGGGTTCGCGTCGTGCGGCAGCCACGACCAGGCAGGATCGTCCAGGCCGCGGCGCAGGTGCAGGTACAGCCTCTCGCCAGGGTGGTTGACGGAGTGCACCAAGGAGATGTAGTGACAGACCCGGTTGATCAGGCCCCGCCCGTTCACGTCGTCATCGCCGTGCGGGATGTGCGTGTACAGGCGCGTCACGTCGGCGCCGTCCAGCACGGGGCCCTCCGAGTGTCGGCCGCGTGTCGCGGTTGCGAACACCGGTTGTACTCCTGCACCATCTCGCGTACACCGTCGTGGCTGTTCGTCATAAACGGCCGAAACGGAGGCACGAGGTCCTCGGGGATGCCGGCGAAGAGCTGCGAGCGCCACACCGCGTGCGCCTCGTCAGGGTGACAGAGAGCGCGCAATGCCGCCGTCAGCGTCTCCGCTACGCCGCGTGTGGCGTCCATGGTACAGTCGGAAATGAAACGAAATTGTGAAACGAAATTGTGACCTCCGGTTTTGACACATTTGTATTGAACATGCAGTGTGACAAACGTCAGACTGAAAGTTCATTACGAATGTCTGCTTCGATCTGCCAGCCCCCTCGCAGTGAGGAGTGGCTTTGGGCCAGCGAGCACCCAGTGGATGCGTGGCAGCCGTGTTGCTGCGACCACCAGCATATTTCAGTCCCCAGCTGAGCGACCACGACACCGGCACGCCTAAGACGCGATCAGTGCGGCGAGCAGGACTTGCCCGGACGTCACAGCCCTACCGTCTGACCAGGCACATCCCGCACTCGGAGTGGTGCGTGTAGGGGAACTGGTCAAACATCGCCATCCGCTCGACCTCGTGCGTCTCGGCGAGCGCACGGGCGTCGCGCAGGAGCGTCTCCGGGTTGCAGGAGATGTAAATCACGCGGGGGAACTCAGACAACAGCCGCACCGTGCCGGGGTCGCAGCCCGCGCGCGGCGGGTCCACAAGTGCACAGCGCAGGTCGTGCTGTGCCCAGTCCTGCACGCCCAGGTGCTCGCACGCCTCGCCGGCGTGCCACGCGGCCGCGAACTGCTCGTCGCTCATGCGCGCGACGCGGACGTTGGCGGCGCCGTTCGTCGCGGCGTTCCACTTTGCCGCACGCACCGACGTGCGCGAGATCTCCGTGGCAAGCACCTCGTCGAACAGGTCGGACATCGCCACGCTGAAGTTGCCGTTGCCGCAGTACAGCTCCACCAGGGCGCCCCTGCCGCCGCACGCGCGCGCCGCGTCCCTCGCCCACTCCAGCATCGACCTGCACACCGCGCCGTTGGGCTGCGAGAAGCACTCCTCCACCTGCCGGTACCGCAGCTTGCCCCGCCCTTGCAGCTCGAACTCCTCCACCACGGCGTCGTCTCCGAGCACGATGCGCTGCCGCCGCGAGCGCCCGATGATGGACGGAGCGCGCGGCAGAGCGTCCGACACCCCCCCCGCGCCGGTTTCCGGCGCCTCGCCGCGCCGCAGCGTCGTGCTGGCCTCCCCCACGGCCGCCTCTGGTCGCGGCAGGTCCGTCGCGTCGGCGAGCGAGTCGCGCAGGTCCGCGGCGGCCGCCTCCCACTCCGCGTCCAGCTTGCGGTGGTACAGCAGCGACGCCATGAGCTCGCCGGAGAGCGTCGTCTGCAGGTTGATCTGGAACAGCTTTGTCTTCAGCACCTCGGACTCCCCCGCCTTGGCGAGGATGTGCTGCAGCGCGGCGTTGATCTTTTCGCTGGCGACAGTGAACCCTGGACTCGCGAGGGGGACCTCCAGCGGGATGGCGTACACCCTCCCCTTGCCACCCTCCATCTTCGTGCCAGGTAGCGGCGCGGCGTACATGACCGGCACCACGGTGTTGGCCTCGCGGTCGTGCCAGATGGTGAACTCAGCGCGCTGCCGGTAGTGCAGGGGCGCGCTCCGGAACACCTCCACGTCCGTCACCCCGAGCTCGCCAAACAACTCCAGGACACGCTGCGGAACGAGCGGGGGCGGGGGGGGCGATGGCCAGAGTGTTGTGACACTGCCAGCCTACTTTTCGGGCGAAACCCCAGCTCGGGCGTCGCGATGCGCTGCGGCACATGAGCATGATCGCGTGCCACGCAGTCGAACAGTTCGGCTCGGGCTCACCTGGCGTTTCTCCTCGCACTGCGCCTCGTACTCTGCGGGGTCGGGGGAGATCACGGGCGGCCGGAACCCCGCCGGCAGCTCGGCCGCGGTACTCAGCGGCAGTTTCCCCTTGAGAGCTACCAAGTCCTCTCGCGACAGTCTCACGCCCGCTGCCTCCGCAACGCCCGCGCAGGGACGCAGCCTCTCCATCATTCGACGCCTTGTCCGGCGCGGCGGCCTGGTTTCCCCCGCCACTGCGTGTCGCGGACGTGGATGGAGTGCTAGCAAACCGGCCGCCCGCGCCACGCAGCGCGAACAGGCCGGGGCACCGAAGTGCGTGGGATGGTGCGACATTGTACTCCAGAGCCGGCTGAGACTGAATGCGCAGGGGCGCGCCCGCATGCGCTCGGTGGCGATCGCCGGTGCACTGGCAACACTCTCTCCCCGGCTAGTTCCAGCGCAGATTCAGCGCATATCTAGTGGACCGTATTCCACGTGAATGCTCTGAGTCTGGAGCATGCGCTCGTGAGCCGGAAGCAACGGAGAAGGTCGAGGCCCGGGGCTGGAGGCCCCTGAAGGAAAAAAAATGCACTGTTGGGGGCCGGGCGGGGCGGGCGGGCCAGGGGCGATGAGTCTGCGATCGTCGGGCGCGGTTGCAGGCCTTCCATGGTTCCACCCTCCCGCTGCATCCATGGCGCCGTCCACGATCTACAGCGTGCAACCACGGCCACTTCGCGACCCTGCCCACGCCAATGCTCGCAGGGTCCCTGTCGCGGGTGCATCGCCGAGGTGCGGCAGTGGCCGCGCCATACGGAGAGCTTACGTTTCAGTGCAGTGCATGCAGTAAAGGTTTCGCATGTCACAGGCGTGGGAGCGCAGCCACGTGCCCCTTGCGACCACTTGTCCCTTCGCAGGAGGTTGTGGGACGCGTGGGGCAAGCAACGGTGTCGAGTCCACCGGAACTGTATTCCAGAAGCTTCAGGGCCACGCCGGCCGCCGCCATGGGCACCGGAGACGGCAGGCACAGAAAGCGGCCAGCAGCGGCCACAGGTGGGCGCGCCTCCGAAAGCCGCTCGAGCTGCCCGGCGCACGGCCTGACGCCGCAATCGAACGTGGCACGCGCTGCGTTCCTCGCGACGCCCGCGTTCCGACGCTAGCGCGAAGCAAAGTGGTTGTTCCATCACAACTGACCAGCGCTGTCTGCAGCTGGTAATGACCGGGCACAAGTTCATGCAAGAGGTGTACGAGGAGATGGCCGACCGCATCGCAGCGCTACTGGAGGCCAGCCGCCCCGTGCGCGGGCCAGCGCGTGTCCTCGTCGGGATCGTCGGCTGCCCGGGGTCGGGCAAGTCGACGGCCGCGCTCCGCGTGCGGGACAGTCTGACCTTCAGAGGCGTCTCGTGCCAGTACGTCCGGCCCCGCTGCCATGGCCCTGTCGACGCAGGGCTGCCAACCGGCGGTTCTTGCGCATGAAAGTGCAAATGTTTGACCCTTTGGTGCTTGGTGTTGCACCTGTGCAGGATTCTGCCGATGGACGGGTTCCACTACTACAGGCACCAGCTCGATGCGATGGCGGATCCGAAACACGCACACGATCGCCGTGGTGCGCCGTTCACGTTCGATGCGGTCGCGTTTGTTGACGCTGTGCTGGCAGCCTCAGCGCAGGGCGGGCGGCTCAAGTGCCCGTCGTTCGACCACCGGGTCAAGGACCCCGTGCAAGATGACATCGAGATCGACGCAGAGACCGAGGTCGTCATAGTGGAGGTGCGCTGCCATCGTGCTCTGTCAGCACAACAGTCTCCCACGCAACCTGCTGCTCGGCCTCGCAGACGCGTGCCGTTGAGACTGCGTTGCCCGCCGCAGGGAAACTACTTGTTGCTGGAAACTCCCCCCTGGGGGTCTATTCGCGGCCTGCTGGACCTGTCGTTTTTCATCGACGTAGACGTCGACAAGGCCATGTCGCGGGTCATCGGGCGGCAGGTCGCGATGGGCATCCCCGTCGCTGTCAGCAAGCAGCGCATCGCCAACAACGACCGGCCGAACGCCCTGACCGTCGTTGCCACGCGACACAGGGCCGACATCATAGCCCCCTCGCTGCCACTGCACCGGTAGCCACGCAGCGCATCGGAATGCAACGTAATCCGAACACGACAAGCATCCACGCCCGCATCAAAATGCGAGTGCCATACGGACCAAAGTAGGAGGCCACCTGCCTGTCTGTGGGCCACAGGCGAAGCTGTCACACGCATGCGCACTGCGGGGGCGAACCCCGCGTCACGCGAGCTCGTCGTCGCGCTTGAGTGCGCTGAACAAGTTCTTGATGTCGGGCCAGCCGGCCTTGGCTGCGGTCAGCACCGGCGCGTCCTTGGCCGAGGCCGCTGCGTTCTTGTTGGCGACTTCGAACGTCTTGCCCTCCGCGGCGGGGTCGCGCAGCGCCGCCACGCACACGCGCGCCACGTCGGCGCGCGCGATCGACGTGTACGGCTGCGGGAACTTGGCCCTGTCGTCGCCCTGCGCGCCCACCACCTCGTGGTTGCCCTCCTGGTTCTTGAGACCCCCCGGCCTGACGATGGTGTACGGGACGCCGCTCTTGCGCAGCAGGTTCTCGCCCGCGAACTTGGCGTCCATGAGCCCCCACCGGATGTTGTTCAGCAGCAGGCGCAGCTTGTCCCACCGGTTCCGCGGCGTCACCAGCATCGACGACACGAGAACGAACCGCTCGAGGCCGGCCGCCTGCAGAGGAAGCAGAGCGAGTGCAGTCAGCTGTGCCCGTGCAACGCTGGCCATCCTGCGCCCATGTGAAATGCCACACGACCAACCTTGGCTGCATCCGCGGCTTTGCCGACCCCGTCCCTGTCAACGGCGCCAGGCGCGAAGTAGCTGGACGCACTGGCGGCAAAAATGCAGTTCTTCGCCCCCGACATGGCCGCGTCAAGGCTGGCACGGTCGCTGACGTCGCCCCCGACAAGCTCAGCCCCAGCCAGCTTCTCGACGCCCGTGTACTTCGAGGGATTGCGCACAACCGCGCGAACGGGTCCCTGCTTCTCCTTCAACAACGCGGCGACGCACTCCTGCCCAGTCGGCCCTCCTGCCCCGAGAACGACCGTGGGCTTGCCCATCGTGCCACTGAGCGTCTCTCTCTGCGCCTTGTCACTCTCTCCCCACGAATTGTCTGACAGGAGGAAGCAGCTTCAAGGGTCACTCGTGCACTTGCGACGAACGTCACCGAACGGGCCGAGCCTCGTAGGTAACCGCAGTAGCGCACCTCTGAGGCAGCCTCAGGCTCAGTCAGGCATGACTCAGACCCCCCCTACTGATGCAGCCAGGCGCCTCTCGCGACCACCAGCGGGTTCCTGCGTGCCGCTCTTCACACCGGCGCTCGCGGCGCCCCCAGGCCACTAGTCTGGCGGCTGCCCCGCCACATCTGCTCTCTCCGACAGCCCCAGCAACCGCCGCACCTCGTCGTCGATCGCGGTGCCCGGCCACGACTCGTCGTCGCTGTCGGGCGTGCCCACGCTCGGTGCCGCCCACACAGGCTCGTTGCGGCCGTACGCGTCCCACACGGGCCCGGGCCCCGCTGCCGCAGCCGCCGACTGCCGATGCCGCATCGATGCCGCGAGCAGCTGCGGCCGCACAGCCCAGGTCGGAAGCGGCAGCGACCATGCGCCGCCGCCGCCGCCCATGCGCTGCCTGACCGGCACCCTGGGGTCCGTTGCGGGACCCCCCCCCGCTGCGTCGCCAAACGGCACCGGCTCCGCGTGCCGCGCGGGGTCGTACCCAGCGGCCCCGATCATCGGCTCCGCGACGTCCTTCTCCTTGATCTCCGCGTCGTCCTGCGACGTCCAGTCCGCCCCGGGCCGCGCCGCGTGCCGATCCGTCGCCTCCTGCCGCAACGCCGCCAGCACGCCCTCGCTCACGCCGCTCGCCGTCGGCTCGCGCGCCTCCGCGCCCCACGGCAGCAGCGCGTCCGCGCACGCACGCGGGCACGCGGTGATGCCGCGGTGCAGCACGAGCTCCTCGGCCCGACGCTTGCACCACTCGCACAGCCCGTTGGAGGGGGGCGGGCACACGTGGCGCCGCAGCTCGAACGCCGCGCCCTCCGCGAGCCTATCCAGGAGGTCGTCGCTCGGCAGCTCGATCAGAGGCTCGGGCGCCGAGACCGGCGCGGGCGCCGGCGGGGGGGTGTGGGGCTTGGTTGGCGTTGCGGCAGGGTCGGGCGCGCGGCGGGCGCGGAGGGGGCTGCGGTGCTCGGGCCGCGGCGAGGGCGTGCGTCCTCTGAGGGAGTATGCGCTCGGCGACAGGGACGGTCGCCGCGGGCCCCGGCGCGCCGGAGAGCGGCGGCGGCGGTCCACTGGCGATCGGCGGCCCGCACGCCGCCTCGCGTCGCCCCTGTCCTCCCGACGGCGGTCCCTCCCGACGCTCCGTCGCTGTCTGCGGTCCGGAGACCGGCGATGCCGACTCCATGACCGACTCCGTCGCCTGCTGCGACTGCGTGAGCGCAGGCCGCCCCTGCTGTCGCTCGACGGAGTCCTGCTGCGCGTGGAACCGCGGCTGCGGCTCCGCGGGCTCCGGCTCCAGCGCCGCCGGCTGCGACTCCTGCTCCTGCTCCTGCTCCGGCCGGGAGAGGAGCTGTAGCTGCGGCTGCGACTGTGGCGATGGTGGCTGCGACCGCGGCTGTAGCTTCGGCTGCGGCTCCGCGACCTACGGCCCCGATCGCGCGACGGGCTCCGCCGCTGCCGCCGGTCCCTCTTGCGATCCCGGCTCGGGCTGCGCCCCTGGCGACGCTTGCGCGTGCTAGATGGCGCCTCCCGCGAGCGCCCGCGCCCGCGATGCTCCGTCGCGTCGCCCTCGCCGTCCTTCTGCTCGCTCCTGTCCGCAGGTACCTCGACCGTGTCCCCAGCCACAGCAACTGCCGCCGCATGCGGCACAGCCACCCCTCCCGCGCCGCCCTGCGCTTGCGCCTCCTGCCGCGGCTCCGCCGCCCCCGGCACGGCCACACCGCCCACGTCCACCGGCAGCTGCGGGGCCGCGATCGCTGGCTTCGCTCGCGGTTTGAACGCCACCTTAGAGCCGGCGCCCATGACAAACGCCCCCGCACGAATCTTCTGCCCCGCGCCCTGGGGCTGCGTCTGGGGCGGCTGGGCCACAGGCGCGGGTGCAGGGGGCTCCGCGGGCTTGTGCGCTGCCGCTGCGAGCTGCGCCGCCGCGGCCATCGCGGCCTTGAGCGCGTCGGAGATGGCAGGGGTGGGCGGGGGCGGGGCCGCCGCCGGGGTGGGCGCGGGGTTGGGCGCGCGGGGTGGCGCGGGTGGGCGCGGGCCGCGGCTGCGGGCGGCGGGCGGGCGGGGCGGCGGCTGCTGCGCGCGGTGCCGATGCTGTCGGCGGTGCCAGAGACGCCGGGGGGGCGCGTGGGGCCCCGAAGGGGGGGTGTGGCGGTCCGGGCGGCGGCCCGGGCGGGGGCGGGGCTGCCGCTGGCCAGGGCGGGAAGCGTGGCGCGTGTGCGCTGCCCGCGTGTCCGTAGTTCGCGGGTAGATGCGGGGGGCGCGGCGGAGGGGGCAAGGCGACCGGCTGTCCGGCGTGAGGATAGCCGTCCGGACGTGGAACGTACGGCGGCGCGGAGCCTGGAGGTGGTTGGAGCACCGGGGGGTGAGGCAGACCCCGTGGAACCTGCCACGGCGGTCCTGGCGAGGGGCCGTGTGGTGGGCGGTTCCCATATGGCGCGCCGGGGGGGCCTGCAGTGCATAATTTGAACGGAAAAACATTGATTTGGAATACTCATATGGCATACATTGTCACTGCCGCAATAGCGCAAGTCTGGCGGGGCGGTCGGAGAGTAATCAGGGGCGAGAGAGAGGCAGATTCCTCTTGCGCAATAACCGCCTGTGAAAGCTATGACAGAACGTATCCGTGGATCAACGGCGACACCGGTCATCGTGGATTCTGCCGGTGCAGTGGCAGAGGGTGTCTATCTCTCCACGCCCGGATCTCGGGTGTTGCAGAGGCAGCTGGAAGGAGCGACGGCACTTGCGATGCGTCTGCCCCTCTCCCCGGCCGACGTCATGCGACGCCGAGGGCCTCTACGGATGATGCCATCCGAAGCGCCAGGAACTACCACGAAACCTCGCCGTGAGAGTGTCTCACGGGCACTCACCAGCCGGCGCCAGCCAACGGGGGTGCCGCCCGTCCATCACGGGCCGCTTGACTGCCCCTACTCAGTGCCCCATGCGTTCCTTCCTAGCCTGTTCGCCGAGGAGGCGCATGTGCCCTATCGCCGGGCTGAATCCGCCGAGCTACCGACCAGTCACTTCCGAGAATGCAGGTCCTGCCCACGCTCGTTGTCGGGGAGCTTCAACGCCGCCAGCTACCTGTGATTACTCGCAACGTGCACGTCTACGGAGCGCACACCGCGGCCGTGCATTCAGCCCAACACGCGCGCCGCTGACATCGACAATCTCGGTCAGCCTGACACAGTGAGCCTGACGCCAGCAGGGTCGAAGCCGACGGAACCCCCTGGCGTCCGACCCGGTCTCCGGCGCCCTTGCGAGGTCGCACGGTTCGTTCGCGCCCCCGCGTACGTCCGACCGCCATCGCACGTGCGTGACAACATCACACAGCAACCCTCCACTTCGCGGCCGCGCAGTCGCCCGGACCCGGAGTGCCCCCTCAAATAAGACTCTCGTACCCGCGTCACTCCTCGTCCGCCCTGGGCCGGTCCCGCAGCGGCGAGTCCGGCGCGAGGGCGCGCCACATGAGCGACGCAGCGCGGCACACCATGAGCGTCACCATCGCCACCCACACGCCCTGCAGGCCCATCCCGGCCTCCTCGGCGCTCGCCAGCGCCGCCAGCGTCGCGGCGCCCGCGACCGCCGCGGCCCCGGCCATGAAGATGTACTCACGCGCCGCCACCATGATGCCGTCGAGGACGTACGCGGAGCAGTTCACGGGCAGCGACAGGATCGCGATCGGCAGGATCGACGAGATCGCCGCCGCGGTCGCCGGGTCGTCTGCACGCGCGGGACGGCGCAGCCGCGGTCGGCGTCGCAGCAGCAGCGCGAGCGGGTGGCGCGCGGCGGCGCGAGGCGGGCGGCGTGGCGCGTGCGCTTACCGGTGAAGAGGCCCGGCAGGACCGGCGACGTGAACGCCAGCCCGCCCGCCATGACCGCCCCCAGGCCCACGCCGAGCTGCATGAGCCGCTGCGAGATGCCGCGCGCCGTCCCAAAGTCGCCCTGCCCGAGGCTCGCGGCCACGAGCGACTGCGCGGACACCGCGAGCGAGTCGCACATCAGCGACGACAGCGTCCACAGCTGCGTCACCACCTGGTGTGCGGCCACCGGCACTGGGCCCAGCCGCGTGGCCGCCACCTGCGCGAACGAGCGGCGCGAACGAGCGGCGGCGGGTGAGATCGGCACGAGTGCAGCCGTTCGCTGCGCGGGGGCGGGGAGCGCGGGCGCGGGTGTTCCGCACCGTGGCAGCCGTCTTGGTGCCCAGGAGGAGGGACGTGCGCAGGAGGACGGCGGCGCCGCCGGCGGCGAGCGCGCCCATCTCCGCGAGCTCGTCCCCGCCGCACGGCGCGGGCGGCGGCGGCCAGAGCGACAGCCGCGGCGCCGCGGCCTCGCCCTCCTTGCCCGTGTCGGCGGAGACCCCCCCCCCCGCCGTCAGGTAGTACAGGTACGCCAGCGCCGCGGTCCACTCGGCGCACGTGGTCGCGACGGCCGCCCCGGACACGCCCGTGTTCAGGTGCACCAGGAACAGGTAGTCCCCGGCCAGGTTGAGCGCGTTGGTGAACAGGACGATCCGGAGGGGAGTCTTCATGTCAGCGACGCCGCGGAACGCCCCCTGCCCGACGATCGCGAGCAGCACGGCCGGCGCGGAGAGCGCGCGCCACCGGAAGAAGTCCTCCGCCATGGCGAACGTCGCGGCGTCGGCGGGGTTGGCGCCGAGGGACTGCAGCACGTCGGCCGACCAGTGCAGGAGCGACGCGGAGATCGCGACGCCGAGCGCGAGCGCGACGGCGCCGGCCTGCCACACGGCGCGCGCGGCGCGCTCCGGGCGGCCCTCGGCCATGGCGGCGGCGACCAGCGGCGTGATGGTGGTGCCGAGGCAGTTGAACACGAGGATCAGCCCGAACGCGCTGTTGACGCCGACGGCGGCGAGCGCGTCCGTGCCGAGGTGCCCGGCGAAGGCCGTGTCGACGAGGGACAGCAGCGGGTCGGCGGCGAGCGCGAGCAGCGCCGGTGCGGCCACGCGGGCGATGGAGTCGTCGTAGGGGGAGTGGAAGAGCGCGCCGAGGGGGCCCGGGACCGCGGGGGCGCCGGGCTCGGCCTGGGGCGCGGCGGCGGGGTCCTCGGCCGGCGGGAGCGGGCGCGGCGGGGCCTCGGCCTGCTTCGGCTGGTCAACGTGCGCGGTGTAGGCGGTCTGGCGGCCGCGGGACGCGTGCGTGCGGACATTCGGCGCGCCCGGGCGGGAGAAGGGAAGTGTCTCTGCGCGCAGGGAGCGGGATGAGGGGGAACGTTGGCGGAATGCGCGGCGGGGCTCGAAACGTTGTGCAGCTGTGCCGCGCCACGTATTGCTGTCTGAACAGGGCAGTGCGCGCGCGGTGGCGTTGGGGATCGGCATGTCCGGCCGCGGGTCGGTCGAAAGACCGATGCTCCGGGGCACTTTCATCGCACATTGCGCGTTTTGCGGGGCCGGGGCGGGCCTGGTGACCATGAGGAGGGCAGGCGCGCGGACCCGGCGTGCCGTGCACCCCAACGCGTGCATTTCCGCACCTTGTTTGCTGCGATGTATGCCCCTCTGCTCGCCGGGTCTGAAGGGCCGCGCGGCCACGCTTGCGCCCCCGCGGGCGACGTGGGCTACCCGAGTCCTAGTCGTTCCTCGCGCGCGGCGCTCCACCGGCCGCCGGTTGAGACCCCGGACGCCCTGCGCCATCAGTCTCAACTGCCTCGGGCAGGCGGCGGACGCTTGCGGCGGGTTCAACGAAGCAGCGCCGCATGGCACGCCCCTGCTGCTGGCTGCGGAAGATGCCTGCAGGGCGGCCGCGGGGCCCGGCAGGGCGACGGGCATGCCTCCACGGTACTGCCCGCCGCGAGTGGCCCTTGGGTCGTCGGTTCGGCGCGATGGATCGGGGAGAGCTCCCCCGCGCGCCGCTGTTACCAGTGGGGACCAGGGACAAGTGCTTCGAACGCGCCGTTCGCGCCCTGTGCGGATGCAACGTGCGGGTCCGGCCCTCGTCGGACAGCGCAATGCAGGGGGCGAGGCGGGCCGCGGGGCGTTGGGGCCGGGGGGGGGCGCGGTTCCCCGTGGACAGTGAGTCGTCCAGTGCCCGGAGCAGTGCTCAGCACTCCGAGGGGCCGACCGGCTTCGACACGGGGCGGGCGTGTGCGTGCGCGCCACGGTTTGAGGTTTTGGATTGGAAACACACCTTCAATACGATCGGAAACGCATCGCAAGGCGGACAGCCCCCGTACGCTGCAGCCAACCAACGCCGGAACGCCTCACTCCGCCGCGCGCGTGTGAGAGGCCCTCGAGGGCGCCGCGCTGGACTCGCGCATGCTCACGATCTAGGGGGGGAGTTGAGCATCGGCCGATGGCCGGCACCGCGCTGTGCGCGCCGGCAACGGCGGAGCCGGCGAGGCAAACTGAATCGCCCTCGCGCGAACCGCTCACAGCGCGGAAGGTGCGCCCGATGCCGTTGTCCGCGCACAACACTGCGCGTGCCGCGCAGCTGGCGCTCGACGACGCGCTTTACACCCGTCCGACCGCACGGCGCGCTCGCTGAGAGCGCGTGCGCGAGGCGAGGTCACGCGCGCGCTGACCACCGCTCCCCGCCTCCTGCGCCGCGCAGCGCTTCGACTGCTGGTACTGCGGGCAGCGCGTCGAGCCCGGCGGCCGCATGTGGCCGGTCGACGTCCCCGCGGAGGGCGCGGCACAAGCTGCCCGCCGGCTGTACGTGCACCCGTCGTGCGCGGCGCGGGCGAACGGCGGCGTCCTGCCCGCGCCGCCGCCCTGCAAGCACTGGCTGCGGCGCGGCGCGTGCCTCTTCGACAGCGACGGGGGCCGGTGCTTCTTCTCGCACCCCGAGCACGAGCGCGGGGCGCTGGCGCTCCGGCCGCACAACGGCAGCGGGCGCAGGGGCGAGGCGCGGGGCGGCGAGCGGCAGCGGCGGAAGGTGCTCAAGCGCGGCCGCGCGAAGCTCTTCCGCGACTTCCTCGTGCGCGTGTTCGGGGAGGACCTGATGCGGCTCGGGGGGGTGTTGGACGTCGCGGGGGGCAAGGGCGAGCTCGCGTTCGTGCTGGAGAACCTCAACGGCGTGCGCTGCGACGTCATCGATCCGCGGCGGGGCGCACTGGCCAAGTGTCGCGCGCAGCTCAAGGTCGGCATCTACCACCAAAACCCGTGTCTCAACGCCACCATCTCCCGGGACTTCGAGACGTGCGCGCGCGGGGCGGCCGCGACCCCCGTGCGGCACCGCATGATCCTCACGCGCGCCGTAGTGCACGCGGTCTTCCCCGACGGACCTCCGGACCCGCAGCGCGCCGCCGCCGCGTTCCGGGACGCCATCGCCGCGGCGGACGACCCCGCGTGGGAGCTCGTCGGCGACGGCCACCCCGGCGACCCCGCGCGGGCCGCCCCAGCGACCCCCGTGTCGCGCCGCGGCGGCAAGGCCGTGTACAGCAGGCTCGCGGGGAAGGAGGTGTTCGTAGAGGACGGCGACGAGGAGGACGACTGCGGGGAGGTCCGCGGGGACGTCGAGGCGCGAACCGCGGCCGCGGCGGCCAGTCTGCGCGCGTGCAGCCTGGTGGTGGGGATGCATCCCGACCAGGCCACCGACCCGATCGTGGAGGCCGGGCTGCGCGGGGGCGGGAAGGCGTTCTGCGTCGTGCCGTGCTGCGTGTTCGCGCGCGAAAACGACCACCGCCGCCTCCCGGACGGCCGGCCGGTGTCGACGCACGACGAGCTGATTCGCTACCTAGCGGGGCTGGATCCGGGGATCGTGGTGGAGGAGCTGCCGATAGGCGGGCAGAACATCGCCGTGTGCTACGCGCCGCCGGGGATGCGGCACCTCCTGCCGCAAGATAGCCCCCTGCGACGAGCGCAGGTTGCGTGATATGATGTGGTGCGAGGGCACTGCGGCGCGGGGGGGTCGAGTGCTGCTGGTGCGGCGGTGCGGCGCGGACGGTGACGCTGGACAGGGGCTCAGGGCGGAGGTGGGCGGATTGGCCCGCCTGACGCGTGCGCAGGGGGAGTGTCCTGTGAGAGTGTGACACTCGTCAGACGTGGGCGCCGCACCTGAACGCGTTGGTGCGCGACCGGGAAGGTCAGGGGAACATGTTTGTTCGATTGAGAGCAGCGGGATCGCTCCGATTTCGGCGCACAGCCCTCCAGTAGGCTCTGTTCAGTTGGACGCGCTAGAGCATCGAAAGGTGACTTTTCGGCACAGGCGGGCATCGCTGCGATTCCTTGCAGCGCAAACAGATTGTTTCTTCTCGCCTCAGGCTGGAGCTCACGGAACTGTTGGAAGCGGGTGAGAGGCGGGCGCACTGGAGCGCGTCGGGAGCAGAGAGCCGAGGTGGGTGCGGTGCTGTGCCCAGTGCACGCAGACATCACGACGTTTCGGCATCGGATTCGATGTTCGAGACATGCTGCGTCACGGCCGCACCAGTGGGAGGGCGCGGGAGGCCCTTGCCTGCACAATAGAGGCCCCGCGCGCTTCCCGCGGGTGGTCCGGCTTCAGCTCGACTTCCTGGACTCAACGCGCGCCCAACGCGGCCGCCTTGCCTCGCACATGATATCTGTTGCGATTCTCCGCCCGGAGAGACCGAATGGCTGGCCCCACTGCGTTTCCGACTGCGAAGGGCGACGTGAGATTGAATCGCGCTGCTCTACGTGCGACGACGGCACCCACGCACAGCACCGACGCGCCGACAGCATCCCAACATATTCTCGTTATCAACTTCGAGGCGCAGGTAGCAATCGGCAGCTCAGTGGCCGCTGAGGAGGCCCGTGGCTCGCGTGGAGCAGCGGGGGAGGCAGTTTCCTGCACTCGCGGGCGGGGGGGCGCAGCGCGATGCAGGCGACGGGCTTGCCGGTGCGCTTCATCGCCACCGTCGCGCACATCATCACGTGGGTGACGATTCTGTTCGACCTGAGCGAGGCGTCGTCCAAAGGAGGCATCAGCACCCAGGAGTGAGCGCCCGCCGCCGCACCAGAGCGCCGCAACTGCCTCGCACTGCCGCTGCCGCCCCTGTAGTCTCCACGGATCCGTTCGCCGGAACCGCTGAGCCGCCTCCTCCGCCCGCTGCAGTCTCGAGGGCCTGTCTTACAGCGCGGTGGTGCTCATGGTGGTCGAGGTGGGGCTGCTCATGTCGGGCCTGACGACGTTCCTCTCGGGCCTCGCCGCGTGGCAGACGCTCTTCCACGCCGTGGGCACGGGTCTGGTGGCGGGCTGGATCGAGGGGGGTTGGAACCAGAGCTCGCTGGTGTCCTTCTTCGTGTTCTTCAACATCCTGCCCTTCCTGCTCGAGTGCGGCTCCGCCTACTACATGTACAAAAACCACCTCACGCGGTACCGGTAGCGCCCCGCGCCCACCGCGCAGCACATGCCCACCAGAACCAGGGCCAAGCGCGTGCTGTGACGCGCGTTTCCGTCGGACCCGCGCCCACGCTGGCGTCCGGCGCAGAGCCGCTGCGTCACAAGATATCTACTGCGTCGACCTGCAATGTCTCCGTGCGCAGCGTCACGCCTCTGCGACCGCGGCGCGCTGTGACGTTGCCGCAGACATCGGCCGGTCCACGCCCTGCGCCGCCGCGGCCGCCCGCGCCTTGGCCGCCTTCCGCACGGCCTCCTCGAGCCGCTGCCGCCCGCCCGTGTCCATCTGGTTGCCTTCCAAGCACAGACTCCCCAGCTGAGTCCCCCCCTCCCGCACCGCCAGACTCAGCTGCCGGAACCCCTCCAGGCCGATCGCGTTCGTCGCCAGGTCCAGCGTCGCCAGGCTCGGCACGCCCTTCCGCAGCATCGTCGCCACCGCCGCCGCCCCGCGGTCCCCGATGTTGTTCCGTGCCAGGTCCAGCGCACGGATGGGCGGCGCCTGGCCCGCGCCGCCCCCGAGCGCCTCGCAGATGTGCGTGACGCCCTCGGCGCGCAGCTTGCACCACCGCAGGTCCAGCGTCGCGAGCCCACGCGACCTCCGCAGCCCGCGCGCCAGAGCCCGGGCCCCCTCCGGCCCCAGGTGGTTGCGCGACAAGTCCAGCGTCTCCAGGGCCGCCGACGCCGCCGCGAGCTCGCCCATCGCGCGCGCACCCTCCGCCCCGATGCTGTAGTTGTCCGCGAGCCGCAGGCACTCCACCGCGCCGCCGCCCTCGGCCGCCGCCTGTCGCTGCAGGGCCGTCGCCAGCTCCGCCGCGCCGCTGTCGCCGACGACGTTGCCCTGCAGGTCCAGCACGCGCAGCTCCGGCGTGTGCCCCTCGCCGATCGCTGCCGCCAGCGCCCGCGCGCCCGCCGCGCCCACGCGGTTCGTCCCCAGCGACACGTCCACCAGCCGCGCCCCACACACCGGCAGCGCGGCCGCGATCGCACGCGCGCCGTCGTCTCCGATCGCGCACGCAGAGAGGTCGAGCCGCGCTAGACCGGGACACGCGCTGAGGAGCGCCTTGAGCGCCGACGCGCCGCGGGGCGACACGAACGAGTCGCGGCGGATGCGCAGGATGCGCACGGACGCCCCTGGGCCGGCGTGGTCCTCGGCGCCGGCGTCGCGGAAGGCCTTCGCGAAGGCCGCGAGGCCCGCGCACCCGACGCTGCAGCCGTTGAGGTCGATCACCTCGACACCCCCCGGGACCGTCCCAGACTCCCCCGCCAGCCACTTGGCCACCAAGGCGCACCCCAGCGGGCCCACCTCCGCGCCCTCGAGCTGGAGCACGGGGCCGAAGAGCCCGACCTTGTCCTGGATCACGCCCGTCAACTCCGCCGTGCCGTCCTCGCCCCGCTCGATGCGGATCCCGTTGACGCGCCGCATCTGCGGGTGCGCCAGCACCGCCGCGGCCAGCCGGCGCCAGCGCGGCTCCGGCGCGCCAGCTGTCGCGGACTGCGCGCGGCCGGCAACCGCGAGCGACCGCAGCGACTCGCACTTCTCGACCACCCGGCACAGCAGCAACACGTCCTCCGCCTGCGCGCCGGGGCCGCCCGTGGCGTCGACGTCGCGCACGGTGCCCTCGACGAGGCCCCGAAGCGGCAGCGCGACGTTGAACCCCGCCGTTTTCGGGGGGCACTCCGCGCCCACCAGCGCGTCGGCCACGTCAGCTGCCGCGGCGTCAGACGGGCAGTCGCGCAGAGAGAGCTGAGTCAGGGCCGCACCGCCGCGCGCGAGCAGCGCCGGCAGAGCGGAGATCCACGCGGCGCCCCCCGGCCCGGACAGCGATATGTCGAGGTGCCGGATGCCAGTCAGACCCACGAAGTCGATGGCTGACACGGGAACCAGGGCGCCCTTCGCGGGACTCCCCTCCACGCGCGCACCGAGCGCGCGCTCGGCCTCGCCCCGCGGCCGCAGCCTGCGCAGCTCCTCCGCGGGCAGCTCCATCAGCGCGGCGTCCGGCACACCCCCGTGCGCCCGGATTGCCGACACCGCCTTGTCCCACAACCGCCCCGCGCCGGGCGCGCCCGCGCCCAGCGCCACCCCCGCCTCGACGCGCGTGTTCGACTCCGCGGCCAGCAGCGCCTGCGCCGCCCGGACGTACTTGCTCTCCAGCACCTTCGCCGCGGCCGCCACGTCAGCGGTACACCCCCCCCGGTGCGCTTCCGCGGGGGCCTCCGTCACGAGCAGGACCTGCGCGTTGCAGCGCAGCGCCTCCATCAGCCGCGCCGCGAGCGTGCGCCACGCGGGCGAGTTCGCGTCGGCGTCCGTCCCGGACTGTCGGCCCACGACCACCACCATGCGGTGGGCCAGCGGCACCGCCGGCGCGGGCGGCAGCGGGCCCGAAGAGGACCCGGAGTCGTCGCTCGCGAGCTCGAGCCGCGTGGCATGCGTCCGTCCCAGGTCGGCTGCGAGGCGCTTCGCCACGCGCGCTGCCGCGGAGCCCGGCCCCGCACACACCAGGAAGCGAGCGGCTACCCCGAGCGGGCGCAGGTGCCGCGGAGCGTGCGCCAGCGCGGACGCGGTCTCGCGCTCCCGCCACACCTCGAACGCCTCCTGCGCACCTCGAACGCAGGAAACGCCGCGCTGATGGATTCATCGGAGTCAATCAACAATGCCAAACAAACAAACAAACAAACAAACACCAGCGCGAGCAACTCGCAGGGGGGGCGGGAGCCGCACCTCCGCCTGCCTGGCCTCCCTCCGGGCGGCCTCCGCCTCGGCGCGCTTCGCGTCCAGCACCTTGTCGCCCACGTAGTGCATCGCCGCCCGCAACTCCCCCATCGACGACCCCTCCGGCACCTCCAACTCCCCCACGTCCCCCTCGCCGGCCCTCGGCCCCTCCGCTGGCGCCGGCGACAGCTCCGTCACCACCCGCACCGCGTCCACCTCCGCCGCGCGGCTCCGCAGCCCCTGCGCCTGCGTCAGCGCCAGCCCCCTCTCGCTCTCCAGGGCCACCTGCTCCGCGATGCGCCGCAGCGCCCTGCGCTCCGAGCGCTCCGCGAGCGCCCGCGCGTCCTTCTCGCGGGCCAGCACCTCCTCGAGGTCCTTCGCGCGCCGCAGCGCCCCCTGCGCCGCGCGGTGCGTGCGCTCGACCTCGTCCGACGCCGCCGCGGCCTTGCGCTCCGCCTCGGCGACCTTGCCGGCGAGGATGGTGTGCACCGCCTCGGCCTCCTCGCGCCTCGCGTCCGCCGCCTGCGCTCGCTCCCGGGCCAGCCGCGCCTCCCGCCACGCACCCTCCAGCGCCCGCTGCAGCTCTGCGATCTCCCCCTGCGCCTTCTCCACCTGCGCAGTACCCGGACACGACGCAGTACACACGCTCGCGCGCAGGCCACGACAGCATGCACTACAGACTACGACTCTTATCCAAAGTACTCTCATTGTACATTTGTGCGAGCGACCGCCTTCATGTGTGCCCACCTTCTTCCGCTCCTCGAGCACCGCCTCGTCCATCTCGACCGCCATCGCCGCGCGCTCGTCCTCGACCTTCTCGTTGTTCCACGTCAGCTGCTCCTGCAGCGCCCGCAGCTGCGCCCGCAAACTCCCCACCGTCCCCTCCGCCGCCTCCGCGCGCCCCTGCATCCCCGCCAGCGCCTCCCGCAACGCCGCCTCCGCCGCCTCCCGCTCCGTGTCCCTCGCCCTCAGCTGCGCCCGAAGCCCCGCCAGCTCCTCCCGCACGGCCTCTGCGTCCTTCTCGTCCACCTCGCGGAACACCCGCGTGCCCCGCCGCTCCGCCCCCTCGCTCCCCCAGCCCCCGTCGCCCTCCGCCTGCTCGCGCGCGCCCGCCCGCGCGTCCCGCAGCTCACCGATGGCCAGCGCAAGCGCGGCCTGCATCATGGCAGGGGGCGGAACGCCGCGGGAACCCCCCCCGCGCGGCCGCGGAGGTATCCCGCCCACGTGTGCGCCCTCCAGGAGCGCCCAGACGGCCTCGTTGACGTCTTGCGGTAGCTCCGCGCCGTTCATTTGCATGCTGGACGCGGGGCTGATGGCCGCCTCTGCTTCGTTCGGGGCCGGCGCGGGCGGCGCGGGCTCCCACGGCTGCGCGGGGCGCGGCGGCGTGCCCGGCGGAGGCGCGGCGCGAGCGGGTCGGCGGCGCGCGGTGTGCGGACGGTCGTGCGTGCTGGCCGGGGGTGTGGGGGAGGCGGCTGCACCGCCGCCCGTGCCGACGGTGGCGAGGGCGTTCGTCGAGCTGGGCGCGGCGGCCCGCGAGGGCCTCGGGAGGCTGTCGCCGTCGCGCGCGCTCCCCTCCGTCGACGCCGGCGCCCTGACAGCACTGCTGTCAGTGTCCGACAGAGACGGCGTGCCGTGGCCGTACCGCGCGTGCGGCACGTATCGCGGCGCGGGCTCCGGCGGCGGCTCCGAAGTGCCGCCCACCCACGGCGGCGACGGCGACGACGACGCCGCCCGCGACGGCGAAGACACCCCCCCCCGCTCGACGCAGTCCGACGCCCCCGCGCCCGACTCGTCGCTGCGCGCCACGTCGCGCCACCCGCGCACGATCACGTCCTTCAGCGCCGACCGCACCGACCCCATCAGCACCCCGCCCGACCCGACCGTGTCCTGGAACGGGTCCTGAGTCACCTCCAGGGGGTGTGCCCGACCTGTGTCGGCGGGCGGGGGCTCGCGGCTGCGGCGGGCCGCGCGCTCGGCCGCGTGCCGTGCGTGGTGTTCGGGCGCCGCGGGCCCCGGCACGCCCTCGCGGTACACCACGTCAGGCGGGGGGGGTATTCGCGGGGCCTGGGGGAGCGGCCGCCGCGACGACGGCGACGCGCGCGAGGCCCGCGGGTCCGGCCGGGCGGCGCGCGCCTCCTCGGCGATGTCCGCGACCTGGTCCGACACCGGGCGCTGCTGGTGCTCCAGCGCAGCGCGGGGGCTGCAAGCGAGAGAAGCAGGAGGGCGCCGTGGGGGCCCGAGGGGGGCGCGGGGCGCGCGCAACGGGCGGCAGGAGCGCGCACTGGCGCGCGCTCGCCCGGGGCTGCGTCGCTGCGTCGCGTCTGCGGGTCGTGCGGGGTGGTACCTGTCCGGTGGGGTGATGGCCGAGGCTGGCAGGTCGGCGTACTCCTCGAGGGCGCTCGACGACGCTGGGTCGGAGAGATCGCTCGGATTCGGCTGCAGGGCGCGAACGGGCGACGGAGGCCTTGGAACGCGACGGGGGCGGGCTGCTTGCTGGTGGGAAGGGCGCGCCTCGCGCTCCGTCGACGCGGGGCGAACGGAGAGTTCTGGCTGACCGCGAGCCCGTGCGGGCTCGTGTGGGTCTGCACGAGCGTATTGCCACGTCGATGTCGTGCAGTGTGGCCGCTGGGCGCGACCCGTGCAGGAGCGCACCTCGGGCGGGGCTTCCTTGCCCGGCGGAGGCAGTGAACTCATCCATTTTCGTATCTGCGCCACCTTTCCGGCAGCTCTGCCTGCGGCAGGCCGCTGGGCGGTCCCGAGGATCGCCGCGGTGGGCTTCATGGTCCCAAGCACCTTCAACGCGCCTTCCGCGGCCCCATCTGCGACCCGCGCACGGCTACGCGCTGCGGCCCGAACAAACAGCTATCAAGGTAGATTTACTTTGACTGCCACATTCATCCACGTGGAACCAGAAACCGCCGCAACGGAGCGAAGTTCCTCTCCAGGGACTTGCGGTGCAACTCCGGGCGCACCCCGACGCCTAGCTGGATCAGCGCAGCAGCTCCGTACCAGCAAGGCAACTGCGAAGTGCCCGAGCACTGCCGCGCGCGCGCCAACGACGCGCTGGAGGGCCGCCAGACGGTCTGACAGAGAGCTGTCGTGCTTGGATTCAATTTTGCCTCCACCCGGGAGCGCGTCTGCCGCAGTTCTGCGATCCGGCGGACCGACTGGCCACGTTGCGATCCGTTTTGCTCCGTCAGCCGCGCGGAAACATCGTAGCGAAGCGTGCTGGAGGAGGGTGAGGGAGGACTCGCTCCCCCGCGGCGGACGAGGGACGCCATGGCGGACGTCGATGGCTCTGGGACGGAGCAGGATGTTCGAGCGCTCCTCTCGCTCGTGGACGACGGCTGGAAGACGATGACGAGGTATCTTTCCAGGTCGCTGCCGGAGGTGGCTGCCTTCGAGGAACAGCGCTGCCGGGTGCTCGCGAAGCTCGCGACGCCCGTGCCACGTCACAAGGTGAGCGCGCTGTGACGGAATGCCGACGCGCGCAGGGCTGCCGCCGGCGCTTCGAGCCAGCAGTGCATCTGGGCTCGGTGCCACGTTGCGGACACAGCAAGCCGTTGCGGACACAGCAAGCCGTCTCTTCGCCCGAAACAACGCGTTTTAGCACGATTCTGATACTGATATTGCCAATACATGCAAACCTCTGCTCGGCGCGGCCTCAATACGGCTCCCGCGCCACGCATCGCCCCACCCAACAACCGCAACGCCTCCGCAGGGCGACGACGGCGCCACGCCCCTCTCGGCGCGCACGGCACCCTGGGCCCCGGCTACCGCGCGGCCAGGGCCCGGCCACGCCGCCCCGCCGTCAGCCACGTCGCGCAGCTCCGCAGCGTCCCAGGCAGGGTCGCACATGCTGGCAGCCATCGCCGGGGAGATCGCGACCATCGACGCCGTCCTGAGCAAGCAGCAACAGGGCGCGCAGGCGCCGGGACAGCACGCGTCGGCGCCGGCCGCAGGGACGGCGAGCGACGCTACGCCGCTGGACGCCATGCCGCGCCGCCTGGCGTTCGGCACCCCTTGCGCGAGTGCGACGCACGCGCCAGGCAGCAGGTGCGCCGAGAGATCCCCGCGCGGCGACCACGTCTCCGCCCACCTCCCAGACACCGTCGTGTCTCTGCACGTGTTCCAGTAAATTCATGTCATCGTCGCGCTGTACCGACCGACGAGCGAGCTCCGTGCGCACGCAGGCCTCGTGCGGCGTCACCGCGGTCCGCGGCCGTCCGCACGCCCTCCACGTCGGCGTCCCGCGCGGACGGGGGCGCGCCGTGTGGTCTCAGCGGCAGCGGGCTCCCCGGCCGCGCCAGCAGCCCCCCGCTCACGTTCGCGCGGGACCTCGGCGCGTACGTGGGCCCCGCAGCAGCCACGCCGGCCTTCGGCGGCCCCGCCGCCCCCCGTGCGTCGCCAGTCGTCCCCCGGCGCCTCAACATGGAGCGCACGATGTCGGACCCAGCGCGCCTCGCAACGATGTTCGCCGTGCTTGCCTCCATAGAGCGCGTCCGCGGGTCCGCGCCGGCCGCGGCGCCGGGCGAGGTGGAGCTGCGTGCGTCGGGCGCGGCTGCGACGAAGGCACGTGACATTCTGGCCGAGATCGATCACTTCCTGGAGCGCAGTGAGTGAGGCGGGGCGGCGCTGGGCGGCGGTGAGGGAGGCGGTCGCGGCCACGGCACCTAAAAGCGGGCGGTGCGAGGGAAGGCGGGTCCTCGGCAGATGTGATGTCGCAGTGGCGGTGCGCGCGTGGGCGGTCGAGTGAGCCGGCAGCAGCCGCAGGGGCGGCGTCGCCACGTGGGCGCGTTCCTTCGCGGGCGCTCGTGGCGATGCCGCTGAGCGTCCGCGCCGCACGCGCCGTCTGACGCGCCAGGTGTGGTGTCACGGCACAGGACCGACCGACCTCGGTTGGCGCCGGTGGCTTTGGCCCCGGAACGGGCCCGCGAGGCGGCACTCTGACAGCGGTGAGCACGCTGGAACACGGCAGCTCGGTCGGCCGCTGCTTTGTCTGCGGATAGCGCCTCGCTCGCGGACCTTAGCTTGCAACCACTCAAGAAGAAGATCCTCTACGCCGTCGCGTGCGCGGGTATTTAGGCGCGACAGTGCGGCGCATACGCGTGTTGGGAGGCCACATCAGCCGCGGGCCGCGCGTACAGAGTGCAAGCGCCGCCTTGCAGGCCGGAGGCGCCACCCACTTGACCCAGCTTGCTCGTCGCGCTTTCGCGCGCAGACGGGCGGCCACGCGCGCAGCTCGCGCCCCCCGAGGAGTACTTGCACGCATGGCTGAAGCGTGAGCGCGCAACTCGTGCACGTCACGCCACATCTATCCGGCTTGGACGACGCGCGCCTTTGCCACTCGCGGCGGACCAGCGGCGACGCGGCTGTCCAGGCGCGCCGTGCGGAGATGCCGCGCTCTCGCCGCGACTCGAGCGATGAGGACGAGGATCGCGAGGCCGGCCGGCGCGGAGGGGCCCGTGCCCGCCGCGCAGCGCTCAGGCAGCACACGGCGGTGGCAGACGGCCTGCATGGTCGCCGCGCCGCGGCCGCGTACCCTCCCGCGGAGCTCGACTCCTCGCGCAACGCCGTCTTCGGAGCCCACTCGACGTCCTCCGGCGGGCAGGCGGTCACGTTCGGCACCCCCCGGCACAGCACGGGCCACGGCACGACGCCTCTGCCACAGGAACGGGCCCAGGGGGCGTCGTTCCCGCGGAGCTTCGCGCTGGCCGCGGACGGCGGCGGAGCCACCGCGCGCAAGGCCCGCGTCTCGCGCGCCGCGTCCTCCACCGCAACCGACCTGGGCGAGTTCTGTCGCGGCCTTCTAGTCAAGGTGTATCGCGGCGGCACGTCCGAGCTGTGGCACCCGCCCGGCGCCGCGCGGACGACGCTGCGCAGTCTCCTGGCGGCAGGCCACTTCCGCGGCAACCTCCACGCGGCGCTCGCGGTCTTCTACGCCACGGCGCACCTCGCGGCGGCGACGCTGACGGAGCCCGTCCCCACCGCGGCGCGGCTGGCGGTGACGGCCGACGGCGCGGTCGTGCGCGCGGAGGAGGACGGCGCGGCGGGTGCGAGGCAGGGCGGCAAGGCGCCCTCCGGCGCCCGCCAGCAGGAGACCCACACTTTGGTGCCGGAGGACCCCAGCAGCGGCCCCGCGCAGACGACGCACGCCGCGCCGGACGCGGACCAGCGGTGCGTGGCGACGCGCTCCGCGCGCGAGGAGGAGCGGCGGTGGTACCGCAACCCGAAGGCTGGGCCGTCTCCGGAGGCGGCGGAGGCGGCGGCGGTGTACGCGCTGGGCGTGCTGCTGTTCGACCTGCTGTGGCACTGCCACGGCGGGCTGACGTCGGCGTACGAGAGCGACATGGACTGCGTGCAGGACCGTCTGCCGCCGCCGGAGCTCCTGGCGATGTTCCCGCGCGAGGTGGCGCTGGTGCTGCACGCCACGCTGCCGGACACGACGCGGCGGATCGGTCTCGCGGAGCTGCTGGCGAACAAGATCGTCACGGACCCGCTGCGCGCGCTGCAGGACGGCGGGATCCGCCAGGACGCCGAGGAGAGCGCGGAGGGTTGCAGGCGGTTGGGGTTGGCGCTGGAGCTGCTGCACCGGGAGCGGTCGCACATGAAGGGGCACCTCGAGATGCAGGTGCGGGACATCGAGAGGGACGCGGAGGCGGTGCAGGCCATGATGGCGGAGCTGCACATCCGCCACGGGGGCACCAGCCTGATGCTGGTGCCGTCGTCGAAGCGCCGCCGCACGACGGGGGGCTGGTCCGACGCGACGGGCCTCGGCGAGGACGACGAGGAGGAGGACATCGACGCGGAGGCGCAGGAGCGGGCCGAGCGCGTCACGGAGCGCCTCGGGGAGGTCGAGTTCGCGTACCAGAGCTACGTGGGTGGCGCCCGCAACCTGCGCGCGCCTCCGGACAGCGTCGACGCCGAGGGGGACAGCCGGCGCTCGGCGGCAACGGCGGCTGCGGCGGGGAACCGCCACGACGGCCAGGCGGGGGCGTCGGGGCACGGAGGGGCCTTGCGGCGCGGTGGCGCGCTGCAGCTGCGGCGGCTGGCGCCGCGGCAGACGCGGCTGCTGGGGTTCGGCGACGGGCTGATGCACTTCACGAGGCACCGCGGGCTCGGCGTGCGCACGGCGGTGCGGCACGGCGACCTGCTGGACTTGTACGACATGGTGTGTTCCATCGCCCTGGACCGGGACGAGGAGTTCTTCGCGGCGGCGGGCGTGTCGAAGCGGATCAAGGTGTTCGACTGCGGCTCCGTGCTGGGGCGCGTGGGGCAGATCCAGTACCCCGTGGTGGAGATTGCCAGCCGATCCAAGCTGGCCAGTCTGTGCTTCAACCCGTACCTCAAGAGCCACCTGGCGTGCGGGGACCACGAGGGGAGCGTGATGATCCACGACGTCACCAGCGGCCGCGAGGTCCTGCGCCTCGAGGAACACGAAAAGGTGCGCTCGCCACCCATGCGTTGCCACAGCACCCGCGCCCGTGACTCCCCCGCCTCGCTGACGCCGGAGACCCTCTCTGTCTGTTGACCGTCGTTGCAGCGCATCTGGTCCGTCGAGTTCAGTCCGACCGACCCCACGCGGCTGGCCTCGTGCTCGGACGACGGCACCGTGCGCCTGTGGTCCATCCAGGCCGAGCGCCCGATGTCGACCATCCGCCTCGGCGTCTCCGTCTGCTCGGTCGCGTACTCCCCGGAGTCGTGCCACAAGCTCGCCGTCGGCGTGGCCAACAGGGAGGCGCGCATCTACGACCTGCGCAACACCAGCCAACCCCTTGCCATCATGGTGCGTTGGCCGCGACCGTCACGTCGACCGCACCGCCGCCCGCGTGTGCCCGGAAAGCTCCCTGCGCTGCATCGCTTCTCGTCGCTGACGTCGCAGGGCGCGTGTCCTCCCCCGTTGCAGACCGGGCACAAGAAAGCCGTGTCGTACGTGCGCTTCATGGGGGCCTCCCGCCTCGTCACCGCATCCACGGACTCCACGCTCGCCATCTGGGACTCCGCGCCGTACTCCGGCACGAGCCTCCCGCCGGTGACCGCGGAGGACGTGCAGGGCGGCGAGGGCATGGCCGCGGCGAGCATGTCGCACATGTCGCAGCGCATCCCGGCGCTCATGTCGTACCGCGGGCACCAGAACACGAAGAACTTCGTCGGCCTCGCGGTGTCGCCCGACGGCCACATCTTCACGGG
The DNA here is from genome assembly GCA_916048055.1 of Pedinophyceae sp. YPF-701. Lineage (NCBI taxonomy): Eukaryota > Viridiplantae > Chlorophyta > Pedinophyceae > Pedinophyceae sp. YPF-701. The sequence goes on along the minus strand of CAJZHL010000016.1, from coordinate 143,148 downwards.
CAGCGAGGACAACGCCGTGTACGCCTACCACCGCTCGATGCCCGCGCCGATGTGCTCCGCGTCCATGGTCGGGCTCGAGGGGCCAGACAACTCGCAGGCCGCGGCGACGGGAGCGCGCGGGCGGCAGGAGTCGTTCGTGTCGAGCCTGTGCTGGAGCGAGGTGCACCAGGTGCTGTTTGCTGCCAACAGCCTCGGGTTCATGGCTGGGCTGCAACTCAAGTAGGCGCCGGGCCAGCGACTGCCTGCCAGCGCAGCTGTGAACGTACTATTGGCGTTGCGGATCCCGCGCGCGGAGGTCAGCGAAGAACTACTGTCCTTGTAGTTGAGCGCGGTCCAATTCGAGTCAATATTCACTAGCGAAGAACTATCACTTTGAGCGCTGTCGTGCGAGGCACTGCGCCCCCTTGCAGAGCGCGGCCAGTGGTGGAAATGTCCACCGCGACAGCGACGGCATCGGGCGCGAGGGGCGTCGATCCCATGTGGCGCCTGACTGCTGGTAGAAGATTTTTTTTGCGTCAGCCCGACGTGGCACTGCCAGGCAGCGGTCGCACACCTTTTTTGGGCCCAAGTACCCGCTGGACGGCGCGCTCCTGTAACTGCATGTTGCCGCAGTACGTAGGACGAGACCCGACGAGTAGTCTGCCGCAGAGGGGCATCGCAGCTGGCTGCTCTCGGTCCCTCAGACACGCGTCGCGGTTTCAGGGACAACAGACGGACCTGAGCGTTGCGTGGAAGTGGCGCTCGGGGGCCATGGGGGCCGCCCGCGGGAGGGGGCGCGCTCTCGCTTGGCTAGCGCTGGTGCTCCTAGTTGTGGTCGTGCTCCCGCACTCAGCGCATGCACGGCGGCGACGTTCGAAGCCGAAGAAGCCACAGTATGAGATGGACGGAGTGAACGTAGCGGAGGCGGAGGAGAAGTGTTCGCGTCAGACGTCGGGAGACGTGCGTTGGTTGCTCGAGCACTACTTCTGGCCTGAAGTGGGGCGGTACGAGTTCCCCGAGGTGCGCGACGCGGCCCGGCTCCGTCAGAGATCACCGCCCAGTCGCATCTCCTGGGGCGCCGCAGTCGCGTCGACGCATGTCTGCGCGTAGGCACCACGCAAAGAAGAATTGCACCCAGGCGGCGCAGTGCGCGGCACCCCAGCCCCCTTGCCAGATGCACGCACGGCCCGTCTGCTCCGACTGATCGTCTCGTCCCACGTGCGGACACCGCTTCGTGCCAGGACCCGGCCGCACGCCCGGTCCTTCCACGCCGACTGCACACCGCTCGCTCGCCCGCAGGGCTGCCCTCTGAACGCCACCGAGGACATGTGGAAGCTCTGGGACGAGCAGAAGAACAAGGTCCGGCGCACGAACTGGCGATGCAACCTGTGCGGGAAGAGCTTCCGGTCGGAGACATACATTGACAAACACATCGCGAACAAGCACCCGGGGCTGCTGGTGGCGGGCTCGGACGCGTGCCTGGCCGAGCTGTGCGACGTCGTGCACTGCGAGCACGTCGAGCAGGCCACGTCGCTCTCGAAGCGGTTCCGCTACCGCCCGTCCATCCTGTGCAACTCCACCGTCAAGGCCGAACGGCGCGAGGCGTGCGAGGACCTCGCGCGGACGTGCTTCCCGCCGCAGGCCAGCAAGGAGGCGAAGCGCCTGAACGGTGAGCCACGCGCCCGCGCCGACTGCCTTGTCTTCGGCAGCCACCACGTGCGGTGACCAGTGGGGGTGGTCGCGCCTTGCTCGGCGCCCTGTGGAACCCCCCCCCTCCCCCGCTCTGCTGGAGTGCAGCGTACTTCCAGGCGCAGTTCTGCCGGGCGCACAGCTGCGACCGGCGGCTGCGCGTTCCGCTGCCGCTCGGGCAGGCGCGGACGACGTTCAACTCGGCGTGGCTGACGTGCGCCATCATAGCAGGTGCGGAGCTGGCCGCGGCGCCCGCAGGAACCCCGGCATGCGCTGTGCGGCGCGTGCGCGCCTTCGCGACGCGCTCACTTCTCGGTTCGCGGGGGGTGTGTGCAGGGCTGTGTCTGACGGTGTGGTACGTGGTGGCGGGGTGTCTGATGTGGGAGCGCAGCGCGGCCAACGCCGGAGACCTCAAGCGCCTCGGTCGTCCGCGGGGCAGGTCCTGGTGGTCGTGGCTCGTGAAGAAGAAGAAGGCCTACTGACAGCGGGCCACGAGACAGGCAGCGCGCTCGAAACACGCGCGTGCGCCGCGCGGCCCTGGTTCGATGTGGAAGAGGCGCGGGGTGTCGGACACACTTCGCAGATGCGTGCGACGGCAGACTGCAAGCGCGCCGCCACGTGAGAGAGCCACTCAGCAGCGATGGACTCTCGCTAGTTCTTCGCTGACCTACGATAGTTCTTCGCTGACCTACGAGCACCCTCGCCGCGAGGACGCTTGAGCGACCGAAATGCAGCCCGTTTCGGCACAGCAGCTTCAACTGTTCGGCTCGATTGGCAACAAGCGTGACATCGCAGTTACAGGCCAGGTCGGAACCAAGAGAGTCCCCCGGGGACAAGTCAACCATCGAGGTAGCCAGTCTTCGCCGCGGTGGAGAACCGCACTCCCTTGCGGGTGCGTGTTCCCGGCGCATGGCGTGTCTTCCTCGTGCCATGTGAGAGCAGGGCCCGTTGATCGGTCGACGCAGGAGCTGTCCCGGGTAAGTACACGCGGGCGCTGGTGAGCGGCAGGGCTGCCGCGCGATGCACCGGGCCGTCGGTTGTACGCGGACTGGGTGTAGGTTTGCAAGGGTGGGGCAGTTGGTCTTAGTGCTTGGAAGTGTTAGTGCTAGATAGAGCGGCGGCCTGGTTGGGCCTCGCAGGAAAAGTGTGTTGGCTGGTTGGGACCATTCAAAAGTGTGTTCGCTGGTTGGGACCATTCTGCACGAACAAGGAGGACTTCGGGAACCAAAGCGGTTGCCAGGACTGAAAGTCCCACATAGGTACATCGCACGCACGGCGATGGCATATGTGCACGCCAATGCCTCTGAGTCGATGCACGCGGCGGCGGTGGTGGCGCGGGCACGGGTGTCGTGTCCGGAGGTCTCGACGTGCTCGAGATCTTTGGTTAGAAAGATGGAAAGACGCGTGTTTCCGCTGCGAGAGGTGGGGGGCTGGGGACGCAAAGGCAGGGGCTGGGGACGCAAAGGGAGGGGGAGGGGACGCAAAGAGGGGGGGGGGAAGCAAAGAAGGAGCTTGGTCTGTCGCGACGCTGCGAACGTCGCGACAGACGCACGTGCGACAAGCTCCGTGAGGTGTAGCGGGGCACGAAAAGCCGCAATTTGTAGCCTACATGACAGACAGGTAGTTCTTGACTTATGTAGTCATTCAAGTTGTGTTGTTGACTTAGATCCTTCTTGGTTGCTAGGCCGTGTCGGTGGATTGATAGTAGATGCGAGAGCGGATGCGCACAGCAGGTATGCGTCTGTACCTCTGCGTGGCATCAGATCGCCTGGTTCAAGCGCGGGCTGCAACGGGGTTGGGCCAGGCGCTGGGACGCAGCGCCCGGGCAGCAGCGCGCTCGAGATAGAGCCCTGTAGGCTTGAGAGCAGGGTGGGGTCACGAGACGCGACGGCTCGCGACGGCTCGCACGGAGGGGGCGACTGAGCAAGGGCGGGGCGCTGCGAGCTTGGGGACGCAGCGGGTGACGCGCCGTCCTGATGGCGGGCGGCGCGCGGCGAGTGGGCAGCGCAGAGCTACGCGGCCGGAGGCTGCGTGGCGGGCGGCGGCGTCGGCACCGCTACGTCAGACGCGGCTGCTTCAACGAGGGGGGGGGGGACAAGGAGGGAGGCTGACTTCAAGTCTGAGATGCGTAAAAAAGAGGTCAGAGCAGGGCAGAGGAGGAGGGGGGAAGACAGGGGTGTGTCCGAGTGACCCCGGACAACGGGGAGGCATCGCTTCGGCGCGGCGAAGCGACATGCATGCGTGGTGTGGAGCGTCACGTCGGCAGCCACGCATCAGTGGCGCGGCGTGACGAAGTTGCCGCAGGGGAGGAAGCCGAAGTAGGTCGGCGAGGTGACCGGGCCGGTGTGGTAGTGCAGCTGCCCCTTGTCGTCGCACGGGACGGCACACCGCGGGCGCGCGTCCTGCGCGGTCGTGTCGAGGCTCGGGCGGCGGTCCTCGTACGAGCGCGCCCGCGTCCAGCGCTCGAGCATGCTCCCCAGGCGCCGCCACGGGGGCACGTCCGTGCCGTTCGCCGCGAAGGACGACCGCACGAACGTCGACAGGTAGGCCATGGTGCGTTCCAGGCGCTGCGGGGAGCCCACGAACACGTCGGGCATGCCGTCGAGGACGCGCTCGTACTCCGGCGTCGGGTGCGCCACGCGCACGAGCGTCTTGAACGCGGGGTCCACGATCAGCGTGCCCGGCGCCTCGGCCTCCGTCGCCGACGCCTCGGACGGCCGCTCCGGCGCCGCGGCGCTGGGCGTGACGACGAAGATGCGCGCCGGGCGGGTGAAGCGGCCGCCGACGCGGATCATCGGGAGGCCGCCCGAGGTGCCCGAGTGCGCGCGCCGCGGAACCGGGACCGACCGCCGGCCCGTCCCGCTCCCCTCATCGGGGGGCGACACCGCGTGCCGCTGCGCCGCCCACACAGACGTCCGCGCCACCTGGACGTGGACGCCGGTGCGTGCAGCACCGGGAGCACGGGGGAAGCCGGGGTCGCCCGCGCGGGGGGCGGCGCAGGCCGGCGCACCGGGCGCTGAGGCCCCGGGGGCTAGGCGCCCGTCGGAGACGTGCGCGCCGGAGCTCCGGGCGGCCTGCGTGCGCGGGGGGGAGCAGGGCTTCCGAATGGTCGGATTCTGCGGAGGCAGATGGCGGGCGAAGTGACCGAACGAGGTGGCGCTGTGCCGCGCAGCGGGAGCGATGGTGGCCCAACTGCTCTGCCCACCAACAGCTCACGGGGATGGCTGCTTCGAAGATGTGCGATCGTGCGTGTGCGTTCATTGCGTGCTTTGTCTCAGAAAAGCCCAGGACACGGCATGATGTGTCTGGAACAGGCAGGTTCCGCACCGTAACAGGCCGACACGTTTTCACGACCAAGAACGAGTGCGCTGGCGCGTAGTGAGGGGCCGCGTGGTGGCTTCGTCCGTCGCTGCTGCGTCCTGAGAAGTGAGAGATGGCGTCGCGGATGACCACCTCGAAGCCGGCGCGCTCGAGCTGAAGCGCGAGGACCTCGAGTGTGCTCTGCTCGTGGGGCGCGCCGGCGGAAATGATTCTCCGGACCTCGTCAGCGCCGTACTCCTCCTCATTATCGTCTGTGGCGATTGAGCGCGGTCCCGACAACTGCGCATCATGAGGCCGCACAGGAGGAGGCCGGATCGAAATCGAGACGACACCGGCTGAGCCGGGTCCATGACGGCGTGCGCGGCCCTGTTCGCCGCGTGCACTGTATCCTCAGATGAAGACTATGCGACGGAGCGACCGAGTCGCGCGGTCGTCGGCCTCGCGTGTGCACGCACCGAGGTTCCTTCCGGCGGGTCCAATGCCAGGCTCTCGTCCTCGAGGTCCACGTCAAACAGGAGCGCATTGTCCCCGATGACGCTTTGCTCAATGTCTTCCATGGCGTGCGACACTCAACCAGACTCGTGGCCAACGCGGCGCTGAGAGAGAAGGCAGGCCTCTCGTAACGAAACGCGCTTCACGCTGGGACCAAAGGCTCGAGTCGCGGAATGTGCTCCTCCGCTGCATGCAGTTCTGTCCGCCACGAGCGCGCGACGCCGCCCTTCAGCCGCCGCGACGCCGCGCCGTGCCGCGCGCACGCCTGAGTCGAGCTCTGGTGGGCCTGAGCTGGCGGCGGCCAGCGGGTTGCCGCCGGCCCGACGACGTCGCGGCGGCTTCTTCAGTTCAATGTGAGGCCGGTTCGAGGCCGCGCGTCTCACGAGAGCCCCTGCCTGCAGAGCGGTTGGACTCACCCCATCGAGCTCGACGGGTGCGCGCTCCAGTCCTCGCTGCACTCGGTTACACACCGGTGCCCCTCGTCGTCACCATTCAAGCTGCACACGATCACGCAGCCGGCGTCGAGGGCCCTCACAGCGCGCACGCGCAACGAGTCGCCCGGCGATGCCCTGCCCCCGCCCGCCGGCCCACGCGGCGCCCGTCTGCCCCGCTCGCGCGACGCGAGGCCGTGGGTGATATGTTGCGCCAGTGGCGACCGACCAACATTGCCATCGCGCCGTCCTGGCCGCCCACGTGGTCCCCCCATGTGCTGCCCCCCCTCAGCGCCCCGCCGCCCACCTGTTGTTCCGCCGCTTCTCCGCCTTCTTGGCCGCCCGCTCCTCCTTCGTCAGCCGCTCCGGCGCGGCCTTCGCGCTCCGCTTCCGCGCCGCCTCTCGCCGCTTCTCCGCCTGCACACCACACACACCCGCGCGCGCGGCTCTCTCACGCGCGGCGCCGGCCAGGCAGCACGGCGGGCCGCGGCGGCGCGCCCCGGCGCCCGTGCGTCGCTCCGAGACCAGTGCCTGCCACGCAGCGCGCCGTCGCCGCGCGCAAGCAACCTTGAGCACAGAAGCACCAGAGGAGCGCCCTGCTGCCTCCACGAGGGGCGCACCGCTCGATCCTCCGCGCGTTTCCGCCGCGCCTCCTCCTCCCTCTCGCGCTCCGGCGCGGCCAGGTCCTCCTCGACCTCCTGCAGCACGCATCACCGGGCGGCGCAACACCCCCTCTCATGAGTCAGCGCCGACCCGTCCGGCCGACGGCGACGCGCGGCGTGGCACGCCCACGCCTGCACCAACGCAAGGACCCGCGCGCCCACGCACCTTCCGCCTCTTCTTCGCGCGCTCCGTCGGCCGGTACGCCGGCAGCGCGTCTGCCAGCGCCAGCGCCATCTCCATCAGCGGCTCCAGGACGCGCACCCGCCCCTGCACCCCCGACCCAGGCGGCAGCCTGCACGCACGACCACCCGCCAGAACTCAGCACCGCCGGTCTCCCACTCTCGCCGCCTGAGAGAGAGACCAGCGACAGCAAGTCGCCACACACACCGGGGAGGCCTCCGCACCTCATCGTGAGCCGCATGATGCCCCGCTGCTCCGCCGCGCCGGGCGGCCTGTCCTCCTTGTCCGTCTGCAGCCCGTAGTGCGGCGACAGCAATAGCGAGTCGAACAGGCCCTCGGCCAGCAGCGCGTACCCGCTCGACCCCGCGCCGCCGTCGCCGGCGACGGGGCCCAGCACCTCCTGCACGCACGGCAGCCCGGCGACGTCCACGACGGGGTCGCGGTGCTCGCACAGCACGTACAGCGACGAGTCCAGCCACGGGCGCCCCGGCTCCGGCCCCATCTCCCGCGCGAACCGCCGCAGGTCGTTATGCCGCGACTTGAGGTCCGCGGCCCCCGCACGCGATGCTGCAGACAGCACGGGCGTACAGAGCGCCGCAAAGGCTGTGAGGCGCCGGCGACGTGTCGCCGACCGATGCAATCGGCTGCCGTAGCGGGCGCTGCTGCGGCGCGTCGACCGCGACGACTTGCACGGCTGCGTGTACGTGCGTCCGTTGGCAGCGACGCCCGCGTCGCGTGGTCCGGCTGCGGGTGCGCACCTGCGACAGCCATCACGAACCCGGGCACCCCCGGCCCGTCCAGCTCGAGCTCGACGACGCACGTGTCGCGCGGCGCGAGCCACTCGAGCCCCGCGAACTGCGCGAAGGCCACGGCGAGCACCCGCGCGAGGAGGTCGGCGCGCGGTGACAGCTGGAGGCGCACGTTGCAACAGGCGACGGGGCCGCGGCGGCCGGTGAGGTAGAAGCGGAAGAAGTGGTTGGAGTCCTTGAGGATGACCTCGCCCGGCCGCATGTCGTCGGGCTGCAGCTGCGCGAACTCGCGGTCCAACAACGCACCTGCGGCGACAACAGAGGGTGTCGGTGGGGCGGCGGCGCGGCGGGAGGCGTGTCCGCGAGCAGGGCTGGGCGGGGCTCTGAGCGGCTGGTGGTGCGTTCCGGCGCGGGCGCACCGTCCGGGAGGAAGGCCTGGGCAAAGGAAGCGGCAATGCGTTCGTTCTGTTTCCGGCCGACGAAGAAGTTGAATATGTAGGCGAAGATGACGACGAACGCGAGCAGCTCGAGGGCGCCCGGATGCATTATTGCCTCGAGTATCAGCTGCGTGGGGCGCGGCGCCTGCGGGCGTGCACCGCTGCCTGGGTCTGCGTGGAAAGCGGGCGAATGGGAGATCAATCATCGCTAGAAAGCATCGGAAAAGCATGTTTGGTTCAATTATCTCGCTCCGACGTCGCTTGCACCGGCGAATCGGTCTCGGTGCGCCGGGTTGGCCGCGGCGCAGCAGTCACGGGAGCGTGCCAGCGCGGTCGCACGGGAGCGGGGCCGTACCGGCAGCATCTTCCGCCGCCGCGTGCGCTATCAACGAGGAGCAGATCGCCAGACCGGACAGCAGGGCCGCGCTCCACATCCCGGCAGCGCTCTGCTGCCTGAGAGTCGAAAACCTGGCAGCGGCGTGGCCTGCTTGCGTTCGCCTCGCACTCACTGCCGGCGGAACCGACTCCGGGAAGTGCGGGGAGGCTGCCACGCGCGCGACTTGCGTGGCGGTGGCCGGGCCTCCCCGCGTTGACCGGTCGGTCTTGGCGGCGACACCGCCCCCCCCCAACCAACCACGCGACATGTCCGGCGGGCCGCGCGCGCACCGTGCACAGTGCGGCGCGCCGGATACCACCACGGCCCCGGCTATCTGCGGAGGCGGCCAGCGCTGGGTTCGAGGTGCCAAGCGCGAGGGATCCTTGCCGCCGGGTGACGGTGGGTGGGAGCCTCCTGGTCGGCGCACAGTGCGCGGCTGGCGCTGCGGGCACGGTATGTGGAGCATCGCAAGCGGTCTCGTGAACGCGGGGAGGAGCGCGGCGCCATTCGCCGCTTCGTCGCGCGCCAGCCGCTGGCCCAGCGCTGCGCTGGCCAACCTGCGCAGCCTGGGGCGCGTGCGAACGATGGCCACGTCGCAATCTTTGGAGGGCGATCCCATCGATGCATCAGGATTCGACAGGAAGCTGAGCGAGCTCGTACGGGTGCGTTGCAGCTACTACCAGCTCCGCCTTTGCAGGGTGCATCCATCGGAGCCTACACGCACCGCTGTCGCGGCACGCTGGCACGTCGCCATGCTGTCACGTGCACGTCCAAAGTATCTGTCAAACCCGCACTGCATCAGCGCGATCGAACCAACGCCGGCGGGAATACCGCGCCCGATATATGCACGGCTCTCCACATATTGCGCCACGGGGCGCCGCCGCGGCACGTGACGGCCACATTCGGCCGCGCTCGATGCAGAACAAGTCGTTGCTGCACCGCGGCGGGTACATCGGGGGGGAGTTCATCACGGACGCGCCCCACAACTACCATGTCAAGGACCCCGCCAACTTCGCTCCCCTCGCGCGGGTCTCCCTCATGGGCGGCGCCGAGACCGAGTCCGCGATCGCGGCCGCCGCCGCGGCGCTGCAGCCCTGGGCCCAGACTCCCGCGGCCCAGCGCGCGGCTGTCCTGCGCAGGTGGCATGACCTGATCCTGGAAAACAGGGAAGACATCGCCACCATCATGACGCTCGAGTGCGGCAAACCACTCAAGGTGAGCGCGCCGACGTCGCTCGGTCCGTCCCGCAGAGCACCCCCCCGCGCGTCCTCCGGAAAGCCACCAACTCCAAACCGCACCCCTTTTCATGCGCAGGAGGCGCGCCTGGAGATCGACGCCGGCGCGGCGTCCGTGCTGTGGTTCGCGGGCGAGGCGCAGCGCATCTGCGGCGACGTCATGGAGCCCCCTGCGCGGGACCGGCGGCTGATGGTGTTCAAGCAGCCTGTAGGGGTGCGCGTCGTCGCCAAATGCGATGCCCACGTGCTCGACGATCAACCGGCTCTGAGAGCCCCGCACGGGCGCTGTTTGGCCGCTTTGGCCTGCGCGACAGCTTGAAGTACTCACTGCGTCCGTACAGATGCGTCCGAACGCAGGTGGTGGCGGCGATCACGCCGTGGAATTTCCCCATGTCGATGGTGACGCGGAAGGTCGCGCCGGCGCTCGCAGCGGGGTGCTCCGTGGTGCTGAAGCCCGCGGAGGAGACCCCGCTGACGGCGCTGGCGCTGGCGGGGCTGGCGGCGGACGCGGGGCTGCCCCCCGGGGTGATGAACGTGGTGTTCGGGGACAGGGAGCGCATCGGGGACGTCATGCTGGAGTCCCACGTCGTCAGGTGCGCCGCCCCAGTGCTGCTGCAGGCCCGCCACTGCGATGCAAATCTGGCCGATGCCCCTGACTCAGCGAGACGCGCGTGGCGTGGCATGGTGCAGGAAGCTGGCGTTCACGGGCAGCACGGCGGTGGGCAAGATGCTCAACGAGCGCGCGGCCCGCTCGCTGAAGCGCGTGTCGCTGGAGCTGGGCGGGAACGCGCCGCTCATCGTGTTTCCGGACGCGGACCTGGACCTGGCGGTGACGGGCGCCATCGGGTCGGCGTTCCGGAACGCGGGGCAGACGTGCATCTGCGCGAACAGGGTGTTTGTGCACGAGGACGTGTACGACCAGTTCGCGGACCTGATTGCTGCGCGCGTGAGGACGTTTGTGCTGGGGTCGGGGCTGGACCCCGAGGTGACGATGGGGCCGCTGATCACGTCGCTGGCGCTGGACAAGGTGGACGGGCACGTGCAGGACGCGCTGGCGCAGGGGGCGACGGCCATGGTGGGCGGGCACGTGGCGGAGATGCCCCCGGAGTTCCAGGGCGGCACATACTACGCGCCAACGGTGCTGCGGGACGCGACGATCGACATGCGGTGCTTCCGGGAAGAGACCTTCGGGCCGATCGCGCCGCTGTTCAAGTTCCGCTCCGAGGTGCGACGCAGCCCCGCGCAAAACCACCCGGCAGGTTGTCTGTTCTGTGCTCGCTTGAACAGCGCGCGCGCAGGCCGAGCACACAACACACAGTCCTGCGCTCGTTGCGCCGCAGGACGAGGTTGTCGCGATGGCCAACGACACAGAGTACGGCCTGGCGTCTTACTTCTACACGGCCGACCTGGCGCGCGCCTTCCACGTGGCGGAGCGGTTGGACTTTGGCATGGTGGGGGTGAACGAGGTGGGGATCGTGTCCGAGGTGGCGCCGTTCGGGGGCATGAAGCAGTCGGGCCTGGGCAGGGAGCAGAGCAAGTACGGCATCCAGGAGTTCCTGGACATCAAATATGTTTGCATGGGACTCGGGGCGCAACGGTGAGGTGCGGGGCTGCAGCAGCCTGCGCGGCGAGACTCGGGCGTGTGATGCATGTCACAGCCAACTCCGCCGTACCTCGCCGCCTCGCTGCCGACACCACGTGAAGATGTGCGTTGTCTTGTATTGTATTGGTCATATCGGAGGTCGATCCATACGATCGATTAAAGGGCCATCGACTCCTCGAGCGCGGCCTCCTGCATCGCCGTCACCGTCCCCAGCAGGGACCGGTACCTCGCCTCCCAGTCCGCGCGCGCCCGCTGCACGCGCCCGAGCTTGTCCTTCATGAGCTGGAGTTCCCCCGTCAGACCTTGTTCCTCGATCTCCCTCGCAAACCTGTGCTCGTCTGCCTGCAGCCGCTCGTGCTCGCGCCGCAGGTCCTCCCAGCGCTCCCGGAGCAGGTCCACGCGCGGGTCAGACCCCAGACGGTCCGAGGACTCCCCCCCCGCGCGGCGGTCCAACACCCCCCGCAGACGGTTGAGCTTCGTCGCGCTGCGCTCCCCGGTGCCCACCACCGACGACGCGAGCGACCGCAGACGCTCGAGCTGCCGCTCGCTGGGCGAGCGCCGCTTCGTCGACGGCACGGGCGCCGACCCGCCGCTGTCGGATGCCGGCACCGACACCCCCCCCGCCGCGCCACGCGCCCCCGCCGCGGCCAGCTCGTGGCTCAGGTTCCGCGGCACCGCCTGGCTCGGCCCCTCGCTGAAGAAACTATCCACGCCCGTCGTCGCCGGAATCGGCGCCAGCCGCGGGTCCCTCGGGGGGCGTGCCCCGTTGCCCTGCCCGCCCGGCTGCTGCTGCGCGGCCGCCGCCTTCCGCGCCGTCTCCAGCAGCACCTCCGCCTCCCGCTTCGCCTCCGCGATCTGCGCCGCGTCCCCCTGCACGGCCTCCACGCGCGCGCCCAGCTCCGCCTCTGCGCGCGCCACCGCCTGCTCGCGCGCCTCCAGCGCGCCCTGCAGCTCCTGCGCGCGCCGGTGCGCGTCCATCAGCGCCGCACCGGACGCCCGCACCTCCTCCGCCTGCATCGCCACCCGCCGCTGCCCCTCCTCCAGCTCCCGCTGCTTCTTTTCTAGTTTCTTCTTCGCCTTTGCCATCTCCGCGTCAACCGTCCGCGCCGCGGCCCGCGACTCCTCCGCTAGCTCCCGGTGCTGCCGCTCGAGGTCTGCGCGCTCGGTCTCGAGCCGCGCGAGCCGCCGCTCGCTCTCGTCGGCCTGCGACTGCAGTTTTGCTTGCAGCGCTGCCACCTCGACGCGGGTGACCTCGAGGTGCCGCCGGGCCTCCGCGGCGTCCGTGAGGGCGGCATCGCGCGCGCGCACGAGGTCCTCGCGCTCCGCGGCCAGCGCGGCGCGCTCCGCGGCGAGCCGCTCGCCCGCGTGTGCGTGTTCGGTGTGCGCGAGGTCGACGGCCTGCTGCGACTTGGTGGCGCGCTCCTGCTGCCGCTCGGCGCGCTCGAGGAGCAGACGCGCCTCGCGGTCGCGCTCGGCGGCCGCGGTTTCCGCGCGGGCGAGCGCCTCCTGCGAGAGAGCAAAGATTGGGTCGGGCGTGTCATGGAGAGGACTTGCGACGACACGCGATGAACACGTCCGAATCACCGACGGCCATCCATGTCATGCTCATCGCCAAGCGATGCACGAGCTCGGAGGACATCATGATGTCAGCGCAGGACGACACATCCAGACATGCGGGAGCCAATCTTTGCTCACCGCGCGATGTTCGATCTCCGCGATGCGCTGGTCCGCCGCCCGGCGGTCGTCGTGCAGCCGCCGCACCTCCTCCTCCAGCCGCAACGTCGACTCCGACAGCTCGCGCTCGCGCGCGGCCAGGTCCATCGCCCCCGCACGCTGCGCCTCCTCCTGCACCGCCAGCGCCCGCTCCCGTTCCTGCACGTCACCGCACACACACGCACGCGCGTCTGCACCCGCATCTACAGAAACGCGCAGCCACCGACCGCTCCTGCACGCACAATTTGCTTTTTCGCGCCACCAACCAAATTTGGCGTCATTTCTCCGACCCGGAGCCAAACCAGATCGCCAAGCACGCAGACAGCATCACGCCCGTGCACGACGCTACCGCGCCGCGAGAGCCCCCGCCGCGCACCTGGATGCCCTCCTGCCGCCTGCGCAGCCGCTCCACGTCCTGCACGCCCTCCTCCGCGGCCTCCCGCTCCGCACGCAGCTGCGCCACCTTGCCCCGCAGCTCCCGCGCCTCCGCCTCCGCCGCGTCCCGCGCCCGCTCCGCCGCCTCCGCCTCCCGCCGCGCCCGCACCGCCTCCGCCGCGTCCCTCTCGAGCGCCGCCTCGCGCCCCCGCAGGTCCGCCGCCGCGCCCTCCATCGCCCGCGCCTGCTCCTCCAGCCGCGCCTCCGCCTCCCGCAGCGCCACCTCCCGCTCCCCGACCCCCCTCTCCCGCCGCTCCAGCCCCCTCGACGCCTCCTCAACCCCCTCCAGCCTCTCCCGTTCGATCGCGAGCCGGTCCTCCGCGATCCGGAGCTCGGACTTCGCGGCCTCGAGCCGCTCCTTCTCCGCGTCGAGCGCGCGCAGCTGCTCCTCGACGGCCCGCCCGCGCGCCGCGGCCGACGCCTCGAGCGCCCGCGCGTCCTCCGCTGCTGCCGCCGCGTCCCGCGCGACCCGCTGCGCGCGCGCCTCGACGCCCGCCGCGTCCGCCGCCGCCAGCTCCACCGCGCGCTCCCGCTCCTCGACAGCCGCGACCCGCCTCCGCACCTCGACCTCCGCCGCGTGCGCCGCCTCCCCCGCGCCCCGCCGCCGCCACCTCCGCCTCCGCCGCCCGCAGCGCCCGCTCGCGGCCCTCCAGCGCCTCCTCGAGCTCCCCGAGCCGCGCCCCGCGCCGCTCCACCTCCGCGCGCAGCGACCCCAGCTCCATCTCGTCCGCCACCAGCGCGTCCGCGCGCGCCAGCCGCTCCTCCATCTCCGCCACGCGCGCGCGCAGCACCTCCGCCTCGTGCACCGCGGCGGCCTCGCGCGCGTCCGCGGCCCGCCCCTGCGTGTTCAGCTCCACCGCGAGCCGCTCCACCTCCTCCGCGCGGTCGCTCAGCTCGCCCTCGCGCACCCGCAGCGCGCGCTCCTTGGCCTCCACCGCCGCCGCGCGCTCTTGCGCCTCGCGGCGCTCGCGCTCGAGGTCCGCCCGCGCGTCCTTCCAGCGCCGCTCTTCGAAGCGCGCGCGCTCCTCCGCGGCCTCCACGCGCGCGGTCTTGTCCGCCAGCTCCGCCTCGCGCTTCGCCAGCTCGCGCTGCTGCTCCGCGAGCGCCTCCGCGCGCGCGAGCTTGTCGCGCACGAACTTCTCGCGCTCGATCGTCTCGGCCTCGCGCGTCCCGAGCGCCGCCTCGAGGGCGCGGGCGCGCTCCTCTGCGGCGACCACCATCCCCTCGCGCTCCTCGAGCTGCCGCCCGCGGGACGCGACGTGGTCCGCGAGGCGCTGCGTGTGCGCCTCGTTGCGCGCCGCCTCGGCCTCGCGGTGCTCGAGCTGCCGCTGCCGCGCGTTCAGCTCCGCCGTCGTGCCCTCGGCGCGCGCTGCCACATCCGCGCACGCCGCCTCCCGCGAACGCAGCGCGTCGATCGCCTTGACCGCCTGCGCGGCCTCGAGCTCCACCGCCATCGCCCACGCCTGCAGCCGGCTCTCGCGCTCCGTCAGACGCGCCCGCGCGGCCTGCAGCGCCACCGCCTGCTCCTCCGGCGTCCACCGCGACGGCGCGCCGCCGCCCGCACCTGCCGGGTCGAGCACCTCGCTGACGGTCGGGCCGCCCGCGACGCGCCCCTGCACACCGCCCATCTCGTCCAGGATCCCTGCACACACGCAACACGCCGAACACTGTGGGTGCCATGTCTCACCAGAATGCTGTTTTCACGAAAGAAAGAAGGTAGCACGGAGGGGCGGGGAGTCTCGGGCGCACCGTTGAGGGCCTCGAGCGCCTGCATCAGCGGGCGCGCCTCCCCCGCGGCGCCCTCCGCCTCCGCCGTGCGCTTCCGGGCCTGTGCGCGGTACGTCCGCCACGTGTCCTCCACCGCAGCCTCCCGCTTCGCCACCGCCGCGTCCATCGCCGCCAGCGCGCCCTGCGCCTCGCGCAGACTCCGCACGCCCGCCTCGGCGCGCTCCGCCTGCTCGGTCGCGCGCTTCTCGAGGGCCTTGAGCTCCGCCTCCTGACTCAGGCGGTCGCGCTCCCACTGCGCCGACGCCTCGAGCATGCGCTCCGCCGCGCGCTCGCGCTCCAGGACCGCCTTCTCGCGCCCCGTGATCTCCTCGGCCGCCCTGCGCGCGATCGGTCGCCGAGGAGGAATGGAATCAATTCCATGGAACGATAAATCGGGAAACATGGATTGACGGAGAAGATTGCGTTTCAACGGCCGCCGCGCGCGCGCACCTCTCGAGCTTCTCCCTCGCCTCGTTCGCGACCTTCTCCGCGTCCCCCACCGTCCCTTCCCGCCGCCCCAGCGCCGCCTCCTTGCGCCCCAGCTCGTGCCGCAGGTCCCCCAGCTCCTTCTCCTTGGCCGCCGCCCGCCGCTCCGCCTGCGCGAGCGCGTCCTCGCGCTGCTCCAGCTCCGCGCGCACCCCGCGCGCCGCCTCCGCGTCCCGCTCCGCCCGCTCCTCCAGGCCCCGCACGCGCCGCTCCCGCTTCTCCACCTCGCCCGCCCGCGACGCCAGCTCCGCCTCGCGGATCTTCAGCGCCCCGGCCTCCTGCTGCAGCCCTCGGTCCTTGGCCACGAGCAGCGCGTCGCGCTCGTCCACCACCTTCCGCGCCGCGCCCAGGTCCTTTTGCAGCGCCGACAGCCGCCGCTCCCAGTCCTGCAGCAGCTCGCGGCGCTCCGCCACCGCCTCCGCGTGCGACGCGCGCTCCTTCGCCAGCGCCTCCACCGCCTCCGTCTCCCGCTCCGCCAGCGCGCGCTCCCGCGCCTCCAGGTCCGCCTCGAGCTTCTTGGCTTTGCGCAGGCGCGCGCCGCCCTCGTGGTCGCGCGCCGCGACGGTGTTCTCGCGGTCGAGGAGGTCGCGCTCGCGGCGGGTGAGGTCGTCCGCGGTCGCCTTGAGCGACTCGCGCTGCGCGTCGATCGTGGCCTGCTCGCGCACCAGCCGCGCGTCCTCCTCCGCGACGGCGAGCTCGTGGTCGCGGCGGGCCTCCGCGATCTGCTCCTCGCGGGCGCGCAGCTCGCGCTCGTACTTCTGGCGGTCCGCGTCGAGCTTGGCCTGCCGGGCGTCCAGGTCGCGGCGCGTGGCCGCCGCCGCGTCGCGCGCCGCGCTCTCGGCCGCGTCGCGCTCCCGGCGCCAGCGGTCGCGCTCGGCCGAGATGGCCTCGAGCTCGCGCATGCCCTCCTCGTACTGCGCGCGCACCGACTGCACCTCGCTCCGCGCCTGCAGCCAAACAAGACACTCGCAATCGCATGTCATCATCAAACACCGAAACACGACACCGTTTCCACCCTTTCATTCGGTTCCCCTCCCGGCCGCGCGTGGGCCATCGCACCTGCGAGAGCGCCGCCTCCGCCGCCCGCCGCGCCTCCTTGAGCCCCGTCAGCGCGTCTCGCTCCGCCTGCACGGCCTGCCGCTTGCTGCCCTGCAGCTCCTCGACGTCCGCCCGCAGCTGCCTCGCCCGCTGCAGCAGCCCCTGCTCCTCCGCGCCGAGCTTCTGCACGCGCGCCTCGTGCTCCGCGGCGCGGTCCCGCAGCGCCAGCTCCTCGCTCGCCGCCTCCTCGCGCCGCCGCAGCCCGCGCGACACCGCCGCCTCCTCCTCCTGCACGCGCTGCTCCCGCGAACGCAGGTCCGCCTCGCGCTGGTCCAGCAGCGCCTCCTGCCGCCGCTGCCGCTCCAGCAGCCGCTCTGCGAACACATCAAAACAACAACACACACCCAATCTCAATCAATATCCGTTCCTCGATCTCACGCGCCGCGAAGCGACACGCGACCAGCGACCGCGCCCAGCGCGGCGCGCATCACTCGCCTGCCTCGGCCTTGCGGAGCTCCATGGCCGTCACGGACCGCTCCAGCTCCGCCCGGCGCTCCCGCAGCGCCTCCTCCCCCGCCCGCAGCGACGTCTCGCGCGCCACCACCTCCCCCGCGCGCCGCCGGGCCTCCTCCGCCGCCCGCTCCTTCTCCGCCACCTCCGCGTACCGCTCCTGGAACGCCGCCTCCTGCTCCGCCACCGCCACGCGCTCCTGCTCCAGCTGCTCGCGGATCGCCGAGAACGTCGCCGCCTTCAGGGCCGCCTGCCGCTCGCCCTCGGCCTTCGCGAGGGCCACCTTGGCCTCCGCGACCTCGTCCGTGACCTGCGCGGGGTCGCCGGGCGGTGGGTCTGCACGTGCCGCGTGCTGAAGACGCCGGGCGCGTGGGGCTGGGGGCGCGGGGAGGGGGGGCGTGCCTTGCGGAGCTCGGCGCGGGCCTTGCCGATCTTGGCCTCGACGGAGGTGCGGTCGAAGATCTGTCGCTCGAGTTCCGCCGCGACGCCCGGGCCGCTGGACAGGCCCGGTGGGTCGTGGGGGAGCGGCAGGGGCGACTCTGTCCGCGCCCGCGAGCTGGAAGCGGGCTGGAACGCGACTGTGCCCGGCGCCATGAGGAGCGGCGGCAGGCTGTCGCCCTGGTGCGGCGGGAAGGCCTCCGCGAGAGGCTGTGCCATTAGGCGGGGTCGGGGCGCCATGCTCGCCGGCGACGGGGTTTCCGACGGAGAGAAGTCCAGCGAGGATTCGTCCGAGTGCTCAGCGTCCTTCGACAGCGCTTTGTCCCACTGCACGGGCACCGTAGCCGAGGGACGGGCCGGGAGAAGGTGGGTGTGGGCAACAAGCGATCTCAGGCCGCACAGAGGGTCGCGGCGAAGGAAAACAACCGCTTAGGGACACTGCTGGGCAAACATGGTATGATGTCCTTCGCCTCGGATGAAATGGGCGTCGGAGGCGGACGTTCCCGCTCTGCACGGGCGCTGCGAGCCGTGGCATTCAACGCACGAGGAGTGGCCGAGCCCCGGCCGCGCTGATCGCGTGACTTCCATCGACGTCGCCGACGTGATGGCGTCCTCGACGAAGTGTCGTGCATGTGCGGGCGGTCCCAGCCGTTGCAGGCTGCCACGCAAGGCGAGCTGCCGCGGTCGGAGCTGCCTGATTGGGAGGGAGGGCCTGGCTGGTCGTCTGGGGCACGCACCTGCGACTCCAGCTCGCCGCATTTGGTCACGAGCTGCCGAGCATCCTCGACCGCGGACGAAGGGGCGGCCATGGTGTCCGCTCGCTCGGTGCTCGCGCCCAGCCGTGCACAGGCGCGACGGCCCCAGCGGCTCCCGCGAGCTCTGAATCGGACGCGCGCTGCCTCGGCCGGGAGCTCTGCGTGTCGAAGCGGCGGTTCGCGTGCTCGCACGCCCTGTGTCTGGCGCAGGAAAGCCGCGCTTTCAAATTTGGCTCACGCAGCTCCGCGGGCTGTTGTCTCGGGCGACGCGTTCGCCTTGTTGCGGGCCTGCAACTGCTGCAACGCCCGCTGCTGGCCTCGAGTGACCTCGTCCGCTGCCAATGATGCGCGGGAGCGCGGTACCTGCGTCAGGGGTCGCCGCAACGGTCATGCTCGTGGCGCGCCTGGAGCGGCCGAGTCCCCCCGCGCGCACAACGGCCCGCCGGGCCCGTCATTCGTCCCTGCTCCGCTTCCTCTCGTGCTTTTGTCGCGCTAACATGGCAGTCAGGCAGCGAGAGCGACGGTGAATGCTCGGCGACCCGCGGCGTCTCTGGCGTGGGCTAGCAACACCACAGGCCCGGCTAGCATCGAGGTACGGGGCGTGAGTGCCGTCTGATCGTGAACGGTCAGCAGCCGCCATGCCAAGATGTCGCCTGTGCACGAGGAGCGGCGCTCGAGCTTGCAGGGGGCGTACAGGCTGTTGGCTTCACATGGCTGCTTCGAGGTGCAACCGAGCCGTTGGGCCTGACAGATGTGCGTCAAGCCGGCGTCCGACATCCGCCGTGCCAGGGGCAAGCAAAACCGCGAGCACAAGCCAGTCTCACAATATATATATAATACGATATATAAAGCAGCCTGAGAGGCATTGTTGTTGACTGTCGACTCAGCCGTAGCACCTGATAGGATCCGCGCACCCTTTCGCAGCGCTCTGTCTCCGGCACGACCCGCGCCCGCCCTTCTCGAGATACTGCTGGTGGTAGTCCTCGGCCATGTAAAACGTCTTGGCGGGGAGACACTCCGCGACAACCTTCTTCCTGCAGTGACGACACCAACGCGCCGCCCGGTCGGACAGAGCGGGCCGCAGATGATCGGAGGGTCCAGGGCACCGCTGTGTTTCGCCGCGTGCACGCACCCGAGCTTCTCCTGCTCCGCCGCCAGCCGCCGCTCGGCCACCTCCTTCTGCTCCGGCGTGTGGTAGTACACGCCGGAGCGATACTGGTACCCGACGTCGTTGCCCTGCCGGTTCAGCGCCGTGACGTCCGTGCGCGCGAGGAACGTGTCGAACAGCGTGTCGAACGACACCTGCTGCGGGTCGTACGTCATCAGCACCGCCTCCGTGTGGCCCGTGTCCTTCCTGCACACCTGCTGGTACGACGGACTCTCCACATGGCCCTGCACAAGAACGAAGATGGACTGGCAGCGTCTCCGCGCGGACAGAAGTCACTCGAACGCCTGAAGCGCAGGTTGAAACAATTGAACGAAAGTACTTTAATTGGCTCGGCCTACGCTTCAGGCGTTCGAGCAGCGCAAGGAAGGGGGGGGACGGGTTGACCCCGGACGTCGGGAGCGAACGGCATCTTGGTGTGTAACAGCAGGCCGCCCTCCGGCGCCGCCCTCCCGAGCGTGACCGACGCTTCGTCATCCATCAACCGGCCTTCACGTCACGGTCTTGTAGCGTGTAGACGTTCTCCGCGAAGGCGTGGACCAGCGCGACGCCCTGAAACAAGTTTCCGCTGGCCCACGCCTGCCCGGAGCACGTCAACACGCTACGCGGTCGTGCCTTGCAACCTGGCTCGTGGATGACGAAGCGTCGGTCGCGCTCTGGAGGGCGGCAGCGGAGGGCGGCCTGCCGTCACACCGCGCGTGCTCGGCTGGCCCGCATGGTGGTTGTTGTTGTGGTTGTTGTTGTGGTTGGTCGTGCCTGCGTGTAGCCCGCCCACGTTTTCACCACGCCGGGCACGCGCTGGAACGCCAGCTCCACGCCCCAGAAACAGCCCCCCGCGAACGTCGCGTACTGGAGCCCCTCGGGGGGCTGCGAGGGCGCTGCCTCGGTGGCCATCCTCTCTCCCGCTGCTCCTTGTCGGGGCGTGCGCGTGACGCAATCAACGTCTTGCAGGAGAGGAGAAGATATAGTGAAGCCACTGCCGATAGTTTCGGCGGATTCTACGCTCCGTGCACACTCACAGGCGGCAAAGTGCCGCTCAGAGGCCCTCTGACATGACGTCACATCGCGCCCTGCCCGACTGGCTTCGACAACGGGTGGCCAGCGCGGCCGCCTGCCGCCTCGTCGACCGCTGCTTTGCGCTCGCGATGCAGGCGCGCATGGGCGGCCAGGCGCGACATGAGCAGGGCCGCGCCCGACGTCATGTGCTGCGTGTCGATGCAGCTCTGGCGGGGTGGGCACGCGCGAAGGTATCGAGCTGCGCGTTGCCGCCTTGGCTCAGAGCCGTCAAGGCGGCGTATGACCCGGCGCGGAACAAGACGAGAAAAAGATAGCGCCACTGACAAGCGAGTTGCGCAGCAGGGGGGTCATCAACACCGCTCAGGCATCGCATGTACAGCGCCGGCAGCACGGACCGCACGATGCAGGCCGAGGCGCGCAGGTCGAAGCGGCACTGGCACGTCGCCACGCAACAAGTGTGGGAAGGCCGCGCGCCCGACACTGCCGCCGGAGGCGGCGCCGCGACTGTGTCTGAGCACCAGTCTGCGGATGGCAGACGGGCGCATGCTGACCGCGTCGCTCACAACGCGGGTGCCTTCCCGCTCGTCCTACCGCGTCCAGCGCTGTGCCGCGTGGACGGTGTCCCCCGTGCCCGTGGAGGCTACGGCTGACGCCCTCAAAAGGGCGTTAGCCGTAGCACCGGATGGGGTCCGAGCAGCCCTTTTGCGCGCTCTGCTTCCTGCCCATGCGCCCGCCCTTCTCGAGGTACTGCTGGTGGTAGTCCTCGGCCATGTAAAACGTCTTGGCGGGGAGACACTCCGCAACAACCTTCTTCCTGCACCCGATTTTCGCAGAGCGCGGACGAAACGTGAGATCAGGGTCGCTGCAAACGCGACCAGGTCGTGCCGCTTGCCGCTCGAATGACCACCGCGAGCGTCGGCCCAGCCAGCGGCGCCGCACGACACCGCCGAGCGACCAACGGCCCGCTGCCGCGCACGCATGCAGAGGGCGATCCGCGCGCGCACCCGAGCTTCTCCTGCTCCGCCGCCAGCCGCCGCTCGGCCACCTCCTTCTGCTCCGGCGTGTGGTAGTACACACCACACCGGTACTGCGTGCCGACGTCGTTGCCCTGCCGGTTCAGCGCCGTGATGTCCGTGCGCGCGAGGAACGTGTCGAACAGCGTGTCGAACGACACCTCCTTCGGGTCGTACGTCATCAGCACCGCCTCCGTGTGGCCCGTGCCCCCGGTGCACACCATCTCGTACGTCGGCCCCTCGACCTCGCCCTGCGCCGCGATCCCACAACGCGATCCGTGAGAACGTCGCGGCGGCCCGACCCGCGCCCGTCCGCGCGCCCCGCGGCCCCGCGCGCACAGGTGGTTGCTCGCGCCCCGCTTACCTGAGTGTAGCCGACCCAGGTCTTCACCACGCCGGGCACGCGCTGGAACGCCAGCTCGATGCCCCAGAAGCACCCGCTCGCGAACGTCGCGTACTCGAGCCCGTCGGGCGGCGCCTCGGGAGCCGCCTCCGTCCCCATCCCGCGCCGCATCGACTCAACGTTCTTCGTGGACCCTGCACGCGCGACGATCGCCGCCCTGCCGGTGAGGATCGCGCGCGGCGGAGGCGCTGCGGGGCGCGGGGCTGGTTCTAGGGACGCATCGCGGGGCCGCGGCGCCATGATGGCCCCAGTGGAGGTTGGCCCGACCGGCGCGCCGCGTCGTGCGGGTGCCTACGGCGGGCGCGTCGCGCTCGAGGACGCGCGCGAATTGTATGCCGCGCGGGCCGGCGAGGACGCGTGGACTGCCGCTCCGCACGGCGCGCAAGACCGCCGCGTCGGCCTGCTTCCCGAGGTCCAGGCCGTGCAAACGGGCGTGATGCGCGCCCCACGCGGGGCCGCTGGCCGCGAAAGCGATCGCAGCGTGTAGGACATGGACGGGAGCTTCCGCGGATGCGCAGAGACGCGCGCAGAGGCGCGTGTGCGGCGCGGTGTGCGCGGCAACAAGCTAGGGCCTCGGGAAGGGCAGCGAGTGGCTTCCAGCAGGACGTCGACGCGCCGCGCATGGCGGCGGTCAGGCGGCGGTCTCGGCCCACGGACACGGTCGCAACTGTCGTGGCAGTACGTGGAGGGTCTCGCGCGGCCGCTCCGCTCCGCGGCGGGCTGTGGGGGCGCGCTCATGGCGCTGTGGGCCAGAGGCTGGTCCGCACCTGGCTTCAGGAAGTCGAAGAAGCCCATAGAGATGACGGACTGCCTAGCACGGGTCTGGAGAGACGCCGAGAAGGGCCCGCGGGTCGAGAGGCTGCCGGAGAGCGCGCGGCGAGAGGCGGGGCCAGCGGTAGGGACACAGCGGGCCGCGGCAGCGCTTCGAAGGAGCATCGGGACGAGGTAGTTCTTGCAACGTCACCTGAGCGCCAGGTCAACGTAACTGGCCCGCTTCCGGTCGCTGAGCCCGCACATATGCTGCAGGGGGGACGCGAAGTAGAACGCCCGCGCGACACACGGTACGCCTCCCAGCGGCTCCCGCGACTTGACAGTCGCGCCCCGGCGGGTCACGCGTGCACTGCAGACGTATCTGACGGGCTCCCGCGCTTTGACAGCGGCTGTTGTGCGGCGGGCACCTGCGAGAGAATCGGCGCTGTCTCGGGCACGACGCATCGCAGCCCGGGGGGCAGCTGAACGCTGTCCCTGCGCGCCACGCGCCGTAGGAGCAGTGCGTCGGGCCTGATCGGATCCAGCGGCCGCGCGGGGCGGGAGAACCGACAGGCGACGCGCGGCCCCTGCCAGGAGCTGTTGCTTGGGCGGGTCGGAACGCGCGCCCTGGGGGCTCTGGAAGCTCGGCCCAGGCACGCTATCGATCAAGCGCCGTCTTGAGAGCACGCCAGTCGGCCCACGGACGCCCATATATCTCCGTGCGATATGCTGCGATAGCATCGTCAACGTGCTAGACCTCACGCGGGCGGGCGGCCGGGCTGAGGATGAGCGCGACGATCTTCATCCAAGTGGGCCAGTGCGGCAACCAGGTGCGCGTCGACATACTCCCCCGCCGACTGCATCCGAACCGTTGCTCGCCTCGACTGGACAAAGCAACTCAGCCGTTGCATGACGGCACACCTGCTCCCGCAGGTGGGCGAGGCCTTCTGGCAGCGTGTCCAGAACAGCATCGTCGGTGACGGCGGCGCGGGCCTGGGACCGGACGACGTGGGGCATTTGTTGCGCGAGGACAGCAGGCACGCCGCTTGTGCCATCGCAACCAACGCGCTGATCACGCACCGCGACGCCCATCCGCAGCAGACGCTCGCGTTCGCGCGTTTATGCGATCGGCGTGGCGGCCGCAGAGAGCCAGCAACGCGACATGAGCGTCGCTGTGGTGCGATGATCTTTGTGTGCAGGGGCAAGCTGCATGCCAGGGCGGTGATGGTGGACACGGAGCCCAAGGTCGTCGAGCAGTGCATGCTGGGCCCCGCGGGCAACCTGCTCGACCCCACGCGCGTCGCCACGTGCCACCACGGGCGCGGCAACAACTGGGCGTTCGGCTTCTTCGGTGCGCCCCGTGCCGGTCCAGAACCACAGCGCTGACGCTCAGGCGCAGGAAGCGCGGCCATATCGGCGCGTTCACAAGCCTCGCGCGAACCGCTGGCGTCACGTGTCTGTTCTGCCGCAGGGTACGAGCACGTGAAGCCACGCGACCCGGTCTGGCGCGAGGAGGCGGGCGCGTTGACGGACCGCCCCGCGTGGAAGACGCCGATGGCGATCAAGAGCGAGCTGAAGTACCACGAAGAGGTGCGTGTCTGTGCCGGTCCCACGTCAGCGAGCCAGTCACTGCTCTCAGCACCACACAGGGCGCGATCCCCGGCGCAGGACGCTCGCGTTACTGACGTGTGCAACCCCGGTCGCTTCGTCCGCGTGCAGGAGCGGTCCGTGGTGCGGAGAGCCCTGGAGGCCGTCCGCAAGGAGGCAGAGGCAGCTGACTCAGTGCCTGACGTGGTGCTGCTGCACTCCCTCGCCGGCGGCACGGGGTCCGGCCTCGGGTCCAGGGTGCTCGTGTCGCTGCGGGACGCGATCGGTCCGAAGGCGTTCGTGATGGCGTCGTCCGTCGCGCCGCGCATCGGCGGCGACACTGTCCTGCAGCCGTACAACGTGGCGCTGTCGGCGAAGCGGCTGCGGGAGCACGCCGACGGCATCGCGATGTTCGACAACGGCGCGCTGCTCGACCTGCTCGCGCCGCAGCGCGGACCGCGCGCCAAGGGTGCGTCAACAACAACGAGCGCGTTGCATCCCACCATCGTTGCTTTTGCCGTGCTTGCGCTGCTCGAGAGACACCGTACGCTGCGGTTCGCGTCCTTCCTGCAGCCGTCCACGCGGGCATCACCGAGGTCAACGAGTACATCGCGTCGTGTCTGGCTGGGACGCTCCTGCCTGCGTCAGGGGGTTACGGCGGCACCCCCCTGCAGGATCTGATCGCGCACGTCGCTCCGGACCCCAAGTGCAAGTTCTTCGAGATCCACGCCGCCGCCACCACCTCGGAGTACACCCCCCTCGCGGCCAGCGCGGCCCCGTGGACGGAGGTGGCGCGCAAGCTCTCGTCGGCGGGCCCGCGAGCGCTGGACGGCGGCGTGCCGGTGACGTCCGCGGCGAGCGTGGTCACGGCGTGGGGGCTCGACCTCGCTGCCCCGCCGCCCCCCGCCGCGCCCAAGGCCAAGACCAGGGTGCGCGCGATGAACCCTGGCAACCGCGATGCGTTTGCGCGGCCGCAGAACGTCGAGGTGGACCCGAAGGAGGCGGCGGAGTTCTGGACGGGCGCGGTGCTCGAGGCGTTCGAGCGCGCGAGCGGGAACAAGCCGCTGGAGTGGGCAGAGACGATGCTGCGGACGTCCAGGACGTGCCCGGTGGCGGTGGTGCCGCCCGACGCGAAGACGGCGGCGGGCCGCGGGGGCGCGGTGCGGCGCACGCCGTCGTCGAGCTCGTCCCGCGGGGCGCTGTCCTACGGCCAGGCTCTCACCGTGGCGTCCAGCCGGTCAACCACCGCCCAGTACTTCAACGGTGGGTGTTTCGTGCCCTGCCTCGCACCCGTCGCGCCGGCTGACGCCGATGCGGACGCAACAGCGTGACTCGGCTGCGCGTGTTGCTGGCGAGGTGTCCTGCCGTGATGTCTCACACGTGCAAAGTGCGATCTGTGGCTGCAGCGCTGTGCACGCGGGCAGACGAGCTGATGTCCGTGGGCGCGTACGTGCACCACTACGAGCGCTACGGGCTGCACCGCACGCATCTGCGCGCGGCTGTGGACGCGGCGGCAGACATCCGCGACGACTGTTCGTCCGTCCACGGGCTGCGATGGGACGCGGTTTAGGTCGGGAGGTGCCAGCGCCCGGCTGCCGTCCGCGGAGTGAACACACCCAACAGAGAGGAGGCTGGACGCGATGCTCGTCGGGAATCCAGAGCGGTGGTGGTCGGAGGGCTGCGTCGGCGTCATCGGCGTGGTCGGGCGTCACAGGCGCTCAGGCAAGACCGGCTTTTGCCTCTGGCCGGCCGCATACCGCTGCGCATGTAACAGCTGCTTCGCCAGCTGCTGTGCCCGCGGGACATTGTCGCGCCCGCTCGTGATTTCCAGGTGTCGCAGCGTCGTATTCTGCACCAGTGACGCTGCCAATCTTTGGTATCCAGCCCACTGCACGTGGCCTCCCAGCTCAAGCGACACAAGAGAGCAGTTCCGCTCCAGCGCTCGCGCGATCGCTGCGGCCCCTCTTTCGAGGAGGTAAACACAAAGAGCCAGCCTCCGCAGCTTGCTTGATTGCGGCTTCTCCAGGAAAGCTGCGATGTGCTCGACGCCGACGTTGCAGATGTGGGCCGATGCTATCTCCAGCGTGTGCAGCTGGCGGCCATTGTGACGGTCTCCGCCGTACAGCGCATCCATCAGTTGGAACACATTTTCCCTGGCCCACCCCGCAAACACTTCCCCGGAGAAACCGCTCATTCCCAAGACCTGCAGCGTCCTGTTCTTGCTCAGGCCTTGGAATAGCTCGCAGGGCCACGTCTCCGTCCACTGGACATCCGAAAGGTACAGCCGCACCAGCGACGTGTTGCGACCAAGCAGATCGCCCAGAGCTGCGCCGAAACCCTCGCTGCGAGACCAGTCCAGCCGCAGCTCGCGTAGGGTCGGCTTGTCGTGCAGGGCCATCACCACGTGGTGCTCCGACATCCCGGGGAAAGGCCACGTTCCGGGGTTACGGAGATATTGGCTGAGAGGCGACCTAGGCATCGCGGAATCTATCAAGGTGAGGTTCATCTCACGCAGTGCCGACACGAGCGCTGCCGTCAAGGCCGCCGTCGCTCCCAGGGACGCGAGACACGGACAGAGGATGCTCAGTTCCTCCACGTTGCTCCGTTCCAGGGCCGAGAAGACCGCGAGCACCTGTCCTGGATCCGCGGGCCACCCGACGTCGCCGATGACCAACCGCCGCAGATTCTTGCTGCGGTCAATCGATTCTGCGAGCCGTCTCCAGACAGGAGCATCATCGATCATCTCCACGTCGCGATGAAACTCCAGGCTGCGCAGGTTCGTGGCCTCCCACCAGCGCAACGGGCATGTGCTCTCCAAGCAAAGCACCTCGAGCCCCGCTGGAAGACCCCATACGTCTTCCGCGACACTGGAGTCGGCCCA
Organism: Pedinophyceae sp. YPF-701; assembly: GCA_916048055.1. Taxonomy (NCBI): domain Eukaryota; kingdom Viridiplantae; phylum Chlorophyta; class Pedinophyceae; species Pedinophyceae sp. YPF-701. Next base: position 116,035 of record CAJZHL010000016.1, on the reverse strand, counting down.
ATCGGGCAGCTTGAGGCTGCGCAGTTTCGTTGCCTCCTGCACCGCGCTGAACAACGCCCCCCAGCTCGCCGGGCCGAATCGAGGTGCCGGTTCCATCTCGCTCAGATCGAGCGTCGTCAGGCAGCTGTTCCCGTCCACCAGACCTGCCCGACTTGGCCACAGATTGCAAAGGTGCTGCAGCGCGGTCAGACCACGCATGGCTCCGTGCAGCACCCCGACGGCTTCCTCGGACAGCTCGAACGCTCGTTCGCCCGCTAGTTTCAGGGACCGCAGGCTGTCTTTTACCGCGCGCGTCCGCAAGACCTCCGCCACCGCCTCCGCCTCTTCCGTCGCCATCGGGCGGTGGCTCGGGGTGGGCACGATGAGCCCCGTCACGTGTACATCGCCGAACTCTCCCGCGAGCGCGAGCGTCAGCACGAGATCGACCCAGGCATCCAGCGCTGCACGCGACCATCCCTCGCTGTTCGCGACCCCGTACTGGAAGTCGGAGTACGGGCCAGCGACGCTGGTAGGCAGGTCGAAGCCGAGACCCTGCGACGCGGCGAGCAGCGCCCAGGCGTCCGTGGCTGACACCCGCACCCCGCACAGCGTCACCTGTCCCGCGCACGGCCCCCCCGTCAGCCGCTTTGTCAGACCAGCCAGCACCGGGTCGGCCGGGTGCACCCGGAGCACCGCCCGGGTGTCCCGCAGCACCAGCTCAAGCGCACCCCAGCATGTTGCCGCGAGGTCCACCTTGACACCGGATGGAAACCAGTCCAGGAGGACGGGCGCCTCCCGCAGCGCGCGGCAGAGTTGGCTGTCTTCCCACGAAATCTCCGCAAAATGCGAGCCTCCCGTGACATCATTGCTGTATGACATCGTCTTTCAGGCGTTGAGGGTGAAACCTGCTTCGCAGGGGCACAGTGTGCGCGGTTTTCGTCGCCTAGGATGATGAAGCAAAGCCGGCCTGCATCTTCGCCGTAGGACGCCGCGCACGGCGTGAACGACGGACGTTCGAGCGCAATCAATATCGTAGACGCACCTCGGTGCACGGCAAGCCCAAGCACGGCGCCGAACACGACGCCACAGGACCCAGTTTCTGTGCTCTGCAGCAGGAGCGTATTTCGGCTTCACTGGGGCACGAAGCGTCAAAGTTCTCAAAAGTGCCTACTCACTGGGGCGCCCTCGCCGCAAGCGGCCCGCAAGCGACCCGCAAGGAGCCTCCGCTGCACCCCTGGAGGCCTCGTCCTGAGCACAGGGCACTGGACGATGCGACTCAAACAGCCTCCACAGTCGATGGGACGCGAGGAGGCGCGGGGCGCGATTGCGGCGTCGCGTAGTGCTTGTCAGGCACGTCGATCTGCCGTCTGAGCGCAGCATCGCACCCGCCGGTGCGACGAGCAACCCGGGGGAGCTGCGGCTGTTCCCTGCAGAGCATGGCGCGAGCGTGACGCAGCAGAGGTGGCTTGCGCCTGCTGGTGAGGGCTGCAGACCCACAGCGTCCTCGCCTGCGCGCTCATGCCGTGGTCGACACCTCGACACTTGAGACTGCTCGATCGCTGTGTTTCCGGGGGGCCCGGGTTCAATAGAGAATATGTGGTTGCCCTCCCGCTTCTCGTGCACCGTGCAACGCGGCGCTGGTACGCATGTACCATGGAGCTTCTCGATGGAAGCACACGGCGCGGCCGACCCTGCGGCACCACCGGCACGCGCCAGTGCGCCCGTACACCGCGTGCGGGGGCGTCAGAAGACGTCCCAGGACTGTCCCGTGCGTCCAAACTACTGCTGCTCGCAGAGGCGCGGCGTCATGGGCGCTCTCTGTGCATGTCCTCCGTCACCACAGCGCGGCAACCAACCTGCCAATACGACTGCGTCGAGGCCGGTCTCGCGAGAGAGCAGTGCGGTGCAGACAACAGGCCGTGATACGGCCGCGGGCGGTCGTTTGTGCGTGCGACGGGTGCGTGCAGGTATGGCTGTGTACACGAGAGCACTGAGATGCGCCGAGCACGATGCATGCGTGCGTCACAGCGACGTATGCGCGGGCCGTGGGCCGCTCTGCGCCTGGGCTGGTCTTGCGGCGCCGTTGTGGCGTTGGTGACCACGGCTCGGCGTGCATGGTACTCTCATATGACGTGGATGCCGTGAATACCACGGAAAGCTCACGACATTGCCGTTCGGGCGCCTGTTCGATGATACACATCTGCACCAACCTGTCCTGGCGCAGGTCGCACGCGCATCACTGACACACATCGGCGGGCGCAGCAGGCCGCCACACGAGCCACCATGCCAGCCGCCTCGGGCGACGGCGCGGGCCCGTCACGCCGCGCGAAGCGCGCTCGCGTCAACGGCGGAGACGCGGGGACTGTGTTGGTCAAAGAGGAGGAAGGGCTGGACGAGATGCGGGACGAGCGGGCGGAGACCGCTGGTCTGCAAACTGGCGTGGGAGCGGGCGACGCGGGCGAGCTCACGCTGGACGACCTGCGGTCGCTGATCGCGTCCAAGAGCCCCGGGGGGGTGGTGGACCTGGGGGGGCGGACGGTGGTGGGGGAGGGGAGCGTGGTGGAGCTGATGCAGAGGGTGGTGCTGCGGAACGGCGTGCTGCGGGGCGTGGCGGTGGAGGTGCATGCGGGCGCGAGCGGGACGTGTTTGGACCGGGTGGCTGTGGTGCGTGGGGGCGTGTTGAAGGGGGGCAGGAGGGTGGAGGCGCTGGTGCGGGTGAGCGGGGCGCGGGGCGTGCGGATGGCGCAGTGCCGTGTGGACGGGGGCTGGGCGGGGCAGGGGGCGGAGGGCGGCGAGGTGGGGTTGAAGAACAAGGACGATTCGTGCTGTGGGGGGGTGAAGGCGGTGGGGGGCGCGGAGGTGACGCTGTGGGGATGCGAGGTGGTGAGAAACAGCTGGGACGGGCTTCTGGTGGAGGGGGAGGGGACGGACGTGTGGGCTGTCTCCACGATGTGCGACAAGAATCGGATGCACGGCGCGGCTGCGAACGAGGGGGCGAAGCTGCACGTGAGCGAGGGGCAGCTGTGCAGCAACGGGGGGCGCGGCGCGGCCAGCAGCGACACGGGAACGGAGGTGTGGGTGAGGGATGCGGTGTGCGAGGCAAACGGCTACAACGGCGTGTGTGCGGAGAAGGGTGCGACAATTCACGTGAACGGAGAGCTGTGCAACAACAAGGACTGCGGCGTGTATGCCGTCGGCGGTGGGACGGAGGTGTGGGCGGTCGGCGTCCGGTGCGACGGGAACGCTACCAACGGCGCGGGTGCGGCGGAGGGTGCGAGACTGCACGTAAGCGGGCGGCTCAGTCACAACAAGGAGTGCGGCGTGTTTGCCAAGGGCGAGGGCACGGAGGTGTGGGCGGCAGGCGTGGTGTGCGAGGGGAACGGCATCGACGGCGCGTGTGCGCAGCAGGGTGCGAAGCTGCACGTGAGCGGGCAGCTGAGCGGCAACGTGGGGGCCGGACTCTGCGCTTTTGACGCTGGCACCAAGGTGGAGGCGGACGGGGTGGTGTGCGACGCGAATGAAAAGAACGGTGCCGAGGTGGAGAACGGCGCGCGTGCATGCCTTCGGGGCGTCTCGATGCGCGACAATGAGAAGTACGGGCTGTACGTCCACGGGAGAGGGACGGTGGTGAATGTGAGGGCCTGGGAGGCGGAGGGGAATTCGGAGGGCGACGAGAAGGTGAGGGGCGGGGCGCGGGTGGCGAGGCGGCGGTAAGCGGGTCGCTAGCCTGTCACAGCGCACGAAGGCAGCAGAGGCCGCGGGGGTACAGGAGGGTGTGAGTCGTGCCGCAGGACGTCGCATCGACAGCCACGCGGCCGCTGAGGCGTGTCCGGTGTCACCGGCACAGTCAGCTCGCCGCACGGACAGCAGCAATCAGCAACGCCAGGGAGCTCGCGTGCGCGGTCGTCGCCCGGGAGCGGCATCGAGCTCGACGTGCGGGCGGCGCTGGATCCGATCATCGGATCGGCCGGGCGCGTGTGCGGACGGTCCGGGGACACTCAGCGACCCCCCCCTGGAGTCGGTCCGACTTGACTCAGTCGCCGCGATGCGCGTCGCGGGCACGAGGGCGCGGGGCGCCAGCGACGCCGCGCATGGTTGGCCGCTGCTGTGCGCGTTGTGTCTGGAACCGCTACAAGCCCCACAAGAGACGTACCACAGCACTGCGTAAGGACGCTCCGCGCAGCTCGTGTTCGTCTCCCAGATGACGTTGAGGCCGTGACGCCGCCCCGTGCAGCAGTAGGCGTGATTCCAAGACAGCAGTGCACCTCACTCACGCACTCGCAGCGCGTGTAGCGCTCCGTAGCTGCCGCTGGGCCGCGCCTGGGCTCGCTCAAGCGCACCACCCGCGCCGAGCACGACCCCCGTCGGCGGGGCGCCCCACCGAGGCTGTGGTTTTCCGCTCGAGCTGCGCTCCGTCTCTTCGGCGAGGTCGGGATGGTGGCGGGCCCGGGGCTCGGGGCGGTGCGGCAGCGCCAGATGCAGACGCATGCCAGCACACGGCAGCGCGGCGCCGAGTTCGCGGACACGTACGAGAAGCGGGACGCGGGGGTGTCGGACCTGCGACAGAAGCGCAGAGGGGACGTCGCGCGGGCCATGAAGCGGTCGTGGGCCGCGCTGCAGGTGCGCACGCGAGGAGACCATGCGCGCGTGGGGCAGTGGACCGGCGCTGGTGGCCGCCTGGGACCGAACTGCGCGCTCTGATGCACCGGACCTTGGCCCTTGTGTTCTGCAGAGACAGAAGAAGCGGATAGCGCGGACGATAGCGGCGGTTTTGGTCATCCTAGGCCTCGGAATGGTGGCGGTGACCGTTGTCGGAGCCATCTTTCTCGAACGGGCGGAGCTTTGTCGGTTCCCGCAGTTCTCCCTGACGGAGACGTTCATATATAACATCGACCTCGCGTCTACAGGGATATTCGTCGGCAACACGACCCAGCAGATCGGCTCCAACCAAGGGCTGTTCACGTCCAGCAAGGTCCGCGCCCGCACGCAACACCTGCCCGAGCCACCGCGACACCCTCGTCCACCCACGGGCGGCGCCCACGCCGAATCTTGCACGCAGCGCGCCTCGCCCCACCCTCCACCTCGCGTCACCCGCGCCCACGGCCCCCCGCCGCCCGCAGAACCTCGAGGTCCGCGGTCCGCGCCTCCGCGAGATCAAGCTCACGTCGGGGTACGGCACGTACACCGTCCGCGCGCACCCGGACCCCGCCGCGACGCGCGTCGAGTTCGAGGTGACTAACCGCGCGCGCGACCGCAGCAAGCTGACGGCCATCACCGACATGGAGCTCACGCCGGTCCAGGTGATCACGGGCGTGGGCAAGTTCAACCGCACGGAGACCTGGTACGACCTCCTGCTCGAGTCGAAGACCAACAACAAGAACGACGGCCAGCTGGCGTGCACGCGCGCCGACGTGGTCGTGCTCGTCCCCGCCGCGTGCCTCCTCGACGAGACCCTCCTCACCATCGAGGCGCCCAAGGTCAGCGAGATTCCCCCCAGCCGGACGCCCCCTGCGCGCCGACCGCCTGTTGTGCCTGCACGCGTGCCCAGTCTGTGGAAAGGCCCCTCGCCGGCGCTGACGCCGCCGCCGCGCCCGCCGTCCCGCAGGCGCACGTCACGGTGGAGGAGTCGATGTTCGACGCGAGCCTGAAGGAGGTGTCCGTCCTGAACGACATCGGGGACATCACCGTGGGAGGTCTGTCGGCGCAACGGATCAACCTCAACACCTCGACGGGGCTGATCGAGGCCTCGAAGCTGTCGGCGCACGTGGTGTTCCTCCAGGGGCGCGCGGACGGCGCGATCATCCGCGCGTCGGACGTGGCGCTGTTCTCCTCGGACGGCAACTGCCAGCTGCGCTCGGTGTTCACCGAGGGGTTCCCGCGCGAGGAGGCGTACCGCAAGGACGTGCTCGTCTGCGAGCTCGTCGCGGGGGAGATCACCGTGGACTCGGAGGGCGCCGAGAACGGCGGCGACCCGGCGGTGATCCTCGACGACGTCAAGGGGGGGTCTATCAGGACGTCCGTGCGCGTGGGGACGACCGTCGTGCGCACGCAGGCGTGCATCGGGTTCGTCGGTGCCTTCAGGCTCGCGACCGCGTCGGGCACGCCCGCGGTGAACGTCATCGGCGGCCCGCGCAACGCCCTCCTCATCCTGCCCAACACCAACCAGACCGAACTCAAGCCGCTCCCGGGCACCGTCGAGGTGCGCATCCAACTATCTATCAATCTGTCTCGCGTTGGCCCGCCGCAGCGGTGACACGGCCCGCCAGTACGCGCGGCGTCGCCAACACACACTTTGTGCCAACGCGCCGTTCCGCTGCTCGTGTCCGCTGCGCAGGAGCAAGAGTTCTACGACGAGAAGCGCGCGGCGTTCCCGCAGTACCCGTGGCCGAACCCGTGGCTCGTCGCCACCCCGGAGCTCCCCGGCACCACTGGTCTCATCTGCCAGAACTTCACCGGGTTCGCGCTCGAACAGGCGCAGGCGCGCAGGTGCGGACGGCCCGCGGCACCGCGCGCGATGGACGCCGCCTGCTGCTGCGCGCGAGCGGTGAGGGAATGGGCGAGACCGCGCGCCGCTGGGGTGTTTTGATTGCAGGTTGGAGATGGAGGCGCTGCACGTGGGGGACGTGGTGCTGGACATCACGGAGCCGTTCCTGGGGGTGTTTGACTTCGACGACGTATGAGGGCCGGCGGACGCGGCGTGTTCCGCCGCGCGGTGATCCGCGAATGTGTGATCCAGTTGAAGCCGCAACACGAGCATCGCGCCCCACGGACCGCCCGCGGCATGACGCAACGAACTCTCCGCCGTAACGCCAGGACCCAGCCAGCCGCTGCCGCGCGCGCCGCGGCTCGTGTCGGCACGTTCCCGGCGCGACGCGGCGGGACTGTTTGCTGACTGCGGGTGGTGGTTGCGGCACATGGGGGCGTTGGCGGCGCACGGTGCGGCACTTCGCCCGGAGACGCCGCGGTGCGTGCACATATCGCGACGCGTCCGTTCGGGGCAGCGCGTAACACGGGAAGACCGCAGGTGGCAGCGGATCGGCGGCGCTTGAAGCTCGCTGACTGCACCCGTTGGTTCCGGCACCGTTCGGCGCGCTAAGGCGTACCCGACCGTCTGTGTACCACCTTCAGTCACTACCTGGGCGATAGAGCGTCTCGGAACGTGTGTCCGCGGCGCGTGGTGCCTCCCCAGGGCGGCCACGAGGTGGCCTGGTCGAAATGCTGCCCGCCGCTACTGCGATCTGGCCGCCGGGATACGGAGCAGGAATGAGCGCCAAGCTGCAGCAGGACACGTCGAGCTCCTCGGTCCGAGCCTTCGCTTCCGCGTACGCCCAGTACGCGGCGAACGGCGACGGGCCAAGCAGCTCCTCTCCTATTCAGGCGCCGTTCGCCCGCATTAGCCCCCGGAACTCCCCCGCGAAGCCGAGCGAAGCAAGAACCACTTCTTCGCATGTGCCGGCGCGCACGACCACGCCCACTTCTTCCTGGAGCAGGGCCCCTCGCGGGCTCGACGCCTCACCGAAGCACCACTCGCCTGCGCGGCACCCCTCCGCGAGCCCCGGGCGCTCGCCGCGGGCCAGGGCACGCAGCGCTCGACGCAGCAGCGAAGACGCAGCCGAGAGTCCAGCGCGCGGGTCACCGGCCGCGACGCACCCCACCAGACCGGACGGGCCCCTGCGACAGCCCTCATGGGGCAAGCTCGCCGCGCACCAGGTCCCCTTCCAGGCGCTCAGCGCGGCAGGCAGACGGCTGAGCTCGGAAGACGGCCCCGAGCCCCGCCCCGGCGAGCACCCGGCCCGGCCCCCCCCGAAACGCGACGGTTCGTTGCGCGCCGCCTTTGACGCCTTCGGGACGCGGCCCAGCGCCGCGACAGAGCGCGCCGCGTCCGACGGGGACGCTCTCGAGACCTCGAGCTCGCCCCACACGCCAGAACACGCCGCCGCGGGAGCCGAGCCCGCCCCCGGTTCGCAGCGCTCCCCCGCCACGGAGAGCGCACAGGAGCTGCTGGCGTCGCTCGAGAAGGCCATGCGCGCGCTCGAGTGGACGCCGGAGCCCGCGGGCTCGGACGCGCGATCCATTGCGGGGGCGGGCGCGTCCGTGATCGCCGCCGACCACCACTCAGGTGCGGGGGTGGCGCAGGCGGCGACGAGCTCCGCCGCCGAGGGCGACGCGTCCGCGCACCGGTCGTCCGGGGAGCGCTACGACTCGGACGGCCGCGTGTCGCTCGCTGGGGGCCTGGCGGGCGACGGCGCGAGCGAATCGGGGCACGTTGCGTCGGGGCACGCGGGGGGAGTCGTCCGCGCGGCGCCGGGAGCGCCCGGATCCGCGGAGGAGGACGCGGTCGTCCTCGGGTCCGTCGTGGAGGAGGATGCGGCGCCCAAGCAGGCGGCGCAGACGGAGGGCAAGGGCAAGGACGGGAGCGCGGGCAGAGGCGCGCTCGCAGCGCCGACGGGGCTGCCGGTCGTGATGTGCGGCGAGGGCAACGTGATGCTGCACGTCGGCGCGCTGCAGAGCACTGCGTCTCAGCGCAGCCGCGGCGCGCTGTCCGAGTTCTCCCTGCACAGCGTCGCGCCGTGCCGTGCGTCGGCACGTGGCGCGGCAGAGGCTCCGCTCCCGGACGGTACCGTCGACTGCTGCGTGCACCTCGGCCGCCGCGACTCCGGCATGCAGCAGCTCGAGATCGAGGTGCAGTACGTACCTCTGCGCGGCAAGAGCGGCGCCGCGTCGTTCCACACCTCGGTGCCGCTCGACGCGGCGGGGCGCGTGCCCGACACCGCGGACCACGCGGGGCTGCGGAGCAAGCTCCGCGCAGCGGAGGACCGCGCGCGCGGCCTCGAGAAGGTCGCGTCGGAGCGCGCGGAGACCGTCCAGATGCTGTTTGCGGAGCTGCGGGAGCTCCAGGAGGTGGTGCGGGTGATGATGGAGGGGCGCGGGGGCGCGCGGCACGTCGCGGAGGCGATCGGGGCGATGGCGCCGCCCGGGCAGGGGGAGTCGGTGGCGGGCCGCGTGGCGGGGGCGCTCGAGGGGCTGCTCGAGCGTGACGCGGCGGAGGGCGAGGCGGTGGCGCGGGCGCTGGAGGCGCAGCGGGGGCGGCAGCTCGCGCACGTGCTGCGCGTCGCGACGCTGCGGTCGCTGATGCGCGGGTGCTTCCGCGCGTGGAGGGACGCGTGCGGGGCGCCGCGGGGGGGGGCTGCGCCGAGCGACGGCAACGAGGGGGACGTGGAGGACGCGGAGGGCACCGTGAGGGACGCGGAGGCGAGCCCGGCGCGCCGCACTGTCGCCGTGGCTCACAACCCGCTGTTCGACTCGAGCCCCGTCGCGCCTGCACCGGGCGACGCCGATGGGCTGTTTGGGCACACAGGGCCCGCGCAGCGCGGTAATTCGTCTCCCGACGGACTGCGCGCGCATGCGGTCGAGCAGGACGCCGTGTGGTCCTCGCCGTCGAGCGCGACGACGGAGCAGTCGCGTGAGAGGGAGTCGGCGGCGCCGCGAGGGGCGCGGCAGGAGGTGCTGTCCTTGGGGGGCGGGAGGGACGGCGCGGGGAAGTTCACGGTCGCGGACGTGCTGCAGTGGGCGGTGGAGGGCGCGGGCGTGGGGGGCAAGGCGGACGCGGCGATGGCGTCGTACGATCGCGTGTTGGGTCGTGCACAGCGCGCGGCAGCCGACACGGAGGACTCCGGCGGCAGACGCGACCCCGGCGAGCAGGAGGAGCTGGCGCGCAAGCAGGCCATCGCGCGGAAGGTCTGGAGGCTGCGAGCCCGCATGCTGGTACGTTCACTCCGTCCGCACTTCATCTTCTATGTGCTTGTCGTTGTCACGTCGGTGCGCGGATGAAACGGCTCTGTTTGGCGGGTGCGTGCAGATGCGGGTTCTGCGGCGGTCGCTGGTGGAGTGGCGCGCGCTCACGGTGGAGATACAGGGGCGCCGCGCGATGGTCCGCGAAATGGAGCGACAGCGCAAGCAGCGCGTGATGGGCGCGTGCCTCCGCGCGTGGCGCGAGCACGCGCGCAGGCAGGCCGTGGTGCGGGTGTCGGCGCTGCTCGCCGGCGACCCCGGCGTCCTCGCGGGCGCCCTGCGACACGCAGGACCTCAGGGGGGGCTCCCTGCAGGCATCGCGCCACCACCAGCGCGGCGGCTGTTCTGATCCGCGACCAGTCGAATATGTGAGACGCATTCACAATTCATTCCACGCAATATGCTGCACATTCCTTCAGTCTGACCCCCCATTTTGTGTCCTATTGTTTTGCCAGTGGCATATATCTACTCCGGCGCCTGCCCCGCTCCGTCCCCGCCCGCCCCTCCCTGCTCCGCACCACCCTCCGGCTGCGGCTCGTCCTGCGCGCCCTGCGGCGCAGGCTCCCCCGCGTCGACTCCCACGGCGTGCCCCTCCCCGCCGTCGACAGGCACAGGCATCCCCGCGCCGTCCCCGCCCATGCCTGGCATGGTCATCCCCATCGACGCCATCAGCGACGACATCGCGAGGTGGTTCGAGAAGTTCCCCATGGGCAGCCCCATGCCCATCGTGCCCATCGGCATCGACGCAGGCATCCCCGGCGCGAACGCCACACCCTGCGCGCCGCCGCCGCCGCCGCCGCCCATCGTCTTGGACGCAGCGCTCGCGATGCTCGGCGGGATGTCGCCCGTCTGCACCGCCTCGAGGTACGTCGGCTCCCCGTGGCGGATCAGGTGGATCAGGGTGTCCAGGTCGGTGTGCTGAATGAAATGCATCTCCGCGGCGTACTGCGAACACGCGGGGCGGCGGGGGGGCGGTCAGGCGATGGGATGGACACAGCGTGTGCGTGGGAAGTGGGGGCGGGAGGCGTGCGGGCCGCGGCGGGCGGCGAGAGCGAGGTAGGATTGTGTGGGAGGGGGGGGGGTGTGTACCGCGGTGGCGTCGAAGTTCGTGCGCGCCTTGTCGCCCTTGAGCTTGAGTGCGGCGCGGTCGTACATGCGCGCGGCGGTGGCCTCGTCCTCGTGCAGCCCCAGGTACGCGGTGCGGTTCTTGTCGCGCGTGATCTGCACGCGGAACTTGTTCGTCTTGTCGGGCGCCACGCCGCGGTACTTCGACGGGTCCACGCGCCCGACCTTGCGGTCCGCGCCGCGCGCCGTCAGCTTCAGCTCCTCGACCAGGTCCTGGAACTCGCGGTTCTCCAGCACCGTCAACTGCAACACACCGCCGCGACGACCCACAGCACGAACGCGCGTCAGCCGCGGGACGCGCGCGCACGGCACCGCCAGGGCAGCCGTGATCGACCGCTCCACGCGCGCGGCCGGACGCGGCGCGGACGCGCGTGTTGAGAGGGGGGGGGGTGTCTGCACACCTCCTCGGGGGATCCGTAGGTGGAGGCGTTGAAGTTCAGGTTCGGGTAGTCGCGGCCGTGCACGTTGATCGCCGCGCGGTCGTACGCTCGCGCCGCCATCTCCTCGCTCGTGTAGAACCCCAGGTACACCGGCTGCTTCCCGCCGGCCTTGATCTGCGAGATCCACTTCCCTGGCTGCCGGTGCGCCGACACGCCGCGCCACTTGCTCGAACGCTGCCCGGGCGTCCGCGGCCCGCGCCCGCCGCCGCCGCCGCGCCCGCGGCCCCGCCCGCGCCCGGCCTGCGCCTGCGGCGGCGCCGCGAAGCTTTGCAGCGGGAAGAAGGGCATCCCGCCCATCATGCCGCCCATCAACACCGACGGGTCGAAGCCCGGGCCCACCGCGCCCATCGCGCCGAGGTCGAGCCCGCCCAGCGCGGCCCTGTTGTTCGCGTCCAGCGCGTTCAGCATGCGCGCGCTCTCCGCGTTCTGGAAGAGGAACGGCATCGGCATCCCGGGCATCCCGGCCATGCCGGCCATGCCGGCGAAGGGGTTGGCATTGTTCTGGTCCTGCAGACACGGGGCGGGGGCGGGCGCGGCCGTGTCGACGCGGGCATACAAGAAGAGCGACGGCTGAAGATGACTGGCACAAACAAAACCCAAAAGATATAGTTTCGCGCTCTTCGGCGCATCTGGGCGTCAGCTGCGCCTCGGAGCGGTGCACGGTCCCGCGATGCAGCGCCGTGTGCTCACCGCGCTGCCGCCGTCCGCCACGACGGCCATGGGAGGCGGGACGAGCCACGGCGCGGCGCTCGCGCCCCCCGTGCCGTCCTGCCCGCCGCTGCTGGGCGGCGCCTGCTGCATCCACCCCGACATCGGCATTCCGCCCATCATCTGCATCGCCCCCGCGTCCGGCATCATCGCCCCGCTCTGCCCGGGCATGTGCTGCATCGACGACATCATCGCAGGGTTGAACGCCATCGGGGGGATGCCGAGCGACCCCATCGCGCCCTGCGCATCGGACGGCCCCTGCGCGCCCACGTCGGCGCCGCCCTCCGCCTTCGCCGCGCCCCCGCCCTTGGAGCCGTCTGCCACTGCCGCACCGGCGTCAGGCTGCTGCTCGGGCCCCCCCGGGGCGCCCGCCGCGGTGGGCGGCTCCGCTGGTGTGGCGGCTGCGGGCTGGGAGGTGTCCTGGGCCGCGGCGTCCGGTGCGGGCGCGGAGGCTGGCTGCGGAGGCTGCTGTTGTGCAGGCGCGGCGGCGGTTGCTGGCTCCGGGGCGGCGTGGGGCTCCGGAGCGTGTGCCGGCGGGTCGCCGTGCTCGCCGACCTGGCCGTGCTGGCCGTTCGTCGCCGCGTCGTTGCCGTCGCCCCCCGGCGCGGGGTGGGCCTCGGCGCCGACGACGCGTTTCGCATCAGGGCCCTCCTCCGGCTCGGACGCGTCGCGGGGCCGCTTGGAGGGCGGCGCGCCCGTCGCATCGTTCTGCAGGCTGTGCGGCGCGGGGCCTTCTGCGTCGCCTGCGTCCCCCGACATGCCGGGGATCCCGCGAGTGTGCTCCTGCAGAGGCAATGTGCGGGCGTGGCGCGCAGTGCGGCCGTCAGGGAGGGCGGCGGCAGCATGCGCGGATCGGCGGGCGCACGGGGGGCGTCCGGACGGGCGCTGGTCGCGGCGCGGGCGGCCAGCGGCCGCGAAAAAGCAGGTACAAGCGGCTCCTACCTGGTAAAACCCGCGGGGCTGCCGCGGCGCGCCGGCCTCCGGCTCCGGACTGCTCAGCCGCGGGCAGCTCTATATGCCCAGGCAGCGATTCTCTGGCGACGCGGACCGCACGCGCGACGTGGTTGCGAGGAGGCGGCCCGACGACGCGAAGGTCCCCCGCACGCTGCGTTCCGTCCGTATCCCGCTATATAGAACGGCCACGCGGCGAGAAATTATGGAGACGCGCCGCATGCAGCGACGCCCACGTTCCGCGGGCCCCGGTCGAGCGCGCGGGCGTGTATTGAACACATAGTCTTTTACCCGGCCAACCACCCGCTCCGCGCACATGTCCTCCCGCGCCGCCCCCGCCGCCCCAGAAGCACCCCCCGCGCCGCAGACATGCAGCGGACCCTCCACCAGGCGCCGTCGAAACCGGCGGCCGCTCAGCCGGACCGCCCTGCCCCAGCGCGGCCCTGCCTGCGGCCACACGCCGCGGGATGGCGCGCGCAGCCGTTCGGGCGCGCCGGGAGGACGGACAGGCGCGCCGCTAGCACCGCCGTGCGCTCCGTGAAGCAGTACTCGGACCCCGCAGGTACGCGGCACCCAATCTCCTTTCAGCGCGATAGCTCCCCGATATGCCGAGGCAATTGCCCGCGGATCCACCGGGGCCACGCGGCGCCGCGCGGCCCGCCGGCGCCCCGCGCCAGGCACCACGCCCGCCTGGCCGCCGCGGCCGCGGACGGCGCCGATGCCGCCTGGGCGCGCCCGGCAGCATCTTGTGTGTGAGGGGCGGCCCATCCACCGCCTGCAGCGCGGCCGCCCGCCCAGACGATCCGTCCGACCGCGGGCCGCGCCGATCACGGTACTGGGCAGCCCTGTCGCCGCCCGAGCGCCGCGCCCCGCGCCCGCCAGGCCCACGCCGGGCCCGCCTGTTGCACCGCCCACCCCCGCGCTCGCGCCCGAGGCCCGCCCGCGCGCGTTCTCGGCCCGGGCGCCCCCCCGCCGCGAGGTCCGTTCACTGGACATACGGCCCCGCGCGTCTCCGCGTCCGCAGACTCCGTGACGGCGAGCTGGCAGGAGCGGGACAACATCCGCATTGCCATTCCGAGCAAAGGGCGGATGAGCGAGGCGACGCTGCAGCTCCTCAAGGACTGCCAGCTGGACGTGAAGAAGGTCAACCCGCGGCAGTACGTCGCGTCGATCTCGCAGCTCCCGGGCGTCGAGGTGTGGTTCCAGCGGGCCTCGGACGTGGTGCGGCGCCTGCAGACGGGCGACGTGGACCTGGGCATCGTCGGGTACGACATGTTCTACGAGTTCAACCGCGGGAGCAAGGAGGTCATCGTCATCCACGACGCGCTCGGGTTCGGCAAGTGCCACCTCGGGCTCGGAGTGCCGACCGACGGCAAGTTTGCCAACGTCAACACCATCGACGAGCTCCTCGCGATGGACTGCTGGGGGCCGGACAGGTGCGAGCGCGCCGCTGCGCGCCTGCCCGACGTGCGCGCCGCGGCCCGCTGCGCGTGGACGCGGCGACACGAGTTGCGTCGGTGCTGTGCCGGTGCGATGCAGTCCGCTGCGCGTGGTGACGGGGTACCAGTACGTGGCGCAGGAGTTCTTCAAGCAGCTCGGGTTCGAGCACGTCCAGCTGTGCAGCGCGGACGGCGCGCTCGAGGCCGCCCCGAAGATGGGGTATGCCGACATCATCCTGGACCTGGTGTCCACGGGGACGACGCTGCGGGAGAACAACCTCAAGCAGATCGCCGGCGCCACCATGCTGCAGTCCCAGGGCTGCCTCGTCGGCAACAAGAAGGCCCTGCAGGTGCGCAGACACCCGTGCCGCCTGCGACGCCGGCCTGCCGCGGTCCGAGCTGCGCCAACGCGTGCCGGCGACACGCTGCGCAGCGCCGTCACCTCCAGCTAGAAGCGCCTGGCGGGCGTGGAGCTCACACGTGCCTCGCGCCCCCCGACGCGCAGGAGTCCCCGGAGCTGCTGGCGACGGTCAAGGAGCTGATCGAGCGCCTGGACGCGCACCTCACGGCGGAGGGCTACTACTCCGTGATCGTCAACATGCAGGGCGAGTCGGCGAAGGACGTGGCGGCGCGCCTGCTCTCCTCGGAGCTCCTGAGCGGGCTGTCGGGGCCCACGGTGAGCCCGGTGTACACCAAGGGCGAGGAGCAGCCGGGGCTGTACGCGGCGGTGATCTGCGTGCCGAAGAAGGAGCTGTACCCGACGGTGAAGGAGCTGCGCGCGTGCGGGGGCAGCGGGGTGCTGGTGCAGCCCATGACGTACATCTTCGATGAGGAGCCGCCAAGGTGGAAAGCGCTGCTCGAAACGCTCGGGATCTCGGACGTGAGCGCGTAGGTGTGACGGAGCCGCGGCGTGCGCGGGCGGTCGCAGGGGGGCGTCGCGTGCGTGTTGGGGGTCTGAGTTGAGTCAGGGCGAAATTGGGGGCGTGTGGCCGCGGGGACGAGTGTGCGTGGCGGTGGCCGGATGGGACAGAGGCTCGCGTGTAGGTACGCGCGCCAGAGAGGAGCGCGGAGGTGTTTGCGAGGCGTGCGTTCGGCTCGCGTAGAGACAGCTCTGCCGGGGCTGCTGGGCGCCCGCTGTCACTTGTGGGGCGCGAGCTGCGGTTTCGAGCCGCGGATAGCATCTCTGAGGCGGTGTTGGGGCATTGAATGAAATCAAGTGGCGACACGATGTCGGAAAACATCAGGTGAGCCTCCCGCGTTGTTGCACGACGAGGCGCTGCGCTGCGCCGGTCGCGTGCGGACATGCACCTCCATGTTCTTGCGTTTCATCGCTATTCTGACTTTGACGCTATCGGATCATAGCGTCGAACTTTCCACGGAGGCCCTGCAACCCGCTGCACAGCCGATGTCTCTCTGGTGGAGGTAGGCCAGTCCTCCTGGCCTGTTCCGGCCGGGCCTGGCTGATCGTGAAGCGAAGCTGAGAAATCCACATCATACTGTTGGATTGACACGCGTGGAACAAACGGAACGGAATCGTGATGCGCCGTTGCACTGGACCTTCCCCCTCTGCTGCTCGATGACGCCCTGGCCCCGGTCCCCTGGCGTGCAGCGTAAGCGTGCGCGTCCGGCCGCTCAACGACGCTGAGAAGGGCAGCGGCGGGCCGCTGTGGGTCGTCAACGGGAACCGCATCGCGCAGCTGAGCCCCACAAATGGTGAGCACGCACCGCCGCAGCACGCGCCGCGCGCTCCCGCACTCCCAGTGCCGCGCGA
The DNA here is from genome assembly GCA_916048055.1 of Pedinophyceae sp. YPF-701. NCBI lineage: Eukaryota > Viridiplantae > Chlorophyta > Pedinophyceae > Pedinophyceae sp. YPF-701. The sequence continues at coordinate 99,830 of CAJZHL010000016.1, read as the reverse complement.
CGCCCTTCTCGTTCCGATTTCGCGTCATCCTGGACTACGCTGAGCCGCAACGCCGGCGCAACCGGACCCGCGCGGCGGGAATCCGCGGCCCGCGCGTCCGAGCTGTCGCCCCGCTGCTTGCATCACAACGGGGGCGGCCACCACGCACCGCGCAGGGGAGCCGCTGTGGGAGGTCCCCGGGTGCCAGTACCAGCTCGACCGCATCTTCGACTCCTCCTGGGACACCAACGCCATCTACGAGCAGACCACGAAGAGCATCATCGCACAGGTGCGTGCGTGCCTCCGTCCCCTACGCTGCACCACCACCTCGCCCGCGGAGCCCGCGCTGCCACGCCCTGGGCTCGCCGCGCCGGTGCCTCACGCCCCCTGGCAGCCGTCGTCGGCGCAGGTGATGTCGGGCTTCAACGGCACGGTGTTCGCGTACGGCCAGACGTCATCAGGGAAGACGCACACCATGCGCGGGACGCCCGGCGTGGAGGCCGGCATCGTGCCGCTGGCCGTGCGCGACGTGTTCCGGCACATCGAGGCCACGCCGGAGCGCGACTTCCTCGTCCGCGTGTCGTACATGGAGCTGTACAACGAGGAGATCAACGACCTGACGACGACGGGCCCGGGGTCGCGCAACCTGCGGGTCCAGGAGGACCGCGAGCTCGGGGTGTGCGTCAAGGGGCTCGCGGAGGAGCTCGTCGCGACGCCCGAGCACGTCCTACAGCTCCTCGAGCGCGGGGAGCGCCACAGGTGAACATGCCGCCCACTGCCGCTGCTCTGTGCTGGTGACATGGGCTTCGGCGGCCTGCATGACGCGTCACGCAAGGTCCGGTCCCGCAGGCACGTGGGAGAGACGAAGATGAACCAGCAGTCGTCGCGGTCGCACACGATCTTCCGCATGGTCGTGGAGTCGCGGGCGCGCACCGCGGGGGGCGGGTCGGCGACGGAGACGGCGTCGCCCGCGTCGACGGTGGCGTCGGGGGATCAGCCGCGCGGGCAGGACAGCGTCTGGGTGTCGACGCTCACGCTCGTCGACCTCGCGGGCTCCGAGCGCGTCTCGAAGACCGGCGCGGAGGGCATGCGCATGAAGGAGGGCGCGGCAATCAACAAATCCCTTCTCACGCTGGGCACAGTCATCTCGAAGCTCAGCGAGGGCGAGTCTGGGCACATCCCGTACCGCGACTCGAAGCTCACGCGCATCCTCCAGCCCTCCCTCGGCGGCAACGCCAAAACGGCCGTCATCTGCGCCGTCACGCCGGCGAGCATGCACGTGGAGGAGACGCACTCGACGCTGCGGTTCGCGTGCCGCGCCAAGCAGGTCACGAACCACGCGGTGCAGAACGAGGTGCTCTCGGACGCCGCGCTCCTCAAGCGCCAGCAGCAGGAGATCGAGGCCCTGAAGCGGCGCCTGGCGGACGGCAGCGACGCGAGGGGGGTGTCGGAGCTCGACGCCCTCCGCGAGCAGCTGCGGCGGTACGAGGCGGAGCTCGCGCGGTACGCGGAGGCCTCGCGCGAGAGCGGGATGATGTCGGGCAGCGAGGGCGCGGCCCCCCCCGACGCTGCGGCTGCAGAGGACACCGTCGTCGGCGGCGGGTCGCGGCGGGCGACGTTCTGCGTGCTTCGCGCCGCGGGGATGTCGCAGGCCGCAGACGGCTCGTCCCGCGGCAGCGTCCCGGCGCAGATGCGCGTCGGGGGCAAGCGTGCCGTGAGCGCCGCCATGCTGGGCGCGCCCGTGGGCCCGCTGAAGCAGCAGCGCACGGCGTCCCCGGGCGCCGCGAACGACGGCGCGATGCGGCAGATCCGCGAGCTCCAGGAGCAGCTCGACGCGGCGGAGGCGCAGCTGGTGCAGGTGGTGCGGGAGCGCGACAGGCTGGTGCCTCAGCTCGAGGAGACGCGGTGGCGGCTGCGGCAGGCGGAGCGGAAGAGCGTGGCGAGCGGGGCGCAGGAGGGCGAGGCGCAGGGGCTGCGGCGGGAGCTAAGCAGCATGGGGGCGCGGATGGAGGAGGCGGCGGCGGAGGCGCAGCGCAGGGTGGCGGAGGCGGACGGGCGCGCGGCGGACGCGGCGGCCGAGGCGGCGGCGCTGCGGGTCGAGCTCGAGGGCGCGAGGAACGACCTCGTGCAGGAGCGCGAGGCCACGGCCCGCGCAAACGCCAAGGCGAGTCACGAACCACAGTTGCCCCTTGTTTCAGTCTACACGTGCCAACGACCCGAGACTGAAGTCCTTGCCGCTGCCCTGCCCCACTCGAACGCAGGTCGACGAGGTGCGGGAGCGCGAGGCCGCGCTGGGCGCCGCGATCAAGGAGCACGAGGCGGCAGCGGAGCGCGCAGCTGCGGACGCAGCCTCCACGGCGGAGCGCCTGCGCGCGTCCGAGGCCCGCGTCGCCGAGCTCTACGACGAGACCCTCCGCCTCGAGGCCCATTGCCAGGACCTCGAGTCCCGCAAGCGCCCCCCGCTCTACCAGCGCAAGCAGGAGGCGGAACTGCAAGCATACCGCGAGAAGGCCGAGGCCGCGGAGCTGCGCGCGCTCGAGATGGAGGCCGAGGCGAAGGTCGCGCGGGACGCGCGCGAGGCGGACCGTCGCGCCCTCCGCGACGCCAAGACCGACCTGGAGGAGCTGCGGCAGCGACACGCGCGCGAGCGGGAGGAGCTGGAGGAGGCGCACGCGGCGGCGGAGAAGCGGCTGAGTGCGGAGCGCGCTGTGGCGCTCAAGGAGCTCGAGTCGACGCGTGCGGCGCTCGGCGCGCGCGTCGAGAGCCTGCTGGAGGCCACGCGGGAGCTCGAGGCGGAGCGCGTGGGGCTGCAGGAGCGGCTCGCGGCGGCGAACGACGTCGCGGACGCGCTGCGGCGCGCGGAGGCGGAGCTGAGCGAGGCGGCGGCGGAGGCGCAGGCGTGCGCGGACGCCGCGGCGTCGCGGAACCGGGAGCTCGAGGACGCAATGGAGGTGGCGTGTGCCGAGCGCGACGCGGCGGTGGCGCGCGCGGAGGAGGCCGAGGGGCGCGCGGAGAGCGCGGGGGCGGAGAAGCTGGACCTCGAGGCGGAGCTGGCGCGCGCGGCGGGGGCGCTGAACGCGGCGAACGAGCTGCGGGACCTCAAGGCGCGGCACCGCCAGGAGACGGCGCGCCTCAAGCAGGAGAAGATCGCGGCGGAGCGGAGCCTGAAGACGACGGGGGCGAAGGGCAGCAAGGACGCGGAGCTCGCGCGGAAGGAGCTGGACCGGACGCGGGAGCGGCTGGCGAAGGTCGAGGAGCGGCTGAAGGCGGCGCTGGGGGACAAGAGCGCGGCGGTGGCGGAGCGGGCGCGCGCGGAGGGGGAGCTGAAGAAGCTGCAGCGGGACCACGCGCTGGCGTCGAAGAAGCTCGAGCGCATCGAGGAGCGCGAGGCCAAGAAGCGCGAACACATCCAGCAGGAACTCACGGTGCGCTTTCATATATGCATTGATTGATCCGTTTGTGCCGCCCCCGTGAACGTCGGTGCGCCCGCACGATATCGGCCGAGGAGAAGTGATCATTGTTCGAGGTCCAGCAATTGTTTGTTCGTGCTGCGCGCAGGCTGCGAAGGCCCAGGTCGAGGAGCTGACGCGGCGCTTTGGCGACGTGGGCAACGAGCTGGACCGGGTGCGCACCGAGCTGGACGAGCGCACCTCGGAGGCCTCGCGCACTACGATGGAGCTCAACGGCACCAAGAGCGACCTCGCAGCGTCGCGCGGGCGCTGCACGGAGCTCCAGGACGCCTTGCAGGACGCCGAGACGGCGCGGGACGACGCCGTCGGCAAGTGCACCGCGCTCGAGGGCGAGCTCGCGTCGTCGAAGGCGGAGGTCGAGCGGCTGCGCGAGCAGGTCGCCGAGGTCGAGGGCGCGCTCGAGGAGCTGCGCGCGGAGTACGCTGGCGAGAAGGAGCGGCTGGAGGGTCTGGTGGAGACGACGAAGTCTGACGGGGCGCGGGCGCTCGCGGACGCCGAGGCGGCGCACGCGGCGCAGGTGGCGGCGCGCGACGGCGAGATCGCGGACGTGACGCAGCGGCTGGCGGCGTGCGAGCGTGCGCGGGACGAGGCGGAGGCGCGGCTGCCGGAGATCGAGCACCTGCGCGGGGAGCTGGCGGACGCGGGCGAGAAGCTCGCTGCGGCGGAGTACGCGCGCGGGGAGGCCGAGGAGTGCGCGAAGTCGACGGAGGAGCGGCTCACGGCGGAGCGCGACGTGCTGCGGAACCAGGTCGCGGACATCGCCGCGGAGCGGGAGCGCCTGAGCGCGGACCTGACGTCAGCGCGCGCGGCCGAGTCCGAGGCGACGAAGCGCGGCGCGGAGCTCGCGGCGGAGCTCGACGCCGCCCGGCACGAGGCGTCTGTGCTGACGACGAAGCTCGAGGCAGCGGAGAGCCGCCTGGAGACGACGCGGCAGAACCTGGAGGCCGCGGTGCGGGAGCGCGCGGAGGAGCGGCAGAGGAACGACGCGGAGGCGGCGGAGGCGCGCGAGCGGATCGCCGCACTGGAGGCGGAGTCGAAGGAGCATGCGGAGGACGCGCAGGCGGCGCGGGCCGAGCTGGACCGGGCGCGGAAGGAGCACATGGGCGCGATGGAGGCCGCACGGGCGCTCGCGGCGGAGGAGCTCGCGCGCGAGGCGTCCGCGGCGTCCGCGGCGCTGGCAGCTGCGAAGGAGGAGGGAGCGCGGGCGGCGGAGGAGGCGGCGGCGAAGCTTGCGGCCGCGGAGGGCGATGCGGGCGACCGGGAGCGGGCGCTGCGGTCCGAGAAGGAGGACCTCGAGAGGCAGATCGCGGAAGGAGTCGCGAAGATGCAGGCCGCCGAGAAGACCATCGAGGGCCTCGGGAAGCAGCTGGATGCCGCGAACGCGACGGTTGCCAGCCGCGACGCGGACCTGCGCGGCGCGGAGGACCGTGCTGCTGCGCTGGCGGCGGAGCGCGACGCGCAGAGCGGGCGGGCTGCGGCGGCGGAGGCGGACCTTGGCGCGGCGCAGACGGAGATCGCGTCGCTGTCAGCGGCGCTCGAGCGCGCGGAGGGGCGCGCGAAGGCGCTGCGGCAGGACATGGACGCTGCGCAGGTGGAGGTGGAGGCGTCCCGCGGCAAGGTGGCGGCGCTGGAGAGCACGCGGAACGAGCTGGAGGTGCGGCTGCAGGCGATGACGCACGAGATCGAGCGCGCGAGCGAGCGCGTGCAGGACCTGGAGGCGGAGCTTGCGGGGGCGCGGGAGGGCGCGGGGCGCGAGCGGGCGGCGCAGGAGCGGGCGGAGAGCGCGGAGGCGGCGTGGGAGGAGCTGCGGGGGCGCGCGGAGGGGCTGGAGGCGCGGGAGGGGCGGCTGCGGGAGGAGGCGGAGCGGGCGACGGCGCAGGCGGAGGCGCTGCGAGAGGTGCGTTGCCGCGGTTCCCTGCTCGCCAATCACCATCATCACCATGCTGCTCTCATGACACGCACGGGGCAGGCTGATGTCGTCGCGGTGACACATCGAAGCGCGAGGTTGACTCAGCGTGCATCCGTTTCGTTGGTCCACGTCGTTTCGTGCGAAAGTTGATCACGGCCACACCTGCATGTCCGTGAAACCGAGTTCGTTTTTGCGTCGTTGTTCAATTGCAGAAGCTCGCAGCGCAGACGCGCGCCGTCGACGACCTGCGCGCGGAGCTGGAGATGCGTGCGTCCCAGATCGACACCGCGGCGCGCCACCGCAAGGAGGCCGAGGCCGAGCGCGCCCGCCTCGAGCGCGCCCTGTCGGAGGCAATGACCCGCACGTCGCACGTCGAGGCCGAGCTCGCGGAAGCGCGCAAGTCGGTGCTCGCGGTCGAGGCGGCCCATGCAGAGGTCGAGGCAGCGCGGACCGAGCGCGCCCGCACGGAGGAGCGGTGTGCGGAGCTCGAGCGGCGGCTGGTTGCGGCACGTGGACAGTCGCGGCGCCTCGGCGGGGACGACGACGCGTTCGGGACGCCCGCGCGCGGGGACAGCACGGCGTCGATCGCGATGGCGCGGCGCGTCGCGGAGCTCGAGCGCGCCCTCGAGGCAGCGCGCACTGCGGTGCCTGCGCCGGTTGTTGACGAGGAGGCCGTCCGCCTGCGCGCGGACCTGGAGGGCGAGCGGGAGCGGACGGCGGCGCTCGAGAAGCAGGCGGCGGAGCTGCGACAGCGCGAGGAGGCGCTGATGCAGACGGTGCAGCGGCTGAACCTGGAGAAGCGGCGGTTGGCGGCGGCAGGGGCGGGGGCGGGCGCGCAGGCGGCGTCGATGCCGACGGAGCAGGTAGCGGCGTACGAGCAGGAGATCCGGAAGGTGAAGCAGGCGCACATCAAGCTGCAGGCGCTGCAGCACCGCATGAAGGCGGAGTTCCTCAAGCAGGGGTGGTCGGAGGAGAACGCGGAGAGGCTCGAGGGGGTGCTGTCGAAGGAGTACGACAACGCCGTGCTCGAGGGGAAGCTGCGGAAGCTGCAGCAGGAGGTGCAGGCGCTGCGCGCCGGGCGGGGCGTGGGGCTGCAGGCGTCGTCGACGCGCGCCAACGCTGCGCAGCTGTCGCCGGGGAAGGCTGCGGGCGGCGGACGGGTGCGGGAGGCGCGGGGCGGCGCTGTGGGGACTGGGAAGGAGAACTGAGTGAGCGTAGGTTGAGCGGAATAAGATCTGATCTGTGGAGGACTATGGACATATTGGGATCCGCGGATGTGTGACTCGTTGACTCGGCTCTCGGAAAGAACGCGGGCTGCGTGTGCTTCAGCGGGACGTGCGGCGAAGGAATGTCTCGGGCTCAGGGTGGTGGGCAGAGCCTTGGGTAGAACTTTGCGCTTGTTCAACACCCCCGCTGGCTGGGGTCGCGCCCGAGCGTCCGCCGCTGGAACAAGGGGGTGCGCGAGCCACCGGCTCCGTCAGCGGCGAGCATCAGTGCTGTTGCGCGGGCCGTTGTTTGCGTCCTCTCGGAATTAAGCACATACGTCTGAGCGTGGGTACGTCACAGCCCAATGGGTTCGGGCGGGACGGGGGCGGGTTCAGGGGAGAAGCCAGGAGGCGAGAATCAGGATGATGCGATGATGCTGATGCTCGAACGGACATTGCAGCAGGTGAGGGAAGAGGCCACGCCGCGTGGTCGGCCCTTGAGACACTGCAGTGCTGGTGGTGCCTATGGCGCTGTGCGGCGGCATCGTCCGAGACCGGCGAATCTCACATGTGTCGTCTGTAGATCGAGGAGGCCAGCGGAGGCAGGGATGAGCAAGCCAGGGAGCTCATGGCGCAGCTCCGCGGCCACAGGAGTGCATCAGGCGCTCCGCAGGCTTGCGACGTGCCGAACGTGACTGCGGTCCCAAGAGAGCCAGAAGGGGCAGCGGAAGACTACGGTACGTGTGTGCTCATTCAGATGACGTGACGCGTGTCAAGCGTCATCTCAGCGGCTGCTTGATGCCGCAGCTAGCACGTAAAGCCGGAGCCCCATGCAGCGCTCCGCAGGGTAGTCGTTCGATATTTTATCCTTCCGTGACAGCAAAACACAGCTTGGTTCCTTGCAGGCGGCACCGGTCCCATCCGCAAGTCCGCCGGCGTCAACATCGCCGGAGACGAGGAGCTGCACCTCGCTGCGCTGCTGGACAAAGTCGACGCGCAGATGACGGCGCTGGAGAGCCACCTCGCCAGCGCACCGCCCGAGGTCCTGGCGTCCCTGGGCGAGGCGCTCCACGCAGACGCCGCCGCGACAGCTGCCGGCCAACCACACTGCGACGAACACGCACAAGATCGGAGCGGGAACGCAGGGGGGCAGGGCGGCTGACGCGGCGGCTCGACCGTGTGAGTCTGTGCCTGTTGCGTGCTGAAATCACATCGTTCAGCGTTGCAAGAAGTCTCCTGCTAACTGTGAGGCTTGCATTGGCTGCGTGTGTGCATATAGCGTAGCGAGCAAGGGTCATGCCGACTTTGCGGCTGTCTGGGCCTTCGCGGCTCGCTCCTTCTTTCTCCGCCGCTCGGCCTCCTTCTGCAGGTCCTCGATGACCTCGCGCGTCACCTTGGCCGAGATCCGCCGCACGTACGAGTCCAGGGGGGGCGGCGGGGTCACCGCAGGCTTCAGCGACTGCCGCAGCGTCACCAGCGTGTCGCGCTTCGCAGCCGCGGGCCGCAGGAATCCCGGCAGGCCAGACAGGTCCAGCGACGGCATCCCGAACCTGCAAACGTGGCACAAATGAAAACAAAACGTTTCCATATCAATCAAGTTTGCAAAGCCAAGCAAACATTCCGCGCAGCGGTCGGCAGGAGCAGTGCATGCCAGCAACAGAACACGCACTTGTGTTGGGAGTCCTTGCCCGGCGCCGCGGCCACCGGCGCCCCCTTGCGGCGCTTGCCGCTCGCGGCCGCCTGCACGGTGTCCTTCTGGCGCGCGAGCTCGACGTTGTGGTGCGTGTAGTGCTTGAGCTCCCACTCCCCCTCGAACACCTTCATGAAGCCCGTCTTGAGCAGCCGGAACTTAATGAAGCCCTTGTTGCGGTCCTGCTCGACCAGGAGGTTGACGGGGAACTTCCCGCGGAACATCAGGAAGCGCCAGCGACCCTCCTGCTCGAGCTGGAGCTTCATGCGCCCGCGCCCGTCGTCCTCGAGGATCTTCCGCGACTTGATGCCCACCATGTTGCGAAACACCTCTGCGCGGAAGAGGTGTGGGATGAACGTGGGCTGGGCTGCGTTGTGTGAGCGCCGCTGTGCTCTGGATGGCCGGGCTCATGCGTGCTGTACTGTTGGGGCGAGCCACTTTGATGGTAGTTGATATTTGATATGATATGAGTGGGGACTTGCCTTGGTTGGTGTCCGAGGTGAGGATGTCGAAGATCTCCTGCGGGGACAGCGGGACGCGCGCGCGGACCTGCACGAGGCACATCAGCCCCTCCGGCTGGTACACTTTGACCTGCGCGCACGTGAGACCATGGCACGAGGGCATGAGATGCCACATCAGCAACCGGCTGGCTCGGAGATCGCCGCGCGTCGGAAGGACGTAACGCGGGAGTCGTCGGATTGAACTGACCTCCTGTTTCCCGTCGCTCCAGGCCTCCTCATGCAGGCCCTCGTCCGCGGCAGAGATCGCCTTGGCACCTGCGCAGAGAAGGCGCAGTGGTTCGATGCGAGATCGGCGCGAACCATGACGTGACAAGCACCACATGTTGTCGAGCCACTGGAGACCACGTTGTGGTCAAGAAACCTTCGTTCACTGATGGCAGCGCCGCGCGACGCGGGTCAAGCCAAGCAGGATTGTGCGGGGCGCAGCGGCCTTGCCTGAGTCCGCCGTCGTGGACGCGGCCTTCCTCCTGCCGCCGAACGGCCACACCATCGTCGCCGCGAGTCACGGCACCACCGCGACGCAGCGACTCTGCTCCACACCTGAAGGATGCACACTAGAGGTCAATCACGCACGTACAGGTCGGTCCGCGTCGTGTACGCGGCATGAAGTGGTTCTCGAGTGGCGCTAGATGGCAGCGGCATGGTCGCACGTTGGTCGTCACCATGGGCCTGGCCAGACGGAGCGCCTCTGAGGCTCCGGAGGGTACTTGGGGGCGTGATTTCGGTACCGTGTGTGGCGTGGAGATTGCGCGTCGCTGCCAGCGTGAAGCCGTTGACTCAGTCTTGCGCGAGGCCAGCCGATGGCTCTCGCTGCATCACGGAGCAACTACACTGGGCCGCAAGTGCACTGGGAGCAACGGATAGAGTCCGCAAGCAGCCCTCGAAACACAGGGTGAGTTGGACAATCGATGAACTTGTGCAGCTCGATCATCTCCGTCCCCTCACTGCCCGATGTTGGGCCGCGCGTCGACTGGCGTCACAGCGGCGGGTTCAGAGCAGACTGCGGAACACAAGCGTGATGTTTGACGCCCAGCGACAGCGCTCCTGGTGCCGCGACTGCCGCTCTACTACTGCTTCTATACGAGACCCTCTCTGCGCTATCGGGAGCCTCTCGCATGCGACCGCGCGGCATAGGAGTGCCTGCTTGGTCCACCAACTCTCGTGCAAGACCAGACCCAAACGTCAACCGCGGCGAGGCTCTTTCAAGCCGATACACCAGCAAGCACGGATCTCTCATTCCAACGTCGCTCCCGCGCATCCGTCCAAGGCCGCGACCCTCACGGTCCTGACCATCTGTTGCCAGCGCAGGAACCTTTGGGGATGCTGCGCTGCGTGACGATGGCGTTCGCGCACGCCAGGTCGGACGCGGCCCTTGTTCCACAGCATGAGGGGCGCGGCCTGTGCAACATCCGTGCCATCAGAGAGCGCAGGCCCGACAAGTTGCGTGGCAGGGGGCACGCGCAGCCCGGGGGCATCGGAGGCCCAACGTCAGCGACCGCACAGCCCAGCTGAGCAGCATCGGGGCTTGGTGCGTGGTTTGATCCGGGGCTCTGCGGATGCAACGTTTTCCCGATCACTGATCAGCGTCGCAAGATGCTGATTCAGCCTCAGAGGCACGCCGCAGCCGAGGGGCAGCACGGCGACGGACGCTGCCGGCGGCTCGAGCGATCAGTTGACCCCAGGTGCGTCGAAACTGGATGTTTGTCCCTCGCCTGATCACGTAGTTGTGCTGGGGCCGCGCTGCACAAGCCATCACAGGGGTCGCGATACAGCTCCCCCACCAGCAGTCCGTGAAGTCCTCGCGATCGCAGGAGCGTTGGTTGGCGGCTGGGCCAGCCGAGCAATCACTGCCCTGGGGCGTCAGCACATGGGCAGCGCCGACGTTGATCCAGCGAATGGCATGCGGCTGGAGACGGACCCGACCGTCGACGGTGCTGCAGCGTCCCGCGGCGGATCTTGCGCGTCGTCTCCGCGATCGCGCCGTCTTGTCGGCCACACGCTCAAGCTCAAGCTTCAGCCAACGGTGTGTCGCGATAACAAGCGTCGGCTGACCGCGGCCTGCCAGTGCCGCGCTGCCCGTGGATCGGCGCATCATCGATGGCACGCGTCGTCGCCGCACTCGCTTAGGCGGGCAAGCGAGTCTTCCGCGGCAGGAGACCCTGCGATGGATCGCAGTGTTGAAGAGGCCGACGCAATGAAACGCGCCTCGTTCCGTCGCGAGGGTCGTCCGTGAGCGGCCGTGAACGTCAACCTGTGAACGAAGGCATGGACGAGAAGTCGGGTGCGACCGGGCCCGGAACGACCTGCCTCTCGTTCTGATTTTTTTTACTCTTCATTTGTACGTCTGAATGAACGACACTGCCTCTGAATGCTTGCACGGCTGCGTTACAGGACCAGCTGGCACAGTGCATCGCTTGCAGCTGTGGCGGTCCACACGCCTCGCGACGAGCCTCTGTTGCCGCTTTCTACGCGTCCGCACTGCAGCATGCAACGACGACGCACCCGGACGCCTGCTCACGTCTGTCTCGACGGTCGTGCTCTTCCGATACAGGCCCAGGTTGCCAGCGCAAGAGGACTTCGCCCACGTTCCGCAATTCCTGTCGACAGCGCGTCCTGCGGTCACAAAGCGCCCTCCCGCCTTCTATGCCAGCGCGTGTGCGGCTTCGACCGGCGATGACCATGTAGACCTGGAGCGCACGATGGACATTCGCCCCTCGAACGCTAGCGCGTTGACACGCATGAGCTGCACTCCCTCTCGAGCGCAACTCGGCAGCCTCTGGCCGCAACAGCATGCTGAGGAAGCGGTCGACATAACTCGAAATATGTATCACACGTTCTATCGCGCCGCCAGCCATGCATGCCTGGCGGTCAGGGAGTGACGTGCCCCCACGACAGGTGATGAGTTGTAACAGCCATCTGGGTGGACGATCGCGCAACCGACTCCCTATTCATCTGGCTGGCATCGGCGCTGCGGAAGGAATGGCGCAAAGTCGCCCTCGGGCTGTATGTTCTTGCATGCGAACTTGTACGCGTGCAAAAAGAAACCGGGGAAGATGTGTTCAGCAAAGTAGATCAGAGTTTCCTTGCTGACGTGCGAAAGTGGCTCGTTGTCGCCCGCCGCCCGATATCGAGACATCGGACTGCTCCAATCCTGGCAGCTGGACTGACACTCTGTGCAAGAGCGGGGACACGGTGTTCCTTCCCGACACGGCGCGAGAAATATCTTCTTCACGTCATCTTCGTCCGGGTGATTGTCTTTGTAGTGCTGCGCCGTGTTGCGGATAAATCTGAGAAAGGTCGCGAAGGATGACCGAGAATCCGGTGCCTTCGTCCTGTCCCCGTAACTGCTGGCTTTTTGCTTCAACTTCTTCAGGTCTTTCAATTCCTCCCTGATGAGTGGCAGCCAGTTCCCATCGTGTCCCATGGCCGTCTCCACATGAAAATTGAATTTTTCGATCAGACCGGCTTCTTGCCCACCGGGTGCCCAGGCCTCCTTGGACAACGTCTCAAGAAACTCACGCCGATGATCGAACCACGCGCGGCCCTGTCCAGTGGCGCCGTCGGTGGTGTCGACGTTGAACCCCCACCAGCAAGGATGTGCCAGCACCTGTTCCATGTCGAGGCGCTGCTCAGGATTCTTCTCCAACATGCCCTTCAAGCAGTCGAGCAACACATGGTCGTCCCACAGCGCGCTGAGATCTGCCGCCTCGTCCTCGTTGTCGATCTTCTCCTGCCGCCTGTCAGAATCGTCTCCGAAGGGATGGCGTCCCGCGGTCAGCACGAAGAACAAAACGCAGCCCAGCGCAAACACGTCGGCCTTCTTTGGATCCTCGAACGCCGTCCCCGCGCCGGAACCTCTTGACACCTCCGGCGCCATCCAGCCCCGTGTTCCGTAACGGCCCAGCTGCTGATTCGCCCCGCGTTCAGCATCCATCGCGATGCCGAAGTCGGCAACCTTCGGAACGTAGTGCGCATCTGCTGCGTGGTCGGCGATACGTCCCTGGTGCCCGCCTTCGGTGAGCTCAGCGCGTTGACGTCCGTGCGGGGTCTTGGCGGACATGAGGATATTGTCGGGCTTCAGGTCCCGGTGGCAAATCCCGACACCGTGCAGACCATGCGCAACCGTCGCAGCCAGCCACCATGCGATGCGCATCGCCGTGTCCGTGGGGCGAACGACCTCCCCGTCGACACAGCACACACTGCTTGTTTGGCACAGCTGCTTCTCGCCGAGCTCGCGCACGTACTTGGTCAAGGTGCTGTCGCATCGTTCGAGCACGTGGTAGAAGTGAAGAGCGTCTTCCTCGAGGCCGTGAGACTCGACAATCCCGTCATGCCGGCCAGCAAGCTTGATGATCCGCCGCTCGCGCTTCACCTCGCCCTCGCGTTCACGCGCCACCTGCTTGACAGCCACAGGTTCCCACCTCTTCAAATCGATGCCTCTGAAAACGATCGCATCGATGCCCGAACCGAGCCGACCAGCTGCACTGCTGTCGATCAGCAGGTCCTTCACGAGCCGGTAGCAGTGGCTGGTGATCCAAGGCTCAGCGAGGAATGCTGACTGGCCGTTGCTGCTAGCAGTGTCCAGGTCCGCAGTCGACCCCGACTGATGCCCAGATGATGTTGCCTGAAGTGTCCGCGACGAGGACTGCGATTCGACAGGTGCTTCCCCCGCGCCACCGTTCGTGGGACGCCCTGACAGTTGGCCCAGCGCCCTGTCCACTGCGATCCTCGCAGCTCTGTTGTCGTCTCCGCTGCTGAGCATCTCGCGGGATTTCTCGAGGCTAGCGACGATCGAAGATTGGTTGTCGTCACTCGCGGCCCCGTGCCGGCTGAGCAGGCAGGACAGCACCCAGCAAATCGCCACGATGGTGGCACTTCGAAGAGCCTGATCCTCTCGCGGGAGCTCGTTCGCTCGGTCCAGTGCGGCGCTGAGCACCTCGAAGCGTTCAGATGAGACGTCTTGCACGCCACCGTCCACACGCCACTTCTCAAGCAGGACATAGATGGCCATGCACGCCGCCGCCATCTCGACGCCCCCTGTCGATTTCCCGAGAGCCGTCCAGAGCGCGTCTTCCAACTTCACGACAGCATCCCTTGTCGCATGACCCTTGAGGTTGCCGTCACGTAGCGCGGAGAAGGCGGCGATGCAAACAGCGAAGCGCACGTTGTGTGCGTCATCTGATGTCGACGCAATCGCAGACGTCAGTGCGGCCACGGCGCCCTTCCTGAGCGCGTGCTCCCGACGCTTTGGGTGATCACCGCCGTTGTCCAGCATGATCGCCAAGGTCAGCCCCAGGGCCCCCAGAACGTCATCCGTCCGCTCATTCCTCTCTGCCTTTTTGCATATTTTGTCTAATGTTTCGACGAGCGCTTCCGTGAATCGCCCCCTCCCACCGTCGAAATGGTCGCGCATCCCGTTCTCGACGGGCCCGAGACGCTGCACCTCATCCCTCGTTGACAAAGTCAGAAGTGCTTGGAAGACTTTGCAGTACTGGACGATCTCGCCTTCGTCGTCAGCCTTGGACAATGCTCCCGCCAGATCCCTGGGAAGTCCGGTAGCTGCGATCTCCGAGGGCCGCATGCCAGCGATCGTCGCCGCCGCAGCAGCAGCCAGGACAGGCCGAACCTTCCCGTCTCCCGACCAGCGCCGAAGAACTTCCAGTAACTCCAGATGAACCCCTGCCTGCTGTATTGTCCGCAGACACTCGGCCTCCTTGATCGCTGCGGACCTGCCGTCTTCTCGATCAGCTGGGTCCCCGCTGCGCTCCAAAGACGCGAATCCATCGCCACTTGCATCCCACAAGGCCAGCTGGTTTTGCCGCGAGCCACGTGCCCTGAAGGCTATTAACGCAGCCAAATATGCGAGGACGTGGAGCGGACGGTCCCTGTCGCCGCCGCGATCTTCCCAGTCGGCCCGATTGATGGCCGTTGCCACGGCATCTGCGATGCCTGCGTCGATGACCGCACTTCGCCGCACGTCGCAGAACCCGTCGAGGTCCGCGCCGCCCGCAGGCATGATGACCAAGCACAGCAACATCGCGATTGCAAGTCGGACTTCGGTATCAGGAGTTGTCCGCAATACGTTGCCCAAGCCACGAAGGGTGCTTGCGTCCCGAAACTGAGATCTCCTTTCATTTGGCAGAAATGCACGGTTTAGGTCAATGACCAGACCGACCACGTCATCGCCGGAACTGATAGATAGAGCCTCGGTACGTTTTGGTGAGGTGATCAAGCCAATCGCAGTGCTTGCCAGGGCAACGATTCCCTCGGGTCTGATCGTCTCGTGTTCTGCTGATCTTAGCCGCTCGGCCACGGCTGCGGCCGCCATGTTGACGCTCCTGCGCTCCTTCCGGCGCTCCGCCGCGCCCTCGTTGTCATAACGCAGCAGTTCGCGAAGAGCACTACCCAGCACACAAATCAGACCCCTGGTGACGCTGCCCGGCGCCTGCTCGCACGCCTGCCGCAGCCGCCTGGCCAGCTCCGCCGTTGCCCCGTGCTCGTGCGCGGTCTTGCGCCGCGCCGCCGCACCGTCGTCGTTGCCCGACACCACCGCAGCCAGCGCACAAGCCAGCGCTATTTCGTTGACGCTGTTGGCGGTCACGTCCACGTTCTGCAGCCGCTTGGCCAGCTGCGCCGTCGCGTTGTGCTTGTGCGCGGTCTTGCGCCGCGCCGCCGCGTCGCCGTCGTCGCCCGACACCACCTCAAGCAGCGCACCAGCCAGCGCCCTTTCGTTGTGGCTGTTGGCGGTCACGTCCACGTTCTGCAGCCGCTTGGCCAGCTGCGCCGTCGCGTTGTGCTTGTGCGCGGTCCTTCGCCGCGCCGCCGCGTCGCCGTCGTCGCCCGACACCACCTTAGCCAGCGCCGCAGCCAGCCAAAGCTCGTTGACGCTGTTGGCGGTCACGTCCACGTTCCGCAGCCGCTCGGCCAGCTGCGCCGTCGCGTTGTGCTCGTGCGCGGTCTTGCGCCGCGCCGCCGCGTCGCCGTCGTCGCCCGACACCACCGCAGCCAGCGCACGAGCCAGCGCTATTTCGTTGTCGCTGTCGGCGGTCACCTCCTGCAGCCGCTCGGCCAGCTTCGTCGTCGCCCCCTTCTTGTGCGCAGCCTCCCGCCGCGCCGCCGCGCCCTCGTCGTTGCCCGACACCACCGCCTCCAGCGCCGCAGCCAGCCAAAGCTCGTTGACGCTGTCGGCGGTCACGTCCACGTTCCGCAGCCGCTTGGCCAGCTGCGCCGTCGCGTTGTGCTCGTGCGCGGTCTTGCGCCGCGCCGCCGCGTCGCCGTCGTTGCTCGACACCACCGCAGCCAGCGCACGAGCCAGCACGGCTTCGTTGTCGCTGTTGGCGGTCACGTCCACGTTCTGCAGCCGCTTGGCCAGCTGCGCCGTCGCGTTGTGCTCGTGCGCGGTCTTGCGCCGCGCCGCCGCGTCGCCGTCGTCGCCCGACACCACCTCAAGCAGCGCCGCAGCCAGCCAAAACTCGTTGTCGCTGTTGGCGGTCACGTCCACGTTCTGCAGCCGCTTGGCCAGCTGCGCCGTCGCGTTGTGCTAGTGCGCGGTCTTGCGCCGCGCCGCCGCGTCGCCGTCGTCGCCCGACACCACCTCAAGCAGCGCCGCAGCCAGCCAAAACTCGTTGTCGCTGTTGGCGGTCACGTCCACGTTCTGCAGCCGCTTGGCCAGCTGCGCCGTCGCGTTGTGCTCGTGCGCGGTCTTGCGCCGCGCCGCCGCGTCGCCGTCGTCGCCCGACACCACCTCAAGCAGCGCCGCAGCCAGCCAAAACTCGTTGTCGCTGTTGGCGGTCACGTCCACGTTCTGCAGCCGCTTGGCCAGCTGCGCCGTCGCGTTGTGCTTGTGCGCGGTCTTGCGCCGCGCCGCCGCGTCGCCGTCGTCGCCCGACACCACCTCAAGCAGCGCACCAGCCAGCGCCCTTTCGTTGTGGCTGTTGGCAGTCACGTCCACGTTCTGCAGCCGCTTGGCCAGCTGCGCCGTCGCGTTGTGCTTGTGCGCGGTCCTTCGCCGCGCCGCCGCGTCGCCGTCGTCGCCCGACACCACCTTAGCCAGCGCCGCAGCCAGCCAAAGCTCGTTGACGCTGTTGGCGGTCACGTCCACGTTCCGCAGCCGCTTGGCCAGCTGCGCCGTCGCCCCGTGCTCGTGCGCGGTCTTGCGCCGCGCCGCCGCGTCGCCGTCGTCGCCCGACACCACCGCCTCCAGCGCACAAGCCAGCGCTATTTCGTTGACGCTGTTGGCGGTCACCTCCTGCAGCCGCTTGGCCAGCTCCGCCGTCGCCCCGTGCTCGTGCGCGGTCTTGCGCCGCGCCGCCGCGTCGCCGTCGTCGCCCGACACCACCGCCTCCAGCGCACAAGCCAGCGCTATTTCGTTGACGCTGTTGGGCGTCACCCGCCGCAGCAGCCGCACCAACACTGAGCAACTGTCTCGCCGGGCTGCGCGCAGCACTCCATCGGACGCGGTCTTCTGTCGCAGGTACTCGCAGATCGGCACAATGTCTTGCTCGCGTGCATGCTTGAGGCCATGCTCCAGAACAGCGCCCCAGGCACGCCGCAGAGCCATATTGCGGGCGCTGTTCATGTAGCCCTCTTGCGCCTCCAGAATGCAGTCTGCCAACTCCGGCACAGCTGCGCCTACGCCTCCAGCCGCCCCGAGCAGCCAACCGAGAATGACACTCCAGTGTCCATCCTCCTTGAGCGCTGTCACTGTGATGGCATTCACGACTGCGTTCGGAAGCAGTTTCTTCGCAGCATCTCTTCTTCGCCGCGCCTCAGTTGTCCCGCCATCGCGCAAATAGTTCCACACTGCTGCCAGCACGAACCCTCGAGAAGCGTCGTCGCTCGCGCCTCGCAAAGCTCGCGCAAGCTCCTGTCCAGCACCACCCTGAAATGCCGCGTCTCTGCGACGGCCTGCCGCGTCGTCGTCTCCGTCAAGGAACCCCGACAACGCGAGAGCCACTTGCTTTCTTGCTTTATCGCTGCGGGCGTCTCGTAGGGCGTTTGCCAGCACTTTCGCAGCACCAACATCCAAAGCTGTGTTCCTCCTCGAAGTGACCTCATCCCCTCGCCCGAGAAGTCGCTTGGCGACCTCACGAGCATGCTCGGCGCGGTCATCGTCGCTCTCCGCCCTCTTCAGCTTATCGATGGGCCCGTGCATGTCGGCGGGGGCAGCCATGGCGTCGACTCTCGTCTGCGCACCATGATGCATCGCAGCGCTGGCGAAGATTGTCAGTCGCATGTCCGTGGCGGAGCAGGAGGGGAGGTAGCGTGCGCAACGTCAGCCTGGCCTTCGTCGCGCAAGGCGCGACGTCTCGCGTCGTGCTGGAAGACGTTGCTTTCATGCAGACAACACATGCATGTTTCGGAGAAAAGGCAACATTTTGAGTGTGCGAGCACTCACCTGGATGGACGCAGGCAGAGCCCACCCGCCGCACTGTCAGCGCTCACTCCAAACGACCCGACCTGCACGTGCATCAATGCAGCAGCGAGGAGGGACGTTTCTAGCCGTAAAACACGCCCAGTCGCTTTTCTGCGGCGACTGTGTCGACACGAATGAGCGGTAGATGCGGCGAACACGGCGATCACCTGGTTTGCCTCGGACGGGCGGGAATGCCGCAGCGCTGCGGAAGCTCAGGCTAGACGGCCGCAAAGATTCCAGCCGGGAACCATCGATGTCCGATCGGCTCGGCGAAGATGCGAAGCGTAACTTCGTCTCAGCGTGCTTTAATGATGCTCAACAGCGGTAGCCTGCGTGGACGGAAAGATAGCACCTCACTGGATAGAGGGTTCGTGTAGGCGCCAGCTGAGGCACGGAATCAGAGAAGCAGGAGCGCATCATCATGCCCATGAATTGAAGCACGAGGCACAAGTATCCAGACTTTCCGCCGGAGCACGAGAGCTCCCAAACGGCTGCGTGTTTGCTGCGCAAGGGGCCTGCGGGCACGGGAACACTCGCTGACCCCGGCGACGTGGCTGTTGCATACCTGGCCCTCGTCTTCACGAGTCTGACTGACGCGGGCGTTGCCTGCGCCAGAGCCTCGCTCTCATGCACGCCCTGCGCGCACCGCATCCATCCATCCACGCTGTTGGAGCACGCAACGAGGAGCCGTGCGGAACGAGCAACGCCGAAAACGACGTGAAGATGCGGGTTTTGCGCAGATTGACCGGTTCTCACGCGCACTTCGCGGCAGGAAGCCCGCCTACCAGTAGCCCTGCGCTGAGTACAGTCTTCCAGTCTGTCCACACAAGCCCGGGCGAGGGACCGCAAAGCTGCGTGGGCGAGCGCCTGTGCGGGGCACGCACGAGCGCACGACGTATGCTCGTGCCGGTCCGCTCATTCGTCGAAACGCCAGGCCCGACATACACGACGACAAGGACATCACGACACGCAACGTCTCTGGCAACGGTCTGCGCGTGCAATGCTCACTTCTCTTCCTGTCGGCACCTCACGGCGCGAGTCAGTTGCAGCGCGGCATCTTCGGAGCCGGTCGCGCAGCTTGCCTGCGGTTGCCGAACCGGGCCCCCGTCGCTGCCAAAGCACCGGCGTTTCCGCGGCCATCAACAGAAGCTCGGACTCCCCCGAGCCGCGCCCGCGCCACCCACCTGGTCAGCCCAACGGGGACACCGTCGCCGCGGCGCCGTAGTCTCCGCCAGCACCCCCGCAACCGCCAGTGCTGGCCTCAGTACTGGCGCTGCTCTCTCTTTGCCGAGCGCACCACAGCGTTGGATCGCACGGTCGTCGCTGTGTCCGAGCGTCGGCTGCGACGTCTGTGTGCGCCGCACTGGCCGCGCGATGTCGCGCGCGTCCTACAGTCCTCGAGATGTCATCGCGGAGGTCTCGAAGACTCCACGTGGCGACGCTCATCGCGCAGGTGAACGTGTCGACCAGGAGACGCAGCCTCCACCGCTCGAGCCGGTCCCATCCGTCGGGGCCCGACCTGCCCGTGCTGTCCGTCGCCACTGCTGAGTCAGGCTGTCGCGCTGCATCCCCCCTCCCCGGCCGCACCGTGCAGGCAGCGCGGGGGCGAGGGCGCGCGGTGGCGCGCAGCCCCTGCACTCTGCGGCCCAAGGGCTCGTCTTGGGTCGAGAGCGAGCTGCGCAACCTGGGCGACGCCTGGCTGCGCTGCCTCCTCTCACTGCGCGGTCTCCAGCGCCCACACCTTGGGCGACGCTAGTTCCGTCGTACACACCAGCGCAGTAGAATCACGTGCGTCTTGGAATGGTCTAGCAGTCGCAACCTCGTCGATACGGCGCAGAACCAGGCGCGAGGTGGCGGGCGCTGCTCTGGGCGTGGGAGGGCGTCGCCTGCGCGGCGCTTAGGCCGCGATGTTCCCGAAATTCAAGATCAAGAAGCAGGATGACGCAGAGCAGAAGGCCGCGCCCGCGGCTCCTGCGCCCCCCGCGCAGCCTGCGACCGCGTCTCCCCTCAAGCTCAAGATGCCCGCCACCGTGCGCCCACCGGCCCCAGCCGCGGCGAGGCCCACGGGACTGGGTAAATTCAAGATCGGTGGGGGCGCCAGGCCGCACTTCGGCGGCGCCAGGCCGCAGCAGCCGCGTCCCACGGCCAAGCCCAAGCAGGCGCAGCAGCGACCCAAGGGCCCTCGCCCGACGGCTCCTGCGGCGCCACGCCCCGCGGCCGGCCCCTTCAAGTTCAAGATGGGTGGACCGGTGCCCCCTCCCAGACCTCAGGCGGGCCCTGCGGTCACGGGGCCGAAGAAGCGGAAGCTAGACGGTAGTGCGCCAGGAGCGGGGCCGGCGAAACGGCCCATGATCAAGGTCAAGGGGCTGCCCGGGCAGGCGGGCGCGGGACCTTCGCCGATCAAGATCAAGGTGCCGGCGACAATCAAGATGCCCGGGCAGCCGCCGGGCCCCATGCTGCGTCCTCCGCTCCACCCTGGGGTGCGGCCCATGGGCGGGCCACGGCCGCACATGCTGGGCGGGGCTCAGAAGTTTACGCTGCCCAAGAACATCCCGCTCGGGCCGAACGCGCTAGGTGCGGCACCGTGCCAGACGCGCCCAATGCTCTGTGTGCCTTGGCAGCAGTGACCGTGCGTGACCGCTCGCGCCCCGCGTCGCGGTGGGGTCCGCAGGGAAGGTGCAGGGCGGCATCAGGAAGCAGGTCAATCGGAAGGGCGGCAAGGGACCGGGGCAGGCGGCGCGAGTGTCGAAGGGGCCCATGCGGCCCAAGGGCCCGCGCCCGCCCACGCCCATGGGGTCCGGGCCCGCGCCGACCTCGCTCCAGAAGATCAAGATGCCGATGGGCTTCACGCAGAAGTTGAAGATCAACAGCGCCGCCCTCGACGCGGTGAAGAGCCAGCCCACGGGCGGCGGGTCCGGGTCGGCGCTCGCGCGGCGCGCCGGGAGCGCGCTCAGCCGCCGCCAGGCCGTCGCGCAGCGCCGCATGCAGCGCGCGCAGGCTGCGACGCCGCAGAAGTCCGCGGGGGCGGCGCCGGCGGGCCCCCCGCTGGAGCCGACCAGGGAGAACATGATGGGCATGGTGCACAAGCTGCGGAACATGGACAAGAAGGGGTGGTTCCAGGAGAAGATCACGGACGACGTGGCGCCCGGGTACAGCGCGGTGAGCGCCCCGCGCGCGCACGCGCACGCACTCTGGCCGCGAGCGCGCGCCCCCGTTGGTCGGCGCCACGTCCCGCTCACCGCCGCTCCGTCCGCGACCCCGCAGGTCATCGACACGCCGATGTACTTCGACCTCATGGCGGAGCGCGCGGAGCAGGAGTACTACAAGACGTGGGACGCGCTGCTGGCCGACGTGACGCTGCTGTATGACAACTGCATGCGGTTCAACTCCCCGAAGAGCGAGTACTTCCAGCTCGCGGGCAAGCTGTCCGACAAGAGCAGGGACACCATCGAGAGGGTCAAGGAGGGGCGCCTGACGAAGCTGCCTCTGCCCAAGCCGGCCGCGCCGCCGCAGCCGCGGAAGACCAAGGGCGCGGGCGCGGACGCGGTGATACGGGCGTCCGAGGCGCAGGCGGCCGCGCAGGCGGGCCCGCCGACGCCGCGCGTGCCGCGCCCCAAGGCGGGGACGAGGGTGCGCGCTGGCGGGCGCGGGGCGGCGCGAGGGCGGTCCCGGCCGCCGGGCCGCAGCCGGCGCGGCCGATGCGGCGCGCGCGCGCGCGGCGGCCCCTGCGCGACATCCCCGACGAGGACCTCGACAACTTCGACCAGGTGGATTCGGACGTGGACGATGGCGTGGCGCGGGGTGCGGGCGCGACGCAGGAGCGGGGGCTGGGCGCGGAGCCGCAGGGCGCGAGCGACGAGGAGCGCGCGGGGCCCGGCGCGGCGCGGGCCGCGGCGGCCGCGGGCGCGGGCGCGGGCGCGGGCGCGGCGGCGCGCAGTCGGCGTTGGCTCAAATCAAGTCGCAGCCGGTGACGCAGGCGCAGGTGGCGCTCCCGGACGTCGGGCGCAGCAAGGCCAAGGCGCCGGTGAACACCGCGAAGGCGGACCTGGACCGGCGCATCGCGCAGAACGAGATCCAGCCGGAGACGCGGTGGATGTACTGCCCGCGGCCGCAGGGGCCCAACGCGAAGCCGGGGGGACTGGTGGGGGGGAGTTCGGCAGACGGGCTGCCGTACCTGCGCAAGGGCCCCGAGGGGCTGCGTGCGCAGGCGGTGCTGCGGCAGGGGAAGCACGCGCTCGACGCTGGGACGTTTGCCAACTCGATCTCGCGGTTCGTGGGCGGGCTGGGCGGGCGCGTGCGCGAGCGGGCCGCGCAGCGCGTGCAGACGGCGCTGGTACGTGCGTACCGGCTGGCGCAGGAGGCGGTCGCGAAGCCGCCGCCGGCGCAGGACGCTGCAGGCGCGAAGCAGGCGGCGGCTGGAGCGAGCGCGAAACCGGCCGCGGGTGCGGCAGCCGCGCAGCCAGTGCGGGCCGCGCCGAGCGCGGTGCGGCCGGCGGGCGCTGCGCCGCAGGGGGCTTCGACAGCGTACACAGTGCTGGAAACGCAGGTGCATGGGGGCTTGGAGTTGGTGCATGTGCGGGCGCCGACCGGCCAAACGGACTGGATGCCGCGGCTGCAGTTAACGATGACGGAGCACGGTATGCGTTACCAGCAGCTCGCCTACAAAGGCATGCAGCTGCAGTCGCAGGTTGTTGCGCTGCAGCATGCCCAGAGGGAAGGGAAGACGACGCCGCAGCAGGACCAGCACCTGGTCGCCCTGCGCCAGCAGTGGCAGGCGGTGCACACTGAGGGGCTGAAGATGCAGGAGCAGGTGATGCAGCTGCAGCGCCAGGCGGTGGAACAGCGGACGCGCTTGCAGCCCGTCATCCAGCGGTTGCAACAACAACGGCGGTGACGGCGGCGCAGCGACGTCGCGCACCGAGGCGGACCGTCTCAGCAAGGTTTTCTATCTCTTCGCGCGGACAACCTCACCAGTCATAGCACCTCGACAGCTGCGTCCCTGCTCACGTGCTCGCCTGGACGCACGCGCGGCGCGCAGCCACAGCTAGTCCGCAGCCGGACCGTCGTGTGAGCCGCTCTTTCGAAGTGCACCGGGAGCTGCTCGCTCGCGACCTCGCACCTGTTCGCCGGCCCCCCGGGCCTTGCGAACAGCACTCGCTCGCACTGCGTGTCGCAAGTGTGCCAGAACGCCCCTTCTGCTGCGGACCGAGCCGAGCCGCCTCGACTGCTTGGTCCCGACCGCACGTGTGCACGTCGCGACGCTGTGGACCACGCCCGGCGTCCCAGGTCGACCAGAATCACACTCCCGCAATGGTGCCAGTGTGAACCTTTTCCTGCGTTGACGGACGCGGCGTGCCGGCGAGAAACGCGAGGACCGTGGCGGGCCGTCCGCACGGTCCGTCCCGTCGCTCCACGGTCGAAGCTCCGGCGTCGTCGCCATAGCGTCGTGCGCGTCCTGAGTCAGCCCGGCCAGACGTGGGCCCCGCCGCGGGGTGCGTCCACGCACGGCAGTCCTCTTCGGGCCCGCGCCGAGCATGCGTGCGGGCAGAAGAAGCTCCTTGCGCCGCTAGGCCGTTCCATCCGCGACTGAGCGGTCCGCAGGGGGCGCGCTCTGCATGCGAGTGTCCACGGGGCGTCGAGGGCAGCGGCAGGCAAGATGGCTCCGTCCGGCCCGAGCATGAACATCATCATCCCGATGGGCGGCATCGGGAACCGGTTCCGGTCGGACGGCTACCGTTTCCCGAAGCCTCTGGTGAACGTGCTGGGAAGGGCAATGCTCTACTGGCTCCTGGACCACCTGTCGCTCGCGGACGGCGACGTGGTGTACTACGCCATCGACCGCGTCATTGAGCACGACTTCCAGCTGTACGACCGCCTGAAGAAGGAGTACCCGAACGTGGAGCTGGTCTGCGTGCCGCTCAACTTCCAGACCAGGGGTGCGGCCGAGACGCTGTACGTGGTGCTCAGCGGGATCCCGCCGGAGCGCCGCTCGCTCAAGACCATCTGCCTCGACTGCGACACGATCTACTTCGAGGACGTTCTGTCCCAGTTCCGCGCCATCGACCCTTCCTTGAATGCCACCTTCTACTTCGAGGACGAGCAGGACAGGCCGCTGTTCTCCTACATCAAGATGGACAGCGGGGGCCGCGTGCAGGAAGTCAAGGAGAAGATCCCCGTGTCGCGCCACGCCAACACCGGCGCGTACGCCTTCCGCGACGCCGCCACCATCATGCGGTACGCGGAGGCGGTCCTCGACGGAGCCGTGGGCGCCGCGGGCGAGTACTACACCTCCACGGTCATCCAGCGCATGCTCGACGACGGCCAGTGCTTCCTAGGCATCGGGCCCGTCAAGGACTTCCACTGCCTGGGCACCCCAGCACAGGTGCGCCCTCACACCCACGCCGCAGCGCAACCGCGGCGCCTGCCGCGCAGCGGCGTGCCCACCTGCCGCGCCACGCCTCCGCCCGGCGCTGCGCAGGTGGACGAGTTCCTGGAGCTCGCACGGCAGGGCAAAGTGCAGGTGAAGCGCACGCTCAAGTTTTGCTTCGACCTGGACAACACGCTGGTGACGGCGCCGGCGGTGTCGGGGGACTACTCGACGGTGTCGCCGAAGCCGGACAACGTGCAGCTGGTGCGGCAGCTGAAGGAGTGCGGGCACTACATCATCATTTCGACGGCGCGGCGCATGCGCACGCACAAGGGCAACATCGGGAAGATCCTGCAGGACGTGGGCCTCGTGACGATGATGACGCTGTCGGACTTCGGGATCCCGTACGACGAGCTGCACTTCGGGAAGCCGCACGCGGACATATACGTCGACGACCTGGCGGTGAACGCGCTGGTGGACACGCGCAAGGAGATCGGGTGGTGGAAGCCCGAGGAGGAGGTGAAGGACCGCAAGTCGATGATCGCCGCGCGCGGACACAACCACGTCGTCGCGCTCGACGACCGCGTCGTCAAGTCCTCGTCACACCCCTCCATCCGGGTAACACCCCCCCCTACACACCCCCCGACGTACCCGCCGCCGTGTGCGCGCCGGTGCACACCCCCGTCGTCTTCACGAACTCCGTGTCGCGCAGGGCGAGGCGCACTTCTACCAGTCGACCCCCCCGGGGCTGTCCCACCTGTTTGCGCGGCTGCACAGCGTGACCGAGGACGACGCGCAGGTCTCGATCTGCATGGAGCGCGTCAACGGCGCCACGCTCTCGCACCTCGCCGTCAACGGCTGCCTCACCCCCGGCCGCCTGCTCCGCGCGCTGGAGGGCCTGCACACCATGCACACCCACCAGGGCGCCGCGCCCGCCGACGCCGCGCTCGCGGACCGCATGTACGACAACTACGCGCCCAAGACCCGCGCGCGCTTCACGGTCTCGCGGGAGGTGTACGCGGAGCTCGAGGGCTCCGAGGCGGTGTGCAACGCGCTGGTGGCCAAGCTGGAGGCGTACCGGGAGGCGGGGCGCGGGCTGCTCGCGCCCGTCATCCACGGCGACCCCGTGTTCTCGAACATCCTCCTCACCGCGTCGAACCGCGTGTGCTTCATCGACATGCGCGGCCAGCTCGGCGACACGCTCGCCGTGGGCGGCGACGCGGTGTACGACCTCGCCAAGGTGCTGCAGTCGCTGCTCGGGTACGATTACATCCTGCTCGACCGCTGGCCGCTGCGCGGGCAGGACCGCGAGAGCGCGCGGCGCCTGATGGCAGCGTACGAGGCGTTCGTCGCGGAGCGCTACCCGACGGTGAAGATGGCGGACGTGCGGCTCGTGGCGGCGTCGCTGCTCTTCACGCTCATCCCGCTGCACGAGGCGCCCTCGAAACGGAAGCTCTACTACGAGCTCATGCGCACGGAGCTCGCGGACGTGTTCACCTGACGTCAGGCAGCGGCCTGTGGCGCCGCGGCACGTGCGGGCGAGCGACGCGGCAGGGCGCAGGCGGGGCGCGGGCGCGGGTGCTCCGGGGCGCGTGCGCCGTCGTCGCGTGGCCTGTCAAGTGCAGCTGATGTGGTGTGTGGGTCTCGCACCGTCTAGGGCGTGCTTCCGCCCCGTGTGACCCGTAATCGCCCTGCCTCGACGGCCCTGGTATTGCTGAGGGCGGAGCGCGGCCCGCGCGTCCCGTCGGTCTCGGTGCCGCCCCCCGGGACGGAAGTACTGGCGTGTGTCCTGTTCCAGCACGTTGGGCGCGCCACACGCACCGCGCGCGCGGACGAGGCGCAGCGCGAGCCCGCGTGCCGTGCCGCGACGTGGGCCGAGGAGACGGCGACGTGTCGGGCGGGGGCGGGGCCAAGGGCGCGCTTGTTGTGTCACATGCAGCCCTCGCACCCCGCGCACGAGCGCGCTCCCCGGAATGCGGCACGGATTTCGGCACGAACGGCTCGGTTTGGACAGCGGCTGCGAGCCCGACGTGAACAAACGGATCTGTGCGGCGCGACGCACCTGTGTGGGGTTCTGAGAGCAGCCCGCTGGCTGATGTCAGGCACGAGTGCGCCCGCAGCCACCGCGGCGCTGAACGGGAGCGCGCGCACCCGCGCGCAGCAAGTCGTGCCGAGACGTGGCGTGTAGCAAGGGTGCGAACCACGCCCGGGCGGCAGCGTTGAGCGAGATCCACGCACGGTAAGGTCCTCAACAACGAGCACGCACGACCACCGGGCCCCGGGCGGCCGTGACCCGCCCCTGCAGGCTCCCGCGCGCACCGTCGCGCGCATATGCATTTCCTCGAACGAGATTCACGACTCGACTGCTTTTCCCCGCCCCCAGGCAGCCCCGCTCGGCAGCTGCTCGGCCGCTCAGCCCAGCCCTGCCCTCGCCCCGCCGCGCACCTGCAGGCTTTCCCGTGCGGCTGGACGATGCCCCGCGCTCCTCCGTAGCTGTCCTCCCCCGCGAGCGCCCTCGGTTCCCTCGACGGCAGCGCAGCGGCGGCCGCGCGGGCCCATAGCCAGGCCTGCGGCCTAGCGAGCTTCGAAGCGGCCTCGCGCACGCACGGCCCCTGAGCGCGCAGCCGGCTGCCGCGCTTCCGTCCTCCGCACCTCATAGAACAGCAGGATGGCGCCAACGAGGACTCAATACTTCAAGTCGCCGCGCAAAGCGGTAAGTCCTATGTGCAGCTCTTACGGCCCTCCCTGCGCCCCGCTGGACGCCGTCGCGGCGGTGATGCCCCGCGGCGTGCTGTGCAAGCGCTCTGTGCACGCCGTGACGAGCCCCCCCCCGTCGCGCGTGCGCGGTGGTCCCGGCGGTGCGCTCGGCAGCGTTGCTGGCGTCCCAGGCCTCGCTGCCCCGGCCGCGAGCGCTGAGCCCGTGAGACGCGTGCGCGACCGCGACCGCAGGACCTGGTCAGCGAACTCCAGGCGGTCTACAGGGCGGAGGCGCGGAAGGCCGGCCTGCAGTCGCCACGGCCGCTGCGAACACCGCTGAGCGAGAACGGAGGGTACAGCGACCACGGGGAGTCCCTCCTGAAGCCGACGCCGCGCGGGCGGGACAAATGGACCCCCAGCGAGCCCGTGATCCCGCGAACCTCGCCCGGAAAGCCCGGCGCGGACGACGCGGCCACCCATAGCCCCTCCGCGGCCCCCGTGCCGCACGGCATGCGGCAGCCCGGGGCGGTCGGCGGCAACGGGGCCGCGGAACCGGCCCCGCGCGCCTCCGCTCCCGTGATGTCGTCGCCCTCGCTCGCCAAGGCGCTCGCCCGCGCCGCGGGGCGTGCCCAGAAGGCTCTGCACTCGGGGCACTCCCGGAAGGTCGTGGCGCCCTCGGCGCGGCTGCTCCAGGGCACGGAGGCGTTCAACGCGGCCAAGGAGGCCACGAAGGAGTTCCAGGCGAGGCTCACGGGGCACGTGCACGCCGCGCGGCGCGCACAGGAGCCGGAGGAGGCGCCGAAGAAGAAGGTGGACGTCGCTGGGGTGGTGCGGCGCCTGACGGAGCACACGACGGAGGCGTGGGAGAACAAGCTCGACGACGTCGAGGACGTCACGGGCGGGCAGTTCTACCTCGACGCGAACATCGACGGCGCGCCGGTGGCGGGCGGCGTCATCACGCGTGGGCGCGACACGCGCTACCGCGCGAAGAGCCGCGCCCGGGGCGCGCGGAGCCAGTCGCGCGGGCCGGACGCGCGCCGCGACCAGTCCTCGAGCCCCGAGCGCGACGACGGCCCGCGCGGGCGGTCGCGCAGCGTGGCGCGGTCGCGGTCGCGCGCGGGGGTGTCCAAGAGCCGCGGGCCGGGCGCGCGGAGCCAGTCGCGCGGCCCGGACGGACGCAGCCAGTCGCGGTACCGCAGCCACTCTCGCGCGCGGTCCGTCGCCAGGTACGCAGCGCCCCCGCGCCGCCGTCATTGTTGTGCCATCCCGTTGCGTCGCGCAGGCGCTGACGCGCGCTTTCCGTGTGTGCGTGGCGCAGGGCGGCGCACCGGTCGCCGCACGAGACCGGATACAACCCGAACGAGCGCAACGCGCTGTGGCAGGCGGAGGGCGCGGACGAGGGCGCGCTGCCCAACTTCCAAAACACCCGCCGCGCACGCAGCAGGAGCCAAGTGCGCTTCGGACCGGCCAGCCGCGCCGGGAGCCGCGCGGGGAGCCGCGCGCCGTCCCCGTGAGCACCCCGCCGCCGCGCGCGTCGCGCGTCGCACGCCGACACACGCCCACGAGTTCCTTTCCAGTCGGCCCCCGGTATCTGTTCTCGCGCGCCCAACCTCTGTCTGATCCCGCTGCCACCGCGCAGGTCGCCCTCCGGCGCGGACGAAGTGCTGGGCTCGCAGCGCGCCTCGACGGACCACGAGCTCGCCGCCGCGGCCCCGCCGTCCGCGGCGACCCCCCCGCGGCACCCGCGCACCTCTGCGCGCGCCGCGCAGGCCAACTCGCTGCGCCCGACGGAGAACGAGAGCGACGACGACGACGACGGCGGGCGCCGCGGCCGCAGCCGCACCCGCCGCGCTGCGCTGAACCAGTCCCCGGAGCCGTCGCCGCGCGGGAGCCGCGTGCACCGGTCCCCGAGCGGCCCGCGCGTGAGCCAGGTGCCGGGGCTGGCGACGATCAAGAGCGTGGGCAAGGACGACAGCGCCGGGCAGGCGGTCGCGGCCGCCGTGGAGGATGCGGCGCAGGCGGAGGGCGTGCAGGCGCGGACGGACGACGCGGGCGACGCGGCGGTGGGTGGCAGCGTGGCGCCCACGCTGGAGGCGCTGGCGGCGGGCACGGACGGCACGGCGCGGCAGGACGAGGGCGGCGCGGTGTCGGACGACGCCCCTGCGTCCACGCGCGGGGTGCTGAAGAAGGACGGCACCCCGCGGCGCGCGCGGGCGCCCATCGTGTGGAAGGACGACGTCACGGGGGAGATCGAGAGCGGGCCGACGCCGCGGCGCCCGTCCGGGCCGCCCGACGAGGCGCCTGGGCGTGCGCGCAGCCGATCGCGGGCGCGCAGCAAGTCGCGGGTGCGCGAGGTGTCGATGAGCCGGTACGGCGAGGGCGCGAGCGCGGGCCGCAGCAAGAGCCGCGGCCGCAGCCGGTCGCAGGCGCGCAACAACGAGGCCTTCAAGCGCGCGCTCGCGGAGGCGCAGATGGAGGCCGCCGCGGCGGGCACGTCCAACAAGTCGTCCCCGCAGGCCCCCGCCGGCGACGCCCGCGTCCCGGAGCACTCCCTGCAAATGTGGGCGGACCCGGCCGACGACCGCGGCGCGGCGCGCGCGCGCGCGACGGGGCACACCGCCGCGTCGCGCTCCAAGTCCCGCCCGCGCGGCGCCGACGACCGCGGCCGTCCGCGCACCAAGCGCGACAAGGAGAAGGAGAAGGAGAAGGCGTGGGACAAGCGCGGGATGCGGTCGGTGTCGCGCGGGCCTGCGTCGCGGCGCGAGGCGACGGACCCGTACGACATCGTGCGGGACCGGGGGGCCGCGGCCCCGCGGAACACGCGCGGGACGTTCGACGAGATCGCGGAGACGACGGCGCGGCGGCTGGAGGGCAAGCTGCGGAAGGCGGGGAAGACGCCGACGCCGGAGAAGAAGCGGCGGCCGCTGACGCCGGACGAGCAGGAGCGCGTGGCGAACCGGCTGTACGCGGCGAACACGGAGAGCTCGCGGAAGCAGAAGGAGGGGCGCCGCAAGTACCGGGCGCTGGTGGACGCGAAGAGCCGCGAGGCGAGCCCGTCGCCGCTGCGGCCGGGCGCGCAGACGCCGCGGAGCCCGCACGCGACGGACTTCTCGCGGCTGGCGGGCGAGAGCCCCGCGTGGCGCGCGCAGGTGTCCATCACCGACCCGCGCGCGCTGACCGAGGACCACGTCGGCGCGGCCAGCTCCCCGCGGCGCAGCGCGGCGGGCAAGGCGCGCAGCAAGTCGCGCGCGCGCAGCAAGTCGCGCGTGCGCGAGACGGAGACGTTCAACGTGGTGCAGTTCTCCGGGATGAAGCAGATCGAGGACGAGGACGCGCGGGAGGTGGAGTACCAGCAGCACGTGGAGTGGATGGAGCGCGAGGAGCGCAAGCGGCGGCAGGAGGCGGAGAAGCTGGAGGCCGAGGGGCGCGGGAAGAGCGTGCCGCGGCGCCCCAAGCCCAAGAAGACGGCCTCGCAGGGGTTCTTCGACCGCATGTACCGCGACGCGGAGCGCCGGACGGCGCAGCGGCAGAAGGCGCTGATGATGAAGCAGGAGCTGCAGGAGGCGCGCGACGAGTCGTCCAAGGTGCCGTGGACCATGTCGCCGGGGACGCTCAAGATGCTCAAGCGGCACCGGCACGTGACGTCGACGGACAAGGCGCTGTACGGCGAGGACGCGCTGAAGATGGCCAAGAAGCGGGTGGACGCCATCGAGAAGAGCCCGCACGCGCCGCGGGAGGGCGGCGCGGAGCTGCTCGGGGCCCGGGGGGAGTCCAGCCGCGACCTGGACGAGCGCGAGGAGGACTACACGTCGGTGTTCCGGCACGGCGCGACGTACCGCGGGACGATGACGTCGCGCGGGCAGCGGAGCTCGGGGTCCTCGCAGCGCAACATGCAGGCCGCCGCGCACGCCCCGCGCTCGCCCTTCCAGCCGCTGTCGGCGCCGGCGACCGCCCGGCAGCACGGCAGCTCCTACCAGCTGTCGCGCGCCAGCCGCAACAGCGCCGACGCGCCGCCGACGGCGCCGCAGACGGGCCGGGCCGAGGCCTCGGTGGACGCCAGCGAGCTGTCGCCGTGGCGACACGCCGAGCCCCCGGGCAACGAGGCCACGTCGGCGTCGCCGGCGTCCGTGCAGACGCCGACCGTGGACCTGTTCCCCAAGATGAACAACGCCAACACCCCCCCCGACGCCGCGAGCCCGGAGGCGTGGCCCGCCCAGAGGGCCGGTGCGTCGCGGGGCGAGGCGAGCGAGCAGGTGGCCGAGGCGGAGACAGCGGCTTCGGAGTTGGAGGCGGCGTCGGTCGTTGAGAAGGCGTCCGCGATGTCCGTGCGGGGCTCGTCGCTGGCGTCGTCGCGCGCGGAGCCGCAGCCGCAGCCGGAGGAGCAGGCCGAGGCCGAGCCCCCCGCGCCGGTGCGGACGTCCTCGGTGAGCCAGGGGGGGGTCCTGCTGCAGTCCGCGGGCTCGAGCGACCCAACACCCCCGCCTGAGTCAGCCCCGGAGAGTCCCCCCAAGCGCGACAAGGACGACATCGACTACGAGCTGTCGGACGACTCCCCCGAGAAGCCCGCCCCGCCCAGGACGGCCGTGCCCCCGCTGTCGGGCCTGCCGCGCCCGGGCGCGGACGCGCGCGCGCCCCCGCCGCGGCCGCCCCCCGACGACCAGCAGAAGTTCACGCCGCGCACACGGCAGTTCCTGGAGGAGTCGGAGAAGCTCGCGTCCGCGTTCGACGCGATGCTGAAGAGCGGGAGCGGCGGCGAGCGCATGGAGATCCCCGACGCCGTGCTGTCCTCCCTGGCCGGCACCAGCGCGGGGTACCCGCCGGCGCAGCCCCCGGAGCCGCAGGGGCGCTCCGGCCCGCACGGCGAGCCCGAGGAGGAGGCGGCGCGCGCGGCGCCGGAGCGGGTGCCGGAGCTGGACGAGAAGTACCCCGATGCGCCGGCGCCGGTGATGGCCATGGCCGGCGCGGGCATGACCACGCCCTCCGACCCGGGGGCGTCCGGCGCGGGGCCGGGGGGGTCCTTCCGGCCGTCGGACTCGCTCGGCGCGCCGCCGCCGGGCCGCGAACTGGGCACGGACGGCGGCGCGGCCGACCGGCGCGCACCGGCGATGACGCTCTCGTTCCAGGTGCAGCCGGCGCAGCCCGCGTTCGACAGCGTGCTGGAGCAGGCGGCGGGGCGCCAGTCAGTGGAGGTCGCGGCCACCGAGGCGCAGCAGCCGGCGGTAGCGTCGTCTGCGTCGGGGGGCGACGAGGAGTACATCCCCGACCCGGAGGAGGCCCAGCGGACGCCGCGGCACCTGCGGGACGAGACGCGCCGCGCCTCGAGCAGCAACAACTCGGTGTCGCCCGGGGACGAGCAGCCGCAGCAGGAGCGCCGGCCACAGTACGCGAGGTGCGGCGCCCGCTGCCCGCAGGGCACTCCTCCGGAGCTCCGCAACTGACCTGTCTGATTGTCTTCTCGCGCGGTGTTTGTTTGTTTGTTTGGTACGTGCTGCGTAGTACTGACCGGTGTTCGTGCTCCGACCTGTGTGCGGCGTGCAGTGCGGCGTTCGGGTCCCCTCTGCGCGCGCCGGCAACGACGGACGACCTGGACTCAGCACGGCGTCCACAGGACCGCGCGAGTGTGCGGGACAGCGCGCGAGACAGGGAGGGGGCCGCGTAGCTGCGGCACGCGGGGGGGTCGCCGCGGAGGGCGCGGGAGGGACGTTGGAGTTGCGATTGTGCGGAGCTGCGCCACGAGTTGTGTTGTTGTGATTCGGCTTCGTACACACACACGGGCGCCGGAGAGTCGCGGGGTGAGGGGCTCGCTCGGACGCGCGCAGGGCGCGGGGGTGGGCGAGCAGCGAGGTGCGGGAAGGGGCGTGAGATGGGACGTGGGCGGGTGCGAGGTAGCATTGTTGACTGAGGGGGGTGGTGAGTGGCCGTGAGTGTGCGGTGTCTTTGCCCGCGCTGCGGCGCGGAGAGGGTACTTGCGCTTCTGTGGCCGGTAGACGTGGTAGGAACGGTGGTGGGCGCGCGCGAGGTGCGCTCTCAGCGCGCACCGTCGCGTGAGAGCTCGAGGGGCCGCCCGGACGCCACCGCATCCGTTTGATACATGAAAAGAAATGCGCGGGAGGGTTTCACAGTGTATTCTAGAGGGAAACTGTGGGACTTAGGGCGATCTGCGGCTCGACCGTGTCGTTCGCGCGGCATCTAGTGCACGCACTGCCACCGAGCTTTGCGGCCTAAGCGGGGCTTGGACAGTGGATCGAATTCGCCCCGGCGGCGGCCGTACGGTCGGTGGTGCACGCGGGCAGACATGTCTGGGTCAGTCCGGCGAAAGCGCTCTCGCTTAGACGAGCAGGCCCAGCGCGACGAGGATCAGGCAAGGGGCGCCGACCTCGGCTCGCAGCCGAGCCTCTGACGCGTCAGAGCGGACGCACCATGATCCCTGAGCAGCCTCACGCCCCCGGCGGCCGGTATCTTTCTGTTTTCGGCCCGCTGTCGCGACGTTCGCCCCAAAGTTGGCTGAACCGCCTCCAGGGGCTGCTGCTCGGCTCGCAGCTTCCATCGCCGCGCTCTTTCGGCGCGGAACGCACACCGCAGCCGCCCCTGCGCACAGCGTCGCAACTGCGCGCCCCTCACGGCCAGCGATTCCCCCCGTGCGCTGCGCAGTGCGAGCATCTCGTGAGCTGCGTGCGCGCCCTCAAGCAGGTGAGGGCGTGCGAGGACCGCCTGTTCGCCCACACTGTCGGAGGCATCTACAAACAGGTCCACGCCGCGTCCGACCTCATGCGCGCCTCCCCGGCGCTCCGGGAGAAGTTCGTCGAGGTGAGGAGGCATGACGCTGCTATACGGTCGCTTCGAGGGGCCCGCGCGCACAGGCCCTTCCGTCCCCGGGCGGCGGGGCGCGCGGAAACGCCTCGCGCTCCCCGGACCCGTCGGCCCTGATCAATTGCGAGGCCCTGCGCGGCGGCTTCACGCGTCTCTGCGCGCGTGTTGAGTGCAGCATGGGGGCCTGGAGGTCCTGGCGTCGCTCCTGAAGATCAGCATGCTCCAGAGCCCGTTCCTGGACGAAGGCGGCATCGCCGAGGAGGAGCTCAAGGAGACCAAGACCCTTTTGCACCACATAGAGAAGGTGCGCGCGCCCCACCGGCCCCCGCGTGCGCTCTCGTGGCCTTCCCAGCCGCGCCCGCGCCCACCGCGACCCCCGCGCCCGCTTCCAGCACCGCTCCGGGCCCTACGGTCCCCCGCAGCTCCACAACACATAAACTACGTCCCCGGGACCCCCCCGCGCGCGGCCATGCACCGTTTCGTCGAATTTCGAGCCCCCCCCGCCCGCGCCCGCCCGCCGCCCCGCCCGCCGCGCAACTACCCGTCCGCAGCCACCCCTCCGCAGGACACGTGCTTCTGCATCTCGATGGTGCTCGCGGACGGCGCGCTGTCGTCCAACCAGACCGTCATCGCGCGCCTCGGGGCGCTCCCGCACGTCGTGCGCCTGCTGCGCCCCGTCGACTACGTCCCCATCGGCGCCACGGGCGGCGCGCCCAGGTCCGCCCGCACCCCGCCGACCCCACCACGCACCCAGCCACACCATCGTATATATATACTTGATATGTCAATTGACTCAGCCGTGAACGATGTGGTGTTTCCGGGCGGGCGTCGCAGGCGCGCGGCGGACGCGGTGTACGCGCTGGCGGTGGACAACAACGAGGTGAAGCACGACCTGCGGCGCGAGGGCGCGATCCCGGCGCTGCTGGACCTGGCGGACCACAGCTGCGTCAAGGTGCGGCGCGCGGCCGTGATGGCCCTGCGCGTCCTGGCGTTCAAGAACGACGAGAACAAGGACGCGATCGTCCTGCACGGCGGCCTCGAGACGCTCGTGCCGCTCCTGCGCGCCGAGGACGAGAGCGTCTACACGGAGGCCATCGGCGTGGTGGGCAACCTGGTGCACTCGACGCCGCTCATGAAGGGCCGCGTGCTGCTCACGGACGGCGCGCTGCAGGCCATCATCCGGCTCCTGCGGCCGCACTGCACGGACGACGCCCGGCGGGAGGCCGCGCTGCTCATGGGGCAGTTCGCGGCCGACGAGCGCTTCCGCCCCGTGATCGCGCAGCGCGGCGCGGTGGCCTCGCTGGTGCAGATGCTCGACCCGCACGGGCCCGAGGTGCTGCAGGAGATGAGCACGTTCGCGCTCGGGCGGCTGTGCCTCGACCGGGACACGCAGGCGGGCCTCCTCGAGAGCGCGGCGCTGCCGCACCTGCTCGCGCTGCTGCAGTCCCCGCTGGCCGAGGTGCAGCACAACGCGTCGTTCGTGCTGTACGGGCTCTCGGACAACTCGGACAACGTCCCGGAGCTCATCCGCGGCGGCCTCGTCACCGAGCTCGAGTCGGTCGTGCCGCACAGCCAGCAGGGCGAGGACTGCGTCGCGCGGACGATGAAGCGGCTGGCGGAGAGGCTCCTGGAGCCGCGGGTGGTGCGGCAGGTGATGGCCATGGTGGGCAGCGCCTGCGTGACGGTGCGGCGGAACGCGGCGGTGGCGCTCGCGCTCCTCGTGGACCCCAAGTACCTGAGTCAGGTGATGCTGGAGTCGCGCGGGGGCGGGGTGTTGACCGACGCGCTGCTGGGGCGGACCGAGCCGCCCGCGCTCGTCCTGCGCGCGCTCGCGGCGCTGACGGAGCGTGCGCGCGAGCACCTCCAGGACGTCGTGCGCGACCGCCGCTCCCGCACGCCCGCGGGCGCCCAGCTGTGCCTCGTGTTCAGCGACGGCGGGTGGCTCGCGCCGCCGCCGGCGGTGTTCCCGCGGGGCGGCGACGACGGCGGCGCGCCGGCGCGGATGGAGTTCCTGCACCCGCACCGCGACGGCGGCGAGCGCGAGTGGGACCCCGTGCGGTGGGCGGAGCAGCGCGGCGCGCTCGGGGAGGGCGGCGACGCGGGATGGGACCTCGAGGTGGTGGTGGAGGGGCGCGTGTTCCGGGCGCACCGGGAGCTGCTGAGCCAGAAGAGCGCCGCGTTCCGGACGATGCTCGAGGGCTCGTTCCGCGAGGGCGGCGCGCGGCGCGTGGAGCTGCCTGACGTCAGGTGGGAGGTCTTTTGCTGCGCCATGTACGAGCTCTACACCATTGACCGGCGCGGGCTGATGGACGGCGCGAGCGCGCAGCTCGCGGGCGAGCTCCTGCACTTCGCGGACCAGTGGATGCTTCCGGAGCTCAAGCACCCGTGCGAGCACGTGCTACGGAAGGGCCTGAATCAGGACACGCTGCTGGACTTGATCGACATGGCGGAGGCGTTCCAGGCGGACCACCTGATGGCCGGATGCATCGAGTACGCGCTGGGGCACTTCGAGCAGCTCGCGGATTACCTGACGGAGTGTCAGGCCGACCTGCCGGAGTCGGGGAGTCCCCCGGGGGGGTCGGAGCTGCTGTCGCCCGCGTCGCCGGCGTTCGGGCCCGAGACGGCCGCGACGACGCCGCCGTCCGTGCTGCCTGGCGCGCGCTCGTTCGACCGCGGCGCGTGCCCCGTGGCCGCGGACTCCCCAGACTCGTCGCAGGCGCCGGCGAGCGACGCGCCGCGGTCCGAGTCCGAGCGCGCGGCCAAGGTGCCGCGGCACGCCGGGTGGCGGTCCGCCACGGACGGTCTCGGCCGCGCGGAGCCCGGCGCGGCGGCGGAGCCGTCGGCCGCGGGCAACGACGGCGCCGGCCCCAGCGGGGAGGGGGACGGGGTCACGTCCCCGCGTGTGGCGATCGAGGAGGCTCAGGCGATGCGCGCTGGCGCGCGCAGCCCGGACGAGCCGCTCTTCGGGCAGCTGCCTGCGTCGGGCGCGAACAGCTGGCAGCTAGCCTGGCGCGCACAGCGCCTCCCGCACCCGTTCGCGCCGCCGTCGCCGCACCCGTACGCCCCGCAGGCCGGCGGCGGGTCCGTCACGTACCAGAGCCGCCCGCGCCACAGCCCGCTCATGCGGCTCTTGCGTCGCCTGCACCCCTACGTAGCGACGTACCTCTCCAGCCTGCTGACGGGGCTCGAGGCGATCCAGCGCGAGGAGGAAGGCGCGCCGGGGAGCGACTGCAAGGTCATGGTCGAGGCCCTGCCGCGGGCGTCGGAGCTCCGCGCGCCCCGCGTGTTCTACACACCCTCGGGGCCTGACTCGGGGCCCATGCAGCGGGCGATGCTGCGGTTCCATGCTGCGGTCCTGCCGCAGCCGGCCGCGGAGATCACGCCGCCTGCTGCGACGGGCACGGAGCCCGCACCGAGCACCGGGGCCCCGACGGACCGCTCCGTGCGGCTCCCGTGGGACTCGGCGCTGCGCATCGAGGCCGGCAGGCAGGCGCTGGCGGCCGAGGGCGGCGGGCAGCGGTCGCTGCTGCTGCCGTGGTTCGACCAGATCGTGGAGGAGCAGTACGGCGCGGCGCGGGCCGCGGGCGGCGTGCAGGGGGCGGAGGGACGGACGCCGGCGGCACAGGCGGCGGGAACGCGGCCGGTGTTCGTGTTCGCGGAGGACAGCGACTCGGACGTCGAGGACGCGTCGTGGGTGGAGGAATAGATCAGCTGCGCGCTCACGCATCACGATGTGAATTACACTCAGCGGCGCACTTTCGAAGCGTCGTCGTAGGACGACCGGGGGGGGGGGGTCTGCGGGCTCCTTCGTTTGCAACTCAATTAAGAGTTGCAGCCCCTCCGTCCGCCCGCGAACCTCTCACGTGCTTGCGACCGCCGGCGGCGACTGCGCGGGCGCCTCCGCCCCCGCCGCGCTCCGCCGCTCCACCATCATCTTCAGCCCGTTGCCCGTGTGGATGGTCGCGCCCGTCGCCATCCCCACCTCCTCCGGCGTGGTCGCCAGCCGGAACTTGAACCGCCGCGCCATCATCGACAGGCACACCGCGCCCTCCAGCAGCGCGAACTGGTCCCCCACGCACTTCCGCACGCCGCCTCCGAACGGCAGGAAGGCGAAGTCCGCCATCGTCTCGTTCGGGTACAGCGCGTTGGGCGTGCGCTCGGGGTCGAAGCCCTCCCACCCGCGGCCGGCCCACTCCGCGGGGCACTCCATCTTCTCCGTGAACCGCTCCGGCCGGAACGTGTCGGGGTCCTTCCAGAGCTTCGGCGAGCGGTGCAGGTTCCAGGTAGAAATGAAGATGTCCGCGCCCTTGGCGATGGGGAAGCCGTCGGGGGCGACGTCGGACGAGAGGCCGCCGGGGAGGACGTCGTCCGCGAGGGCGCGGCGGATCATGATGGGCGGCTGCGGGTACATGCGGAGGGACTCTGCCAGGCACGCGCGCAGGTACGGCATCTTGTCCACGTCCTCCATCGTCGGCACGCGGTCGCCGACCACCCTGCAATAAAACAGCACGCACACACAGCGTGACCATGGGATGCATTCCAGCCACCCATCGATCCCCAGCCGACAGCTCTGTTCTGTCCTGTTGCGAGATCTGTGACAGAGGCATGCACTGCGCCGGCGCGTGGACACGTCGTGCGTTGTACGGATGAGGTTCAGGCCGGTGGCGCCCACCTGTCGATCTCGTCGTGGAGCTTGGCCTCGACCTCGGGGTTCTGGGCGAGCTGGAAGGCGCACCACGTGAGCACGGCCGCGGTGGTCTCGTGGCCGGCGATGAGCATGGTCATCAGGTCGTCCCTGAGCTGCTTCGTGGAGATGTCCTCCCCGCGCGAGTCGACCAGGAAGCGCAGCAGCGAGGGGTCCTTGATGTTGTCGTAGTCCCGCGCCTGCAGGGCCTCCGCGTCCGTCTCCTCGCGAGACTCCTTCGCCAGCTCAATCAGCTCGTCGAGCGCCTCTGAAATAACAGCCATCTGCTGGCGGAACGCGCGCTGACGCGGCACGATCACCGACGCCCCCGGGAGGTCCCTGCGAGTCAGCACAGCACGGAGCGCAGCGTGCTCAGCAGCCGCAGCGCGGACCCCCGGAATGAAACAGCCGGAATAATATTCAGCGCGGACTGGAAGCAGGGAATCGAGCGGCAGCGGCGCTCATCGTGGGGCACGTGCCAGTAGGGGATGTAGAACGTCGACCGGTGCTCGGCCTCCTTCAGGACGCCGTACACGGCCTTGATGATGGGCGACTCGCTCGTGCACGACCCGAAGTCGTAGTTGAACACCCCGAGCCCGATGATGTCGAGCGCCACGTTGAGGAACTCCGTCTCCATGTCCAGCACGGGCTTCCCGCCGCGCATCTCCAGCAGACCGGACCCCTTGCCCGTGTCCTGCGCGAGAAACAATTTATCACGCGCTCGTTCGGCGCGCACGGTGCGTTCCGCCCAGCACAGGAACGTGGTCGTGGTTGTTTGGAACACAGGTTGCGTGTTCGTGCAGGGGCGGGGGGCAGCGCGGCGGGGGCGCACCAGGCAGGCCTCGAGCTTCTCGATGGAGCGCATGGTGCAGGCGCCGAACATGCGCATCATCGCGTTCAGGTACGCCTTGTGGAAGGCCGGCACAATGGCGCGGCGCCGCGGCTTCCACGTTTCGAGGTCCGCGGGGATGAGGCCCTTGCCCATGATGGGCTCGAGGATCTCGGAGAGGACGCCCTTGTCGAAGTTGAACGCGTTCTCGCGCAGGATGTACCGGACGATGACCGGGTCCGACACCACGAGGAAGGCCTTGGGCCCAAACGCGAGCTTGTAGCAGGCCCCGGCCTCCAGGTACCAGTTGAACAGGGGCTTGAAGAGCGGCTCGCTGCCGTCGAGCACGTCGACCTTGGCGTCCACGCCGGGGATGTTCTCGCCGCCTAGGTTCGGCTGCGGTGCCAGGGAGCACGCGGCGGAGGGTGACCGGCGCCGACAGGACGCAGCGGGGGCGGAAACGCGCAATGCAGGGCGCGGTGAGGCGCGCACGACACTGAATATCCGGGAAGATGCACGCAGTGAGATCAGGATGCGTCGAGGCGGGCGCGATCGCGGGTTGATGCAGCAGCTGGCGTGGCCCCCAGCGCGGGCTGCGCAGTCGCGCATTGATCCGCGGGACGCGCGGGCAGTACCTGGAAGTAGCCGGCGGACACTTGGGTGATGAAGCGCGACAGGCCGTCGCGCACGTCG
This sequence comes from Pedinophyceae sp. YPF-701, assembly GCA_916048055.1. Taxonomy (NCBI): domain Eukaryota; kingdom Viridiplantae; phylum Chlorophyta; class Pedinophyceae; species Pedinophyceae sp. YPF-701. The sequence continues at coordinate 59,561 of CAJZHL010000016.1, read as the reverse complement.
CCCTTCCCGAGGACGGCAGCGTAGGCCAGGATGGCCAATCCAGGCGTGAAGAAGAGCCCGAGGCCGACCAGGGAGTCGGGAACGGCCGCGACGCGCACGTCGCTGCGCGGGCGCGTGTGGCGGCCGCCTGGGGCGCGGTTCGGGGCGAGCGCTGGGCGCGACGGGCCCGGGTGGCCAGGAGCGCGCAGGTGGGCGCAGAGGCCGCTGGCGCGCTGCGTGCGCGCCGGCGGCGCCGCGCTGACGCGCACCGAGGATGCAAGGTTCATGGTGAGCGTAGTGGGCTGGTCGACCGGGTGTCTGGAGCGGAGGGCTGCGTCAGGCCGGGCGCTGGTCAGCAGGCAGTGTTGGGGCGATTGCGACGCCGACAGAGCGTGTAGGGTGTCGCCGTGTGCTGTATTCGAGAGCACGCTCTACGTGTGGTGCTGTGAGAGGGGCGCAATGGGCTCGAGGTCCGGATCGACAGCACACAGCAGGGTGGGGTGTGGGGACTGCTCTGTTGCACCGCCGCCCTGATGTGGGCTCACTCCCCCATGACTTGGAGATTTCAATGCTTCACGGCGTCGAGTTAGATCAGAAGAGCGCACTCGTGGGACCAAAAGCTGTCGAACAATCGCTTAGAGTCTGTTTGGGCGGTGTAGAGCTCAGCTGCAGGGACCCGCATCATGCAGGCGTGCCGGGTTGGAAGCGCCGCGAAGGCGGCGTGCTCCGCGCGACGCTGCCACGTCCTTCAATCGCGACCAGGCGCGCGGCCGCTGCTGCCTCTGGCACGCGCGGGAGGCAGCGCTAGCACAGGTGCGGCAGCTTCATCGCCGTGCCACGCAGTCTAGAACCGCCGAGCGGAGAAGACGCTCTGCGCCCCTGCATGGACTGCTGCTGATCAGCAGGTTCAGCTGCACATCGCAGCCACTGTCCGGTGTGGTCGCTGGCAGATCGGAGTCCAACTCGCGCACCATAACGGAGGCCGTTTTGACGCGGCGTCTCCGCGCAGGGATCGAGATGCCCGTATGGCAGGACGATGCAGCCCACAGCAGCGCGCTGGCGCAGCTGCGGGAGCGTATCCCTGCCTCTGAGGCCCCGGACGACCAGCTGGTGTGGTTTTTGCGTGACAGGAAACTCGACGTGGTGGAGGCCGAGGAGAAGCTGCGGAAAACGATCGAATTCCGGAAAGAGTTCAGGGCGGAGACTCTGACTGCGGGCGACGTCGCCAGCGAGGTGCGCGCCCTGCCGACCGGCCAGCTGCCGCGCGCCATCCATGACAGCGTGTACCGCCCCAAAGGTCCGGGGCACAGTCGGACCAGGCTCCCTCGGTCACCGCGACGGCATGCTGCGTGCGGCGCAGGCTGCCACGGGGAAGTCGTACGTGCACGACAAGCGCGACGTGTTCGGGAGGCCGGTGCTGATTGTAGTGGCTGCGCGCCACGAGATCGGCGCCGCGCCGATCCGCGACAGCCAGGAGTACGCCGTGTACCTCATGGAGCGGTGCGTGGAGCAAATCGAAGGTGATTGCTGCAAGAAATCGCCCGCCCCCGAAGATTATGTTTGGTCGCTGCTTCCATTTCGTCTGCACCTGGCTCGCCGTATCATCGGCCAGAACGACGCGTGTCCTCGTGATGCATTCACGCATGAGACCCGAGGCTGTCGCGACCCGACTGTCCGTTGCGCTCGTGTGCGGTCTCCTCGTTCTTCGCGGGCTGCACACCGACAGGCTGGTGGAACAGAACAGCCGCGACAGGTCGTCGATGGTGTTCCCGAAGGCGCTGGAGTACGTCGCAGCGGCGAAGGGGGTCCGTGGCGGCACGGCGCGGTCCAGCATCACGACGGGAAGCACCTGAGAAGACACGGGGGGCATCACGACCGATATCAGGATCGTAATGCACCCCGTGTCTTTTCGAGATGCTTCTCGTCGCTACGCCGGACCGTGCCGTGCCGCCTCGGGCCCCCTTCGCCGCTGACAGCTCCCGCGCCTGCCGCAAGCCCCCTCGCCAGACAACATGCACAGCGCTCGGCCGCAGAGCCGCCACAGCTCGACGATCGGATTCGACGACGTCGCGACGACCCCACCGCATAAATGCACACACGCACGACCGCATCTCGTCGGACGGGCGCCGGCGCCCACGTATCAATTTCAATTTGTGCACCGCCACATCACGCTCACCCACACACGACCCTCCCGCGCAGGTGCGGGGACGCGGGGCGAGGCCGGGCGCGACGCCGAGACGGTCCTCGGCCTGTTCGACCTGCGCAACTTCTCCGCCCGGCGCAACGGCGACATCGAGTTCATCACGTTCCTGGTGAAACTGTTCTTCAACATTTACCCCAAACGCATCGGCCAGGTGCTCCTCGTGGACGCGCCGTTCGTGTTCAAGCCCGTCTGGGCCGTCATCAAGCCGCTCCTGGGCAAGTACTCCAAGCTCGTGCGCTTCGTCAGCGCGGACGAAGTCAAGAGGGAATACTTCACTCCTGACACGTTGCCAGACATCCTGCAGTGATGCAGCGTGCGGCGCGGATGCGGCGCGGTCGACCCTCGGACGCCCGTGCTGGCGGCGCGATGCGGCGCGGCTGCGTCCCTGGCGCCGCTTGCCGTTGACTGCACGAGTCGAATGGTGCGTGCTGCGTGCTTCTTGTGACGGATAGCGACGGTCGTGTAGCTCACATGCTGCGCCGAAGTCTGGCCAAGGCGATCCGCCGCCGCAGCGAACGAGCCCTGCTGGAGAGTCCCAGATTTGGTCCTCAACAAGGGCTGAGAGTCGGGAAAAACAGCCGTTGAATGATGTCGCGCCTACTCTACCTCTCTGATTCTAGCTAGCTGTCTCGTCTATGTAGTGGCTTGTCCCTGTTGATTCTCGCATCCGCAGAAAGCCTCTTCATGGCAGTGTGATGCCGTACTCGCGCGCAGTGTCGACGATGAAGTCGTTGTCGGCCTTGCACTGCACCAGCTCGTACCCCTCGCTGCAGATGCGCGTCCAATGCCTGTCCCAGTCCGTCAGCGCCGCGACCGCGACCTTCGCGCGCTGCAGTTTGGTACCCAGCACGCACTCCACGGCGTACGCGTCCCACGGGTCAGTCGGACAGCCCAGCTGCGTCCACTCCAGAGTGTCCATCAGCTCGTCCGCCAGGCGCATGTAGTGCTCCGCCGCACCCCTGGAACCAGTCAGAACAGACAGCGCATGATGGGGTCAGGGGTCTGTCTGAGACTTGCCGAGTACATATACGGCGGTCCGCGCGGCGCCAACTTGCCTTGTGCACACTGCGAACTCGTCTCGCAAGGTTCCGTGCGCAGCGTCGACGCCAGGCACCAGGCAGGCCTCCTTCCGGTGCTGATCGCGCATGGCCTCTTCGAGCTGCTTGCGGAAATCCCCGGGGGAGTCCCGCGCCGCGGGGAACGCGGTGACGCGGACGTCAGTGCGCAGCCGCACCACGTAGCGGTAGCGGCTCCACGCGCGCGCCTCGTACTCCCGAATGAGGTCGAAGCACGACCGCAGCCGCCAGTACTGCAGATCGGCGGCACACACGGCCTTTGGGCGACAGCACAGACAGCGCCCGACCGCGGCGTGAGCTCCACAGCGCTCACCGGGCATGCATGGCTGGTCGCGCACACCGATCACGCGCACCGGTCACGTGCATGGCTGTTGGTTTTAAGTGCGTGTGTGTGGCGCACCTGCGGCCCCCGGTCGTGTCCCCACATCTGCTTGAACTCCATCCTATCCACCCAGAGGCAGTTGTGCTCGGCGCCGCTCTCCCCCGCCGGCTCGTGCCCGTCCCCGATGCACCCCATATTGAACCAGCGCTGCTCCTTGTATATATTAATAGCCTTGGGCTCTGTCGGGAGAGCTTGCAGCGCCATGTCCAGGTCCTGCACGCACACCCCTCGACGTCGGTGAAAAGCGACTCCCAGCTGGGCGCCGGACGTACCAAATCATTAATAACTATCGGATGTTGGCATGGGCAAGAACGACGATGAACCGAGTGCGCCGCACGTGGTCGCCTCACCGCGATCTGCAGGTTGGTGTCCCGGCCGAACTCCAGCAGGTCGAGTTCGACGTCGACGAACACGTCTGCCTGCAGCGGCTCAATCACCGTTTGCGCCAAATCCATGTACACCCCCCGGAAGACGAAGGTGCGCAGCGTGCCCGCGAGACACACCGCCGTCTCGTTCACCGTGAACGGCCCGCTCGCGCGGATCTCGATCGACTTGGCCCTGAACACGGACCGGTCCGCCTCGTCCCCGCGCAGCAACATGAGAAGAAGAAGCACGACGCCCACCCCTGCGGCTCAAATGTAGAGGTTGGTGCTCCGGAGATTCAGACACGGCGCCTGCTCCTGGCCGAGCTGCGGACTTCGGGATCCGCGCACGGTGGGGGCGAATGGAACGTGTCAGGTGCCCTGAAGGCCCGCGCTGCTCACCTAGCGCTGCCGCGACGCATCCTGTTATACTCGGGGCACAAGATGGCTGACCACGCTTCCTCAGTCTTCCGAAAAAGACCCTGAATAGGCGAAAGCCGCTTTCAAGCACCCTCATGCCGCGTGTTCGGCCGTGCCCTGGTCTCTGCTAGGCAACGCGCACCACGCCGTTGCGGCAACGCCCGTCGTCGAGACTCGGTCGCTCGATGCTAAGAGCATGTACTGAACATGTCGTCCTTGTGGTGCCCCTACTGCCCGGCGTCGCACCACACCAGTCGCGAAACGTGAGTCGCTTCCCGCCAATCTCGGACGCGCCGATGTCCTCCTGATTCCCGTTGCCCCACAGGTTGGTGTGGGCGTTGCACCAGTGTCGCGGCGGACGGCAACGACAGCCCCTGTCGACCCTCGCCGGCGCGAACACCCCCGCAGTGTCCCCGTAGGTGTCCGTCTTCCAGCACCCGAGGATGACGTGGGGCTTGATTGCCGTCCTCGAAACACGCAACAGTCAGCTATCCGAGCTGTTGCCGATCGATCGAAGCCATTTTGATCCGTTTCGAGGACCTGGCGACCCAGGCGGCGCGCCTTGCCACATGCACCAGGCTGTCCGTCTGTGGGAGGCGAGATGAAACGCGTCAACGAGGTGACGCGCGTGTACAAGTCGCACCACTTCGACAGCACCATCTGGGATGAGTTCGTTCCGAGCGAGGGCGACGTCGTCATCACCACCAGCTACAAGGTAGTTGTGATGGAGCGCCGCGACGCGCCCAGGACGCACTAAGCGAGCGCAAGGCCGGAACAGGCATGTATTCGGTGCGCTCGACTGCAGGCGGGCACGACCTGGACGCAGCGCTGCGTGCAGGTGATCCTCGCCGCAGCTGGCAAGGCCAGCGAGGAGGACAGCCTCGACGAGGTGTCTCCGTGGGTCGACCTGCGCTTTCCCGCGCGAGCGCAGAAGGTCGAGATGCTCCGCAGCCTGACGACTCCGCGCTATCTCAAGAGCCACCTCCCGGCAGACGGGATACCGGTATACGACGGCGTGAAATACATTCTGGTCTGCCGCGACGGCCCCGACGTCTTCTTCAGCTGGCTCAACCACTGGCGGCACTTCAACGACGCCGCGTACGACATGCTCAACTCGGAGGGCCTCGAGGGTCCGCCCTACCCTCGCTTCGACGTCACGTTCGAGGAGCTGGGCGGCGAGCGGGGGCTGTTCGAGCGGTGGATCACGCGGGGGTGGGACCAGCAGCCGTGGGAGGTCGACGGCTGGCCGTGCTGGAGCGCCACGCACCACCTCAGGACGTGGTGGCCCCTGCGGCACCGCGACAACGTGCTGGTGCGCCACTGCCCGTCGCCCGCGTGCCGTGCTCAAGGTGGGCGCGACGAGCGCCGTCCGCAGTGCGGGGAGGTGGACGCCGCGCCGTGGACCGTGCCCTGGTGCACGCCCGAGCGCAGCGTCGTCGCCACGTTGTTTGCAGTTCCTGCACTTCAACAACCTCAAGGCCGACCTCGAGGGCTCCATGCGCAAGGTGGCGCGCTTCCTGGGCGTGTCGGACGCGATCCCCGAGGACGCCTGGCCGGGCCTGGCGGCCAAGTGCACGTTCGACGCCATGAAGCGCGACGCGGAGAAGTACGCGCCGGCGCAGGGGGCGCTGTGGGAGCCCTCCGCGGCGCAGGCCCCCCTGGGCCAGAGCGGTGCGAGCCGCACAGGCGGGCAGATTTTCATCAACAAGGGAGAGAACGGCCGGTGGCGGGGGGTGTTCACGCAGGAGCAGGTGGAGCGGCACCACGCGACGGTGCGCGAGCAGTGCGGTGCCGACGCGCAGCGCTGGCTGGAGACGGGCGAGATGCCGCCGTGATGGGCGTGTCACAGCGAGCGGCCGCGGTGGTCGAACGCGACGACCTCGCCCTCGGGCCCGACGCGGCTGGCCCAGAGCCGCCACGCGGGGACGTGGAAGCGGAATTCGGCCCAGTTCCCGCACGTGAGCGCGTTCATGAGGTCGAGCTCGCCAGCGCTGGGCTGCTGGGGGGGGTCTATTGCTCCCGACTGCAGGTACCGGAACAGCGCGCTGACGGCCTCGTCGCGCGACATGCGCGGCACCTCGACGCGGCTGCGCTGCGGGTGGGGGATGTTGAGCTTCGGCGTGACCCGCCCGCCCTTGTGCGTCGCCGCCACGACCGCGCCGCGCTTCGGCGGCTTGCCCTCGAGGAGCCGCATCGCCTGGCCCAGGCGCAGCTCGTGCGGCGCGATCGGCCGCCGCGCCTTGATGGACGTCCACTCGCCTGCAGACACAAGCGTCAGAGGCGGGGGGAGTTCGCCGTGTCGTGGGTGCCGCGACGGCGAGCGGGCATGCGAGCAGAGCGAGGGCGAGGCGCGCACCGAAGCCCGTGAGGAAGTAGAGTGCCGAGTAGTTGTCGATGGCAATAAGAACTTCCTTTTGATCCTGGTGTGATATTTCATCAAGCGCCGCCAAGCACAGGTCCACTGCGCCCGTCGCCTCGCCCGTAAGGCTCGCACCCGCCAGTACGATGTCGTGCAGCGTGCCATGCCCGTGCTCGGACGCCTGCGAGTGGTCAAAAACATGCCGCGCAATGTCCACACGGCCCGCAGCGGCCTTGCGCCGCGCACGATTCGCGCTTGATCGCCGGCGCCCGTGCCTACCTTGGCGCACTTCACCTCCTTCAGCAGGTCGCCGTTTGCGTCCAGGAGGCCCTGCATCATCGCCTGCGCCGCGTTGGGGGTGTCAAACAGCCCACTCCCCTCGTGCTTGTGGAAGCGCCCCCCCTCGGTCATCACCGCCGCGTCGGGCACGTTCCACGTGATCCACTCCTTCTCCCGCGCCCACTGCACGCAGCTCGCCAGCACGCAGCTCTTCCCGGACCCCTGCATGCCATCCAGGAAGATAGACACCCCCCCCGCCCCGCTCGACACCCCCTTCAGCCTGTCGATCGCCCGCTGCGTCACGCTCCGCAGCATCAGGTGCCCCCCGGGCGCGTGTCCGTGTCCGTGCCCGTGCTGCGCCCGCCCGGACTCCTTGTCATCTTCCGCGCCCTTGCGCGGGCCCAGGTCGCCGGTGGCCTGGAACTCCTGCAGAACGCCGCGCGCCAGGCCCTCGGGGAAGGTCGCGGCGTCGACCTTGAAGTACGTGCCGATGTCCTCGGCGCTCATCGCGGACACGCGGCGCGTGGAGAGCACCGGGCGCGGCACGTCGTACGCGTCGTCGTCCTCGAAGCGGTGGAAAAAGGCCTCCTGGGGGGGGTCCGCCTCTGCGGCGCCCTCCTGCTCGTCGACCGTCGGCGTGTGGATGGGTTCGGGCTGCAGACCGGGGCGGGACGGGCGGGGCCGTGAGGCACAGAGAGCACAGGTGGAGTGCGGAAAGCAGGCGGGCGGTGGCACTGCTGGTCGCATTCCGCACTTCGATGCGCTGGCCGCGCCGCTGACAGTGGCAGCAAGCCTCGGAGCCGCGCTGAATCGCACGCGAGCGCGCACGGCCCGCACAGGTCGCGCTGGTGCTGGGCGCAAGGCTTGCGCGCGCGGATCGTTCCGCTGCGTACGTTCTAGCGATCCCCAGTTCAAGTTTGCCTCTCGAACTTTCTTCTGAGCTGCGCGCCCAAGCATCGACGTGGCCTCGCTGGAGCCACCCGCGCGGAGAGGCAGCACGCAGAGCTAGAGCGGGCTCACCTTGCCCTGGCGGCGGTGTTTCTTGTCACGGGTACCTCTCCGATCCGACGGGTTCTGCGAGCGCAGCTGGGCGGTGGTACACACCCACCGTCGGACGCATGGGGGCTCGGCTGCGGCGCTGGTTCCTGCCCCTGCCCTACTGGCCTCCGCTGCGCCCCGCACGAGGCCCGTGCACGCCCGTGCAATGACCTGCTGCAGTCTCCGTCCCCCCATGGCAGCTCACAGAGTGCCGGCAGTCGCTGGCAACGCGCGGTGAAGGAGCCAGGGGCAGGTACAACCTGGGTGGTGTGGACTCCTCTTTGCGGCCTGACAGCGGTTGTGAGCGCCTGGGAGCCCTTTGTTGTGACGACACGGCGAGACACCACCCTTGTCCAGCCGTACACAACCCTGTGGACCTTGATTCAGACATAAGAGGCACATACTTGTGCCGAGTTCAGTGCAGAGTGGTTTACGCCCCATCGCCCCTGTACCAGCCCTCACCTTGCCCGTCATCGCTGTTGACAGCATGCTCCGTAGACGCGTCCCCTCGATGCGTCCGTAGACCCGCGCGGCGCGCCTGTGCACGACCTATCAGCACCACGGTCTAGAGCCCTACGCTTGCGCTGCCGCCGCACCGCGGCGCTGCCAGTCAACGCACGCGATGGCGGGCATCCTCAGTCCCAGATCCATCCATACTTGCATCCTCGGCGGAGTAGCGACGTGGGCCAGGGCTCTGCAGTCGCAGCGGAGCTGGTGCACAGTCCTGCTGCCTGGCCGGTCGCACCATGGTGCCAGCGCGGGCGGAACGCCGCGGGCGCCGACCGGTGCGTGCGAAGCCTCGCGGCGGTCGCTGGGCCTGGCGACGCGCCTGCCACACCCTGACTCAGCCTCAACTCCCCATGACTGAGACCCCCCACCCCCGCACCGCGTTTCGGGCCGGAATGCGCGCAGGAGCGTCGGGCGAGCAGGCCCCGGCTGCACACACGCGGTGGCTCGCTGTCCAGCGCGGTACAGCAGCCAGGCACATCTGCACCGCGCACGCGACGCCGCGGTCCCCTGAGGATGACGTAAGCCAGCTCCGACGCCCTCCAAGCACGCACGGGGGGTCCTGCGCGCCGCAACGCGTGTGCCTGCCGCTGCATCTCCTCCGGCTCTCCTTGACCCCCCTCCCTTGTTCTGTCTGGTGCTCGCAGCACGTGCGGGTGCCTCCACGCCTGCCAAGGAAACGCGTCGATCCCACTGTCCGCCCCGCGGGGAAGCGGGTCGGACGTAGGCTCGCGGTGCACAGGCTGTCATGGGACTGCACCGAGGACGACCTGTACCGGGTGTTCAGGTGCGTGTTTCGCGTCTCCGCACTCGATCATCCACAACTCGTGTTCAGCGCTTTCTGTCGCGTCCAAAGAGCCAGTGAGGTCCATTTGTCAATGCCCCCCGCTCCCGCTCATATATCGGCGCCTTGCACGGGCTGTGGACAGTCGCGCCACCCCCGGGCTCCGACGCAGCATGACGCGCAACACACACCAGGCTTGCATGTCTTGCGACGCAGGCGCGCGGGGCAGGTGGAGTCGGTATACATCGTCCGGGACGCCAACGGGAAGCCAGCGGGAGTGGCGTCCGTGAAGATGGCGGACGAGGCCGCCGCGGTGTACGCCCTGCGGCATCTATGGAACACCATCCTGCACGGTAAGATGATCAGGTTGTGCGCCGACCCCGCGGACTTCGAAGCGCCGCACCCGTCCCCCGAGGGACGCGAGGTCTGGTGCACGGGGCTGCCGTTCATGAAGGAAAAGACGTTCGACCAGGTGCGTGGTTTGTGCACCGCCGTCGCCGTCGTTCTGCGCCGCACGCGCGCCGGGGAAGACGCTGTTCGGCTGCGAGGCCCCGGGGCTTCAGAACGTCAGAACGCGCGAGTGACGACGGCGTCGGTGCTTGCAGAGGCGCGTGGTGTTCACGGAGCTCTTCTTGCTGGCAGGTCCCATCGAGGAGCTGAGTTTGGTGCAGCATCCGCACGGCCGGCATCGCGGAGAGTTCTCTGGCAGCGTGCGCATAGTTTTCAGGTTCGTCGCATCACCGAGACGTTCACGCCGCCCGGCCAGACCCCAGCGCAGTGTGCTGACGCACCGAATGGGCACAACCGCGTTCCCCGCCGGCGACGCACGCTTGATTGCAGGTATCCTGAAGGTGCAGCGAGGGCCGTGCGCATGGCGGACGGGGCGTGGTGGGGGGGCCGGCAGCTCGCAGCCCGCCTCCATGATGACACTGGGATAGCGTCACCACCCCGCGGCAACGACACGGGCAGCGGACAGGCGCGATCCGGGGCGAAGTCGCGCGAGCTTGCGATGCGTGCGGCGCGGACGCGCGCCCTGCAGCGGTGGAGCGTCGACCGCCATGCCTGCAGGCCATCATGGTTGGAGGCAGTGCCGTCGCTGCTGCACCAGAGCATGCACGTGCTGGGGCTGCCCGGGGAGGGCATCGTGCCCTTCGAGGGCTGAGATGCATCACCGCGGCCAGCGCTGGCTCGGACCGGCTGTGCGCGTCCTCGGATGGGGCCTGTGCGGGCTGGTGACGAGACAGAGAGCAAGCGGCGCGGTTCGGACCGGGCGCTGGCGGTGGCACTGATGTGACTCACAATGTGCGATGTGACTGCGGTGTGCGCATCGAGGACGCGCTCGCCGGCGCGCAAGACAACTGCGCACGCTCCCTCCAGTCGCGCGTGTCGTGTCTTCTTTCGAACAGAGCTGGGTGATCTTGGAGGGGAGGGAGAAGGGGGGGGGAGGGGAAACAAGAAAGGTGTTTGCTGCGAGGGGCGCACAGGAGGGGCGGCAGGACGGTGCTGCCCGGGGGACAACTCCCTCAGGAAGAGCAGCGCCGCAACCAGCTAGGGACCCATTGCGGCCCGAGTGCGCCCATAGAGTTGATCGGGAGGCACGGCACCGCAAGAAGGGTGTGATCTGGCCAGTATCCGGCGCGGCGTCCGTGCGTGCGTGTGGCGTAATGTCGTGCATGCTAGGCAGCGCAGAGAGCGCCAGCAGCGGCGCGCTGCACGCAGTACCGGCGCGCGGGCGGTGTGCGTTGTGCGTCGCGCTCAGATGACAAAATGTCCGCCGCTCTCGCCCGCTTGCCGCGCCGACCCCGCGAGCCCCGTGAAGTCCTCCATGGCGCGAAAGAGGTCCGCAGGGAGCGGGTGCGTGCCCTCGGCGATCTTCTCCCAGTCCACGCCGTCGAAGAACTTGTGCTGCTTGAGCGCCTGGTGCCCGAGGTTGCCGTGGCCGAGCCGCTGCACGGGGTCCATCTGCATGAGGCCCTCGACGAGCGTGCGCGTGACGGCGGGGAAGGCCGGGGGGAAGAGCATGCTGCCCTCGATGATGTTGTAGTACAGCTGGAGCTCGTCCTCGGTGTCGTGCAGGAAGGGCGAGGTGCCGGCCGTCATGCAGAAGACCAGCACGCCCAGCGCCCACCAGTCGACTGCCTCCGTGTGCCCGCGCATCTCCAGCATCTCCGGCGCCATGAACTCCGGCGAGCCGCACATCGTGTACGTGCGCCCGTGGATGCGCTTCGCGTGCCGGAACTCGCACAGCTGCACCACGCCCTCCTCGGACACCACCACCGTGTCGGTCGACAGGCCGCGGTACACCACCCCGCACCGGTGGCAGCTCTCCAGCGCCGTCACCAGCGACGCCGCGACGTACTGCACCGTCTTCTCGTCGAACCGCTGCTGCGGCTGCTGCTGCGCCAGCTGCTGCAGCGTGCACAGCGGCCGCGCGTCCACCACCTCCATCACCGCCCGCGACGTCTTCAGCACCGCCACCTCCCGCGGCACCAGCGCCGTGACGGGCACCGCCTGGTGCGCGTCGCGCCCCTTGAGCACCGGCACCTGCACGAACCCCGCCGGCATCGCCGTCGCGCGCACCAGGTAGGCGCTCCCCGTCCCCGGCTGCTCGTACCGCCGCACCGCCATGTCGCCGTACGCCCACAGCGTCCCGTGCGCGCTCAGCGACTCGGCCGTGAGCGGCGTCGGCGGCGGCCCCGGGACCTTCTTCGCCGCCGCCGCCACCGCCGCCTGCCACCGCTTGTGCTGCTCGGCCATGGCCTTGAGCGGCCCGAGGTGCTCCTCCACGTCCGCGCGCGACACCTCGAGCACCGTCACGCTGTTCACCGCGATCACGTTCGCCGCGCGCTTGCTCTCCTGCAGCAGCGCGCGCTCGCCGAAGTACTGGAAGCGCCCCATCGTCAGCACCTGCTTCGGCTCCTCGTTCGCGTTCCGCGCCACGGTCACCGCGACCTCGCCGTCCAGGATGATGCTGAACGAGTCCCCGACCTCGCCCTGCCGCACGATCGCCTGCCCCGGCTCGAACGTCCGGCTCTGCATAAGGTCGGCCAGCAGCTGCACCTCGCACGGCATCAGGCACGACAGCAGGTCGACCTTCCGCAGCGCCTGGAGGACCGGGCCGAGGTCCAGCGACGCGAGCACCGCCTTGAACGCCGCGCGCTGCAGGTACAGCAGCTCCCCCTCCGTCGCCGCCACCACCATGGCGGCGCGCGGCTTCCCGTACAGGAGGCCCAGCTCGCCGAACGACGGGTGCTCGCCGCCGTCGACGAGGTACGTGTACACCTTCTCGGGCTCCTCCCCGGGCGCCGGCGACACGTACACGTCGAACTCCCCGCTCTTGACCACGTAGAAGCAGTCCCCGATGCCGCCCTGGTTGATCACCGCCTCGCCCGCCTTGACCCTCTGCCGCTGCACGACGCTGTACACGGCCTCGCGCTCCTCGGGCGACAGCGCCGCGAGCACGAAGTTCCCGCGCGTGAGCCCCTCGAGCATGTCGACCTCGCTCTCGGTGCGGCTCGACCGCAGCGCCTGCACGTCGACGGTGAGCTCCTCGCCCGCGCTGCCGAGCACGGGCGGGAACGCGGGCTCGAGGAGGCCGAGCGCGGCGTCCCCGCCGTGCACGGTCTGGTTGGTCACGATCACGTCGTCCTCCTCGGCGCCGTCGTCGACGAGGCCCTCGATCTGCAGCACGATGATGGTGATGTCGTCGGTGCGCGTCTCGTGCTGCAGCCACAGGCGGTACGACTCCGCGACGATCGACAGCGCCGCCTCCTCGGGGTCGGCGAACTTGGTCGCCATGTCGATCACCGACTGCGACGGCAAAAACTCAAACACGCCGTCCGAGGCGATGATCACCAGCTTGTTGCGCGGCGTCAGCTTCTTGATGAGCACCTCCGGCTCCGCGAACACGCCGATGCGCTCCGCGATGGCGTCGCCGAGGGACCGCGTGAAGGCCGTGCCCGGGTACATCGAGTGCGGGAGCCACAGCCGCGGGGGGTCGCCGTCGTCCTCGTACTCGTTGGTCCACGTGTCGATCGTGGGGTCCTTGATGCCCTCGAGCTGGTCGAGCGTGAGCACGACGGCGCCGCACTGCCGCACGCGGTCGATCTCGTCGCGCCGAAAGGGCGTCTGGTCCGACGAGAGGTCCTGCGCGCCGTGCGTGCCGTCGGGGCGCTGCTCGCTGATGATCGCGCGCGAGTCCCCGACGTTCGCGACGTAGATGCGGCGCCCGCGGACGAGCACGCAGATGCCCGTCGTGCCGGACATGGTGTCGTCGATGTTGGACTGGTGCATCTGCTCGTTCGCGTTCACGAACGCGTTGAAAAACGCCACGTGCGGGTTCTTGCTCAGCTCCGGGTCCTGCGCGGGCGCGGGGGGGGGCGCGGTTGTCCGCGTGGGAGGGCGAGCGAGGCGAGCGGCGCCGGGCGTGGCTCGGATGGGTGGGGGGGCAGAGGGGCGCCGTGGGCGTGAGGAGCGGCGGGGGCGCGTGCGCGCGCGCACCTGCTTCATGAGCATCGGGACGCGCTGCATGGCGTACTGCGCGCACGGCGTCCCGTGCTCCCCGTGGCCGTCGAAGACCCCGAAGAGAAGCTGGTCGCCGTCGTCAGCGAAGTTGACGTGCGCGCACAGCGCGTCCTGGTTGGCCTTGTCGAGCTTGTCCGGGTACAGCCCGCGCTGGCTGACGTACGCGTACTTGACGGTGTACCCGGCGTTGGGGAGGTACCACGAGCGCACCCCGCCGGACGTCGTGAGCCGCTGCTTGTACTCCGCGGCCGTGAGCGGCCCGAACTGCCCTTTGAGGAGCGCAGAGGAGTAGATCGCGCCGGCATTCGAGGGATCCAGATCCGGCGGGAGCGACAGCCCCTTGTTTTGGGCGCCCCGGCTGCGCGCACGAAACAGGGGGCGCACGACGGCTCAGGGACCGCGCTTCCCGCCGCATACGTGCGGCGCGGCGTGGCCAAGCAGCACACATCGGCCTCGGGCCGGCGCGGGGGGCGGCTGCTGCGGCGGTGCGCGGGCTGCGGCGAGAAACAGCCTGGGCTGGCACGGAGGTCAGGGCAGCGCCGCACGTCGAAATCCGCGGGGTAAGCGGGCGGATTTCGCCGTGGCTGGGGCGGCAGGGCGGGTGTGAGGCGGCGGTGCGCAGATCTGCGGCCTGCCGCGGCGCGGAACTTCGCCAGCGCGGCGCGATGACTGCAGCTGTCTGAGCGCGCCGTCCGGCGCGCCTGGCGGGGCAGCCATTTCGCCGAGCGCGTGAGGCGCCTGGTCAAAGGAAGGAGGACAGGCTCCGCCGCGTGGCGACGGCGTTTTCGCACGGCGCGACAGCCATCGCTCGATGCCCGAGGGACCCATGCGCGCTGTGGCGCCGGTTCGTGCGACACGGAGCGCAATCCCCGCTAAAGAACGTGGACTCTGGGTGGAAATCTTCAACGCGCGCTCGTCACGCCCGCGTGAGGGGCGTGTCGCAGGGCGACGAGGCCGAGCAGCTTGCCTGGTGGCCTTGCCCTCGTCCTTCGACTCCCCGGCCTTCGCCTTGTCTTTCTTCTTAAACCAGGTCATGACCGCTAGAGCTATCTATACCGCGCCATCTCCTAGCCCCTCAGCCTGGCCCCCGCGAGGCCCAGGGAAAGCTATAACGTCAACCGCCGCACGCACCGGACCTCCGAACGCTCGTGATGCTACGTACACGTCGCCCAGGTACTGTGACGCGCGACGCGCCCACGCCCGCTCATCTTGACCGACCCCGGGGGCCGCTGTGGGGGTGTCTAACTGACCACTTGCACAGGATCACCGGGAAGCCCCGTAAGGCCCAGTGGGCTCGTTGGCGTCCTCCGCGCGTCGCATGGCCCACATACACGGCTCCGAATCGCTCGCAAGATGTTTTCGCGCGCTGTCCTGCGATCTGTGCCCGCCACCAAGCCGGTTCAGGCGCCCCGGCCAGCTGCCCGGCCGGCGCTCCTGAGCAACGCGTTCGCGGGCGCGGATGTCAAGGGTTTCCGTTCGACTCTCGCCGGCGGGATTGTCAGCACGGTCTCGGGGACGCAGACGGCGTCGCGCGGAGCGCTGCTGGTGACCTGTGGTGGCCGCAGCCTGGGGTGCACCAAGTTCGGCTCGGCGAGGAAGGTGGCGCGGGTTTCGGGTGAGTCGCGACGCAGCATGCAGTCCGGGGCCCGCCAGGCGTCTCCGCCCGCAGCCGCCCACGCTCGTAAAGTTCGTTTATCTCGTCCGGCGGACCCCGAGGGCGGCGTACACGCGGTGATTCTCGCACGCACTGCGCCCGATGATCCAATCTCGCGCCTGGATATCGTCGAACCGCCGCCATCGCCCCTGGAGAAGCGCGCAACGCTGACCCATCCCCTCCTGGAGCACGAACGCGGCTCCTGCGCGCCCCAGCGAGTCCGCCACGCGCTGATTTCCCCGCGACGGAGCGGCAGCTGCGCCCTCCACCGACCGGTCCACCCGCGCGACCCTGTCCGCCCTGCGCCGGCACCACAGGCACCGCTGCTCAGGTGGTGGCGTGCGTGCACCGCCCCTGCGCACCGGCGATGGGCCGCGCGGGCGCCGTCGGCCCGCGGCACCTCGAGCCCCGCTGCGTGGTGACCGAGCACGCCGCGCCGCTGCCTCCCATTCCCGCGCAGGTTTCCGTGCGAGGATGAAGTCCAAGACGGGGCGCAAGGTGCTCAAGGCGCGGCGTGCGAGGGGGCGCAAGGTGCTCGTGACCACGTCGACGCAGTACTCGAAGCAGAAGGGCAACAAGACCCAGTAAGTGCGACAATGCGGACCCCCACCGCCGTGGGCTCCGTCGGTGCTCACACAAGACAACTGCTGCCGAAGCGGTGCACATATCTCCCGAACCCAGGACGAACGCGCTCCAGGATCTGCTTGTGATCCGGCGCTATGCATCCACGCGACCCCGTGCCCACGTCACGCCCGCCGAACCAGTCACGCAGCGCGCAGGCTGCGCCGCCGCTGGCCGCACGCGACGGCCACGACCGCCTAGATGAGGTCGGGCGCCGCACCGTCGTCGGCGCTCACGCCGGCGCGGCCCGCGTGCCCGCTGCCTGAGGCGATGCTCCGCAGCGCCGCCGCGGCGCCCTTGCTCGTGCCGTCCACCAGCCGCCCGAACGCCGAATCCGGGCGCTGCAGCAGCGCGCCGGGCCGGTCCATCTCTAGGATCTCCCCCTGCGGACCCAGCGGGCCGGCGCGATCGGTCAGACCCGGGCGCGCAAACACGAGATGCACCATCGGCAGAGGTTGAGCAGCGGCGCACGCGCACCCGCTCGAGAAGCATGATGCGGTCCGCGTCGATGATGGTGTGCAGCCGGTGCGCGATGGTGAGCACGGTGCAGTCCACGAACGCCGTCCGGATGGTGTCCTGGATGACGCTGTCCGTGGCGTTGTCGACGTTGGACGTGGCCTCGTCCAGGAGCAGGATGCGGGCCTTGCGCAGCAGCGCGCGCGCCATGCACAGCAGCTGCCGCTGCCCGACGCTCATGTTGGTGCCGCCCTCGGACACGGGCGCGTCCAGGCCTCCGTCCGACGCCGACACTGCAGTACAACAACACCATGCCGCTCGATAACCGAACCAACCTACCGAACAAAGCGATGCAGTCAACCAGGGCACGTCTCCCTTTCGGGCGGCAGGAGGTCAAGTCAAGTCAAATCAAGCCAAGCCCAGTCAAGGCAGGGGGGCGTCGTCCGCACCGAAGTCCGCGAGGTGTGCGCGCCGCAAAGCCTCCCAGATGTCCCTGTCGTTCTCGACGGCGCCGAACGGGTCCAGGTTCGACCGGTACGTGCCCGAGAAGATGACCGGGTCCTGCGGCACGAGCGCCATCTTGCTCCGCAGGTCGAACAGCCCGATCGACTGCACGTCGACCCCGTCGATCATGAGACTCCCCCCGCACGGCTCGACGATGCGGAACATCGCGAGCATCAGCGTCGACTTCCCGCACCCCGTCCGCCCGCACACGCCGATCTTCTCCTTCGCCGCGATGTCGAAGCTCAGGCCCTTGAGCACCAGCCCCAGCTCCTTGCGGTACCGCACCTGCAGCCCCTTCGCGACGACGGCGCCGGCGTGCGGCCACGTCGCGGGCGGGCGGCTGGTCTCGATGACCTCCGGGGCCTCGAGCTCCTCGTCGTCGTACTCGAAGAGGCGCTCGACGGCGTTCATGTTGACCTCGAGGTCGGTCGCGACGCGGACGAGCCACGCGAGGGTGCCGGTGAGGTTGAGGGCGGAGGAGATGACGAGGCCGACGAGGGCCGAGTTCTTCGGCTGGATAGCGACGACGGCGAGCGTCGCCGCGTACACCACGCCGTGGCCCAGGGATTCGAGCCGCACAGAGAGATACCGGTTCGAGGATGTCTGCGGCCACGAGGCCCTGACCGAGCGGGCGAGGAGGCGGAGGTTCGTGTCCAGGAACGCCGGCTGCCGGAAGAAGGCGCGAATCGTCGTGATGCCCTCGAGCGTCTCCTTGAAGTGGCCGAAAATCGGGGACGTGGCGATCGAGTCCAAGCGCTGCAGGGAGGGAAGCGAACTTTCTCAGGCATCGGACCGCGCGACGTGGCCGCTGTTGCAGAGCAGAACAACAGCATTGCAGTGGGGTCGCACCTTGACTTCCCGCGACGTGCGCAGGTATATTTTCTGGATGTGCAGGTACACAGCTCCGAGGAGGAAGATCGCGACGATGACGACGGGCGAGATGCCGATCATGACGGCGAAGGCCCCGAGCACGGACACGCCGAACGTCACGAGCGACGACACGCTGTACGCCAGCTGCGAGTCCACGGCCTCCAGGTCCTTCGTGAACCGGTTGATCAGGCGCCCGGAGGGCTGCGAGTCGAAGAACGACATCGGGAAGCGCGCGACGCGCTCCAGGAGGTGGTTGTGCAGGTTTCGCGACGCGTTGTTCGAACCCCACGCGATCGCGACCGACCGCGGCGCCGCGATGCCAATGACTGCAAACCCGATGATCGCGTAGATGAGGAGATAGCGCTTGGAGTCTAACGGCGCCTGCGAGACAGTGGGGAGGGCGGAGAGCGAGGTGAGGGCTGGCACGCGTTCGATGCGAGTCGCTCGACCGGCGCAGGGGGCGCGCGGGAGGTGAGTGTGACGCGCACCTCGCCCGCGTCGACGCTCGTCGATGACTCGAGGGTGTCGTTGGCCCAGTCTGACAGCCAGAACTGCTGCGCGAGCTGCGTGCCGCGCTCCGCGAGCGCCAGCGCGATTGTGAGCAGCGGGAATACCAGCGCGGGGCCCCACGCCAGGAGATACTGCGCGTACACCGTGCGCTTCACCGAGCCCTTGCTGCGCGCCTCCGCGCGCGTCAGCCGTCCGTCCGCGCCGTCCGCGCCCCCCGTCTTCTCCGCGCGCTTCTTCAGCACGCGCGCCGACAGCTCGCGCCTGTTGAGCTTTTCGCCGGCGCTCTGGCCGCCCGCACCGCGCTCCTGCGGCGTCTCGGCCTCGTGGTCCTCGTGCTTGCTCTCGTTCTCGAACAGCGCGAACTTCACGCCCCTGTTGATGAGGTCGCGGTAGGTGCCTGTGTGCGTCACGCGGCCCCCCTCCATGACCACGATCATGTCCGCACCCTTGAGGTACTGCAGCTGGTGCGTCACCAGGATGCGCGTCTTCCCCGCCAGGTACCCCCGGATGCACTTCTCAAAGATGTGCGTGCCAACGTGCGCGTCCACGGCGCTCAGCGGGTCGTCCTGCGCCCACGGGACAGACCGGTCCAGTGAGGCTGCGAGCTCCGCAGTGCTCGCGACAAAGCAGGAATCGATGCAGGAGTAAAATGTGCATGGCGCATGTGTGCTGTCACGCGGAAGAGTGTTGCGACGCTCCGCAGTGCTCGCGGCAGGCCTCACCAGCAGGAACGTCTCCGCCTCCGAGTACGCGGCGCGCGCGAGCGCTATCCGGTGGCGCTGCCCGCCCGACAGATTGATCCCCTTCTCGCCGATCTCCGTCAAGTCGCCCGCCGGCAACACGTCCAGGTCCGGCATCATCGCGCACGCCTCCAGCACCTCCGCGTACCTCTCCTCGTCCACGCGCCCCCCCGCCAGCCCGCCAGGCCCCGCCATCAGCACGTTCTCGCGCAGGCTCATGTTCTGAATCCAAGGGTCCTGTGCAGTATACGCCACTGACTGGCCCCGCACGCCCGCGCGGCCCTGCGCGCGCTCCATCTCCCCAAGCAGCGCGTACAGCAGCGACGACTTGCCGCTCCCGACCTGCCCCACGACCATGACCAGGTCCCCGCGTTGCACCTTCAAGTCTGCCACGTCCAACGTGAACGCATTGCCCCTCTGGGACGCGCCCGGCGTCGGGGCGCGCGCCGCGTCGTCCTTGCGCGCCACAGCCGCCGACGCAGGCTCCGGGACGGTCGGCCACCGGAAGACGGCGTTTTTGAACGACGCGGCGACGCTGGGGTCGTCGATGCACGCGGGGCAGGAGGGCGGCGGCGGCGGAGGGAGGGGGGCGTCCTCGTCGATCGTGGGGGGCGGCGGCGCGCGGCCGCGGGCGCGCTGCTCGTCGCAGCCGCGCACGGCGAGCTCCTCCGCGCCCAGGAACTCCTGCACGGTGGTTGCAAACCAGGAGTCGGGTTTTGGCGACTGCCTCGCACGAAACTTGATATCAGGCTGTACCGACGCGTGTGGTGACTGGAGACGGAGCGTGCGGTGGGTACCTGCATCCTCCGCAGCGCCACGGTGGCGTTGATGAGGTTGTTGATCTGATTCGGGAGAACCTGGATGGGAAATCTCAATTGGTTGAAGAGCGCGAGGGCGGGGAACGCGATGTCCGCGGTGAGCTCGTTCCCGCGCATGATGTAGACCGCGAACGTGACGATCGAGACCAGGATCGGCGCGGAGAGCGAGATGATGGTGTTTATCAGCGACGTCATGTTCGACTTGAACAAACTGGCCAGCTCCTGCGCGCGCAGCGCCCGGATGCGGTCGACGTACGGGCCCTCCCACGCGTACAGCTTGATCTGCTTGATCCCTGCATCCGGCGCAACACAACACAGAGAACGCGCGTCGAGCGGGGTCCAACGCAATGGCTGCGTCGCAGGCCGCGGCATGCTTCCGGACGGCAGTGCGTGGGCAGGACGTTGGCGTGCGGGCGACGCTTGTAGGCGGGGGTCCAGGCAGGACAGAACGCGCGGTCTGCCTGCGCACCGGTGATGACTTCGGTGACGAGCTTCACCCGCCTGTCGGTCTGTTTCACGAGCTCGGCGCGGATCTTCACGAGCCGCTTGCCGACGAGGATGTTGAGCGGGATCACCGCGACCGTCGACAGCAGCCCCGCGAGCGCCGGCACGGGCGTCACGATGCGCGCCAGCAGCGTCGTAATGAGGACGATCTGGAGGGGGCCAGACCACAGCATGTGCAGGTACCTGCAGCGCGGGTGAAGGACGACACGCGCTGGATCGTCGTGCTCCGGGTGGAGCGGGTGCGTCTGGCGCGGGGTGCAGCGGCCGCGCGAAAAAGATCTGATCGTTTTTGGGGGGGTGTTGATGGCTCAGGGACTCACGTGGGCAGGCTCCAGATCTTCTGCGCGTCGTTTGACTGCAGGTTGACGATGCGGCCCGTGC
This sequence comes from Pedinophyceae sp. YPF-701, assembly GCA_916048055.1. Taxonomy (NCBI): domain Eukaryota; kingdom Viridiplantae; phylum Chlorophyta; class Pedinophyceae; species Pedinophyceae sp. YPF-701. The sequence goes on along the minus strand of CAJZHL010000016.1, from coordinate 38,590 downwards.
CGAACGCGGCGCGGACCCCGCCGCTCACGCGCAAGCTGCGATGCGACGTGCGAGCACATCGTGGTGGGGTGAATCGAGGACGGGCGCGGAAGCCCGGCGTGCGCACGGCGGGGCAGCGAGGCACGCCTGGCTCAGCAGTTCCCGAGCGGCGCGCTGCGGGGGGGTTTGCCGCGGTGGCAGCGGCGCACCTTTTTGTGTAGAGGGCGTGGACGAGGGCGACTTTGGTGTGCAGGCCGACGCGGAACACGATGTGGAAGTACCGGTTGATCAGGAGCGTCTGCAGGAGCGTGGCGGCCAGCATCGCGGTCGCGAGGCCCACCACGACGCGCGTCGGACGTTCGTCCTGGATGGCCTTGAGCTCCTGCTGCAGCAGGAACGGCGCGCCGAGGGACACGAAGTCGTTGACGAGCTTGATTGCGCCCGCAGACGCGAACCGGCGACCCCGGAAGGCCAGCAGCCCCCGCGCGATGCGTCCGTACGGGGCTGCGAGGGTGCGCGTGGACGACAGCGCGCGCTCGAACTGCGCGGCGACGGGCGCCGGGGAATCCCAGTGCGCCACGTCCCAGAGGTCCTCCATCTCGAGCGGCTGTGCATAGCCCTTCGCCATGAGGCCGTTCCTGCGACCAACAGAGGGCCACCTTTTCTTCTGGGTGGAATGTGCCGCGCATCGGCGTTGCGGGAGCCGTGAGCACTGCCACGCATCGCCGATCGGATCAACCGACGTGGGGCTTCGCAAGGTGGACAACAAGGCGCAGGAGGCGTCGACGGCGACGCGGCAGGAGGCTGCCGGCACCACTACGGCAACGTTAGGTGCCTGTCGCAGTCCGCGCAGTGCGATGATAGGACAGCGCGTGGGCAGCTCGCAGCACGCACATGTAGAAGAATCCGAGCCGGCTGAGCAGCGAGGCGTCCTCCTCGGGGCACCATCGCGCGCCCTCCCCTTGCTGTGCAGCCCCTGCCACGGGCGGCTTCCTTGACGCCTGTGCGCCCTGCAAGCAATGCGCAGGGCACAACACGTGTCTCGTGGAGGTATCAAGCGCCAGATGACGTCGCGAGATCGCAGGAACGTCGCAGCCTCGTCTCTGCCCCCACAAATTGATCTCTCGCCGCTCGACCGCCGATGGACCGCTTTCCGCGATCGTGCAGCGCTTGAGGGCCACGATCACCAGCAATACCACGCAGTAGCGCGTTCTTTTTCCATCGTCACGCCACAGAGACGCGTGCAGGGCCCACCTGAGGCCCGCCCTGCTCCGTCTCTAGCGCGCTGTACTTCGCACTCGTCGCCATCGCGAGCCTCTACCCGGGCGAAGCAGGCCACAGCGCCCGTGGCGTGGCTCGTGACCCGCTTCGCCGCGGGAAGGGCGCAGGTGGGTCCGTGTGGCTCTCCGAGGTCGCACGCCGCCACAGGTCGCTCGCGGGGTGGTGGTGCACCTGCACACGCATTGTCTGCGCCCCTGGGCGCGGCGCAGGGCGTCAGCAGGCGCACCAAGGAGCACTGCGCGGGCCGTTTGACGTGAGTCTCCCGCAATGAGTCGGACGGGCCGCAGGGGCTCTTGGCGTCCTTAATTTGGACTCAATTCGACGCGTCAAGTGAAAATTGATGATCTACTGCATGGTGAGGTGTCTAGGATTCCTCGTCAGTTTCTACAATGGCGCCCACGGTGCATCTTTCTGAGCAAGCTTCGGGTGCGTGCGTCCTCCCGTTGCGTGCGCACGTTGGGCAAAGCGATGGTGCCACTCGAACACATATGCATGAGACAAACGGAGGGTGCGATGTTTGCGTGTTCATCGACTTCCAGAGCCGAGCTAACCGGCCACGCCCGCTCGACTAGCGAACCGTCGCGGGGCGTACGAAAGAAGCCATTCGCCCAGTCACTGCCGCACACCGGTCGTCTACTTACTCAGAATGCCAAAAATGCGCCAGGACAGCCGTTTGAAACACCCCCATCCCCTGTGTTCGCCCACGCCTTTCGGCTGGTTGCTGCCCGTGCTCAAGCCCCGACACTCGAGCACCTACTGGGTCTCCAGGAAGTAGACCGCGACGCTACAGTCACTCAACATCTCTCAATCTATGTCCGCAGGTCTCGGCACGTCATGGACCCTCTCCGGGCTCGGTCTGACAGCCATTGCCTCGGGGATGACCTCCCTGTCAGGCAGCCTCCGCTGGCCGTCGCCGCTCCCGCTCTTCAAAGCCTTGCGCGGCCAGCAGCCCCCAGTCATCACCCTCGGCCCTGACACCACAAACACCCCCCAAGCACCGTCACACCGGCGCCCCGAGATGCCTGTTCAGGACACACCTCGCCGCAAGCCAGCTCCCCGCCGCTCCCAGCGCGCCGCGCCGTCCGAGCGCGCCGCCGGTCACGACGTACGCCCCGCCCCTGCCCTCAGCGACCTCCGGGCCGCGCGCGCACCCGCCTCGAACGCCGTCCGACGCCGCAGCGGACCGCACCGCGGCCGAGGCGGCGATGCGACTCGACGCCTGCCTGAGGCCCCGCGCACGCCGCTCGCTCGACACGCCCGCCCCGCGGTCGCCCGCCGCCGCTTCTGCTCAGTGTTTCGGCCCGACAGCACGTCCCTGGACTGCGGTGTGCTGTGCAGGCGGCCACGGAAGCCGCAGACCACGCGGGGGCCGGGAGTCTGCAGGTGGCGCGGTGGAAGTGGCAGATCTACTGCCACCCGCTGTACCCGCGGGCGCTGGAGGCGACGGTGGCGTGCCGGAGGGTGTCGGCGTCGCCGGAGGAGGCGCGGCGCCTGGACGAGGAGCGGGCCGCGGCGCTCGAGTTCTGCCAGTCGGACACCGCGCGGCTCGACGCGCAGATGCTCGGGATCCCGAACCCGGAGCTGGACATCAGCATGGTGCGCGGCGCGCGGGCACGCCTGCTGCTGGGTCGCCCGTAGAATTATCAGTTCAAACTCGTTCAAACTCGTCTCCCTCCCCCGCGATCGCAGGCACAGTGGTGCCACGCCCTCGACGGCCTCCGCATGGAGCTCGAGGCCGCCGCGGGCGCCCGCGAACAGGAAATCAAGGACATCGAGCAACACCTGAACAACGTCCTGTGTGGGAACTTCGAGCGCGACCCCGCCGCCGTCCCGCTCAACCCGAACGCCCTCACCGCCCCGCAGCGCACGGCCGCGATCGCCGCCGCCTGCGACCGGACCGAGGAGGCCGCGCAGCGCGTCGCCGCGCATGTGCAGAGCAACACGTGGACTGCGTCCGAGCAGGGCGCCGGCGAGACTCCGGCACCGGCGCCGACGCCGGAGACGAGCACACCGCCGGCCTCGGAGCGCAGGAAGCGGTCCCGCGAGGCCGCGGCGAGCGACGACAGCGACCGGTCGTCGGACAGCAACAGCAGCGCGCTGCACCGGTGCGCGCAGCGCCTGAAGGCCGAGCAGCCGGACGCGATCCTGGACCTCGCGAGGCGGCTGTCGTCGCAGAAGAAGAGTTCGAAGCTGCCCGACGCGGCCACAGTCGTGCTGAAGGAGTACTGGGACGAGCACTTCGCGTGGCCGTACCCGAGCGAGGCAGAGAAGGACTCGCTGGCGGAGCAGGCGGGGATCAAGCCGGACCAGGTCGGGTACTGGTTCGTCAACCAGCGCAAGCGGCACTGGCTGTCGTTGTTCCCGGGGCGCGCGGCGCCCACGTCTCGGGAGGCCGCCTTCAAGCACCTCGCCGCGAAGGGCGTGATCGACAGCACGGGGGCGCGCAGGGAGTGAGGGCGCGCGGCCGTGATGCACAGCGGTGCGCGTCCGCGCGTCTGTCAGAGGAAGAAGACGACGCAACAGAACGCGCGCAATACGCTCCAGGGCGTCGCGCTCGCTCTGACGTGGTCGTGACAGCGCCGCCGGGTGCGCTCGACGAGAGTTCTGCCGGGCGGTAGTGAGAAAGAGCGCCCCTTTCCCCCTTGTTGGGGCTTCAACATGTCTCTGCCTTCCATCGTGTGATGAGTAATATATGCTCGTCCTGTTGGTGACCTCCGGGCCTGCTCTTCGTTCGACGTACGACCCAGTACGATGCAGCGCGGCGTGCTCGTGCCCGCATCGCCGCGCGTAAGACACGCTGGCCTCGCGACCGCCGCGAAATGCGCGATCTTGCCAACAACTCGCGCCCACCCGGCCGTTCGCTGCTGCCACCATCATCCGAGACGAGTCTCACTCCACTCGACGAACGACACGATCATGGCCATGCTCGAGACCGACCCTCGGCCCAGAATGACGCCTCAGTGTCCGTGAAGTCGCGGATCCGCAGTGCGACGTCCAGTCAGGCACCCTGGTGCGGGCTCAGCACGGCCGCCCGGGGCGCCCGCTTGGCAGCAAGACGGCTGCCCGCTGCACGCCGCGAGCACTCGTGGCTTGCCAGGGCGAGGAACGCGCAGCTTGAGTCCGTCGGGCCGCCTTGAAACGCCAAGATGGCCAGCGAGGAGGAGAATGCGGCGGTCGACCCCATCGTGATCGACATCGGTTCGGGGACGGTCAAGGCCGGGATCTCAGGCTATGAGCAGCACCAGCTGATCATGCGCACGCTGGTTGCGCGCGAGGCCGGCGCCCCGAAGCTGCTGGTTGGCGGCGACCTCAACAAGGCCGAGGCCAGCAGCGACGTGCACGTCAAGCCCCCGGTCGACGCCGGCGAAATCGTCAACTTCGAGGACGTCGAGGAGATCATGTGCGGACTCTCCCCGACGCCCCTGGCTCCCCGCGCGCGCGTTAGGTAAGCACTGCTCACGTTGTGCCCCGATCCGGACCCTTTCCGCAGCAAGTACTGCATCAAGATGCTCAAGTGCGAGCCCGAGGAAACGCCCGTGCTGGTTCTGGAGAGCCCGACGTGCTCCAAGGCCGAGCGGGCGGCCTTGGCGCGCATCCTCTTGGAGAAGCTGGGCGTGCCGAAGATCCTGACGTCCTCGTCGGGCAAGCTCGCGCTCTTCGGCGCCGGCGCCATGACAGGTGAGTTCCACACGTTCCCCCACGGGCGCCCGCCCGGTCCCCGCTCGCTCCCTGCGCGCCCCCATGCCTCAACTACCATACGTGCGCGGTGCGTCACGCAGGCGTCGTCGTGTCCGTGGGCCACGGCGTCACGCACGTCACTCCGGTGCTCGACGGCAACGTCGTGGTCGACGCGGTGCAGCGGCTGCCCCTCGGCGGGCGCGACATCACCCTGCAGATCCAGGAGGCCCACGGCGGCGACGAGATGCCCTTCCACGTGGCGAACCGCGTCAAGGAGCACGTCGCGTACGTCGCGGACGACTTCGAGGAGGAGTCGGGGAAGGAGTTCGAGGAGCGCGCGCTCCTCAACCTCGAGCACGAGGAGGACGGCATCATCAAGTGCGCCCCCGCGTCCACTGCTGCCACCGCGCGGACCGCCTAAGGGCTCAGACGCCCTCGCGTACGAGGGAACGGCGCGGGCGCCGTTTGGTCTGAGCTCCGTCGGCCCTCAGCGCCCCCTGTCCGTTGTGCGTTGCCTGGTGTTGCAAGTGCTCCGCGCCAGGCCCGTTACGGCCATCGGAGGCGCCGTGCGTCCGCCCGTTCGAGCCGCTCGAGGCCGGCCGCCCGCCGAGACGCGCCGGAGCGACCCGAGCGCAACGCCCGCAGGTACGGGCCGGAGTGCTTCCGCGCGCCGGAGATCCTCTTCGACCCCTCGCTCGCGGGGCTCGATGCGCGCGGCGTCCACGAGCTGGTCTTCGAGGCCATCCGGAAGTGTCCCGCGGAACGCCGTGCGGAGCTGTACAGCGCGATCCTGCTGACCGGCGGCACCACGCTGCTGAAGAACTTCCCGGAGCGGCTCCAGATGGAAGTCAGGTGCGACGCCTGCGATGTGCGCGGGAGCGGCGGGCGAGCGGGGTCCCATCGAGTCCGTGGAATCTCGATTGATGATTTGTCAAATCACAATGTGTCTTGCAGGAATCTGGCGCCCGAGGGTTCCGCCGAGGACGTGGCCGTCGTCGCGCCGGATGACAGGCAGCACAGTGCGTGGGTGGGCGGCTCGGTGCTCTGCGGGCTCGGCTCCGTTGCGAGCGCCTGGCTGACGAAGGAAGAGTACGACGCAGACGGCGAGGCCGCGGTCGAGCAGAAGCTCCCGTTCTGAGTCACGGTAGCGCGTGCCACGTGCTACCGCGTGCACGACTCGCAGACAGCGGCACCCGGCCGCGTCTGTACTGCCTTGATGTTTTAATTCGCCTTTGAATCCACAGGATGCGTCGGAGCGGAGAGGGCGGGCGCAGACCTGCTTTCACACTCCGGAACACGCACCTCATGCGCGAGATATTCGCCGAGCATGCTCGTCCCCCCGCGATCACTTGAAAGCGCGCGTTGCACACCAACAATGGGCCGGACGTGCCCACCGTGACCCGCACGCAGCACATGCGACCTGTGACCCGCCTCGGCTCCTGTCGAGAGCACCTGCCGCCCGCGGACGGCTCGCGCGTCGCTATCGTCGGGCGAGCGCCGGTCAGGTCGGTGTGGTTTCCCCCCCCAACACACAGTCTGCTTGCGGGGCGCAGTCTGGACAGGTTGCTCTCGCGGCCGCGGCGCGCCCCGCTGCAAGGACGATCACAAGGGCGTGCCGACGGCGTGCGCGTGACTGCGCCGGCATCAGCGCTGACAGCGGACGCGGCAACGCGTGCAAGAGCAGGGACGATGTTGCGCCACCCCGACCGCGCTGCCGGCTATCGAAGACCAGCTCAAGGACATCGACGCGCGCAGTGTCCTCGCGCTGGTCTTCGAGGTCGTCTGCACGTGCTCTGCGCACGGCCAGTACCAGCTGTTCGGCCTTGTTGTGTTGTCGGGTGCGCGACGATCATCACGGGGCCTCCGGAGCGCTTGAAGGCAGAGACGAGGTACGCTGGCGTCCGGCCCGCGAGATCGAGTGCTCTCCGTGGCGCATCCGGGGCGCGAGCGGCCGCGGCGCGGCGGCGGTGACGTGGCCATGAGAGGGCACAAACGCACACCCTTGCTGTGTCGAACCTCGGACGCGTCCCACCCCCGGGGGCGACGGACCACGCGAGGGGCCATGGCGCCGGGCACCGCTGGGCGTGGGCCAGTCGGGGCGCGTCGGCGCCGACCAAGTTGACGTCGTTCCGTGAGAGTCTTCGAACCAGCTCTTTTGGGCATCGCTCACAGGTGTCGTTTGTTGTTGGTTCCGTCGACGTACGAGACCCTCGTGGAGATCGAGCGACGGAGAAGCGCGAGAACGTTGACGTCGTTCCCAGCCGGACCGTTCCTTGACGCCGTGGGCCCCGGCGCCGCGTTTCGTCCTCGCCAGCGACTGCGGCATCGCGGACTCCGATGGTGAAGAATCAGAAGGCCATGGCGCGGCGGGGGGTGGCGCCGTTCGGTCGCGGGGACGTGCTCGGGCGAGGGAGGTACATCATAGAGCGGGAGCTCAACCGGGGCGGCACTGCCGTCGTGTACCAGGTGGGTGTACAAAGTGTCGTCACACTGCCAACCTACCTGTTGGGTGGAACCCCAGCTACACCTCCGCGTCCGGTATGACGGCACCGGCTCTACTCTCGCGATCGGCGCCGCCAGCGACGCGTTTGCACATTCCACGCGCCTTACTGTACTGTACGGTGGCTTCGGGGCGTTCGGCAACGACATCATGTTGCGAGGTGCGTGCAGGCGTTCAATGCGAGCACGGGCGATGCGGTGGCGATCAAGGTGCTGAACGCGCGGGAGGGGAAGATGGCGGCGCCGGTGCACGTGGTGTCGCGGGAGGTCACGTACGCGTCCAGCATCGAGCACGAGCGCATCGTGCGGCTACTGGACGTGTTCGCGGAAGGCAAGCGACCCACTCGAGACGCAACCATGATCTTCAATCTCGTTCCCTCGACGTGGTGTTTGTTCGCGAGCTTTGGTGTCAACAGCTCAGAAAAAGACACAATAGCAACAGCACCATCACGCGAGCGCAACCGAGACACATCGAGGACGACGTTCAGCGCGAATTTCACGCTCAACGCGCGAGTCCCTCCCGCGCCCGCTGCCCCCCAGGTGTTCAGATGTGCATCGTGTGGGAGCTTGTCGACGGGCCCGACCTGCTGGACCGCCTCAACGCGAACGGCGGGACCATGAGCGAGGCGATGGCCGCGTACTACATCCGCCAGGTGGCCGAGGGCATCGCGGTTCTGCACGCGCGCAAGCTCTGCCACAGGGACCTCAAGCCGGAGAACGTCATGATCGATCGCAGCACGGATCAGGTCAAATTGATTGACTTCGGACTCGCGAAAGGCAGCAACAGCGCGCGCACGCTCGGCGTCGGCACGCCGGACTACCTCGCGCCGGAGCTCGTCCAGCCGAGCGGCAGCGCGGCCGCGACCGTTGCCGCGGCGGTTGCGGCGACGCGGGGCGTCCAGAGCCCGGGGGGCAGCGGCGCCGTCGCGCCGGCGTACGACGCGATGGCCGTCGACCTCTGGGCGCTGGGCGTGATGCTGTACCTGCTCGTGACCGGCGTGTACCCGTTCGAGGACCCACTGAAGCCCAACAACATCGTCGCCACCGTGGCGCGGATCCGCGAAGGTCTGCTTCCCACCAGGCCCCGCCCGTTCCTGCTCGATGCTGCCCTGTCCTGCCCGCCCTATCAGCTCCGCCTGCATCGGCATTCACGACGCCGCGGGCCGCAGTTACTGCCGTTGCACGCGGTGCGGCCGTGCGCGCGGTCGAGGGGTACGTCGCCTCACGTCCTGCCGCCCGCGGCCTCGCCACTGCAGGCCGCATACAGCCGCTCCCCGGCCGCATCAGCGCGGGCTGCCGAGACCTCATCACGCAGCTGCTGCAGCGGGACCCCACCAAGCGGCCGAACATCGCGACAGTCCTCGACAACGCGTGGCTGTGCACCTTCGCGTCCTCCTACGTGTCCTGGCCGCTCCCTGCGTCGGGGAACACCAGCGCCGGGGGCCGCGTCGGCGCGTCGGCGGCCAACGCAAGGCACTGCGCCTCTGCAGGGCCTGCCGAGACGCACGCGGACGGCAGCCGCACGAACAAACGTCATCAGGCTGCGGGACCCGCGGCGCTGCCGCGCGTGGCCCAAGCGGCACGTGAGCCGCAGCCGTTCGAGCCCGTCAGAGCGCCCAAGGCACAGTGCGCTGTGGCGGCACCCCTCTGCGTCGACGCGGGCGGTCCGCCGCCGCTGCAGCCGCCCCTGCCCGCGGGAGCGAAGAAGAGGGGGCTGTTCGCGAGGTGGTTCGGGTAGCTGGCGGGTGGGCGCCGCTGACCCCGTGTGAGAGAGACAAGACCAATGCTGCTAGGTTGCGCGGAACGCGGCATTTTTCGGTTTTGGACGGCTCGATCATGCCTGCTGCTTGCAAGCCAGATATAAGCGCCTGCGCTCGGGCAGAGCCGCTGCGCAGTGCCCTCTGATGCCGCTTGAATGCGGCGTATCATGTGCAAGTCACGTCACGGAAGATTTTACACGATGCACGCTGCTTGGGGCCGCTGCGCGGCACAGTGCGATGACCGCGCCGGGGTAGTTTGTTCGGGTCAGCATGCGTGGAGCGGACGGCGTCCGCCGCAGCGGGCAGCACCTAGGGTGCAGCACGCGCCGGTGCCGACCACCACGCGTTCCCCGGCACGCCCGCCTCCGACGCAAGGGGGGTCTGGCCGTCGCGCAGTGGTGCGGCGGCCGCAAGGCACGTCCTCCGGCCGTGCACGGGGGAGGGGGGGAGTCGGTGGTGTTGAGCAGGAGGACCGCCCTGCCTGGCGAAGTCATCCGACATCGGGGGCCGCTGTTCGGTCGGTGGGGCACGTTGGCGGCAAGCGGAGGACCGCATCCTCTTCTCTGTGAGTGTTGAGGCGCGCCCGTTCGAAAAACTCGGCCTCGCGTGATCCTGAGCACTTACACGGCGAGACATCGTTTCAGATTCCCTAAGCGGAGGACGGCGGCAGTGTCAAGTTGTACGACATACGAGTCGACCGGGACGAGAAGTGCGGGCTGCACGCGGCGGGCGACGGGACCCGGATCACGGTGCACGGACTGCGGTGCGAGGAGAACCAGGCCGCGGGTGCGCTCGCGTCGGACGGCGGGGTCGTCGAGCTGTTTGGGGGCAAGGTGACCGCGAGCGGGGTGCGTCCGGCGGAGGAGGGCGGAATCGCACCGAGGGGGCCGGGCGGGCTGCGGGAGATGTCGCCCGGCATCTGGGCGCGAGGGCGCGGGTCGTTGGCGGTCGCGCATGACGTGGCGATATCTGGGAACGGCGCGGGGGCCTTGGCGCAGGACGCGGGCGGCGTCGAGCTGCTGCGTTGCACCGCGACGAACAACCACATGGGGCTGGAGGTGGAGGGCGCGGAGTCGCACGCGACGGCGAAGGACTCGAAGTTCAACGGGAACATGTTCGTAGGCGTCAACGCGATCGAGGGCGGGAGCGTCAACCTGACAGGGGGCGAGTCTGCCAAGAACATGAACTTGGGTGTGCGCGTTCTCGGCGGGGGCGCGAAGCTGGTTGCCACGGACGTGGACGTACACAGCAACGGCTTAGAAGACTGCCCCAATGTGGGCGTTGGGAGATCTGCATCTGCGGAGCTGACCCGCTGCAGGGTCACCAAGGCCAGCGGCCGGGGGGTGTATTGCAGGGGCCCGGGGACTGTGGTGGTTGCCCGCGACGTGGTGTTCGAGGACAACGAGACGGTTGGCGCCAGCGCAAACGGGCATGCGGAGATCTCGATCACGGGCGGGCGCATGGAGGGCAACAAGGAGGGGTGCCTGGAGGTCAGCGGCGGGGGCCGCATCACCGTTGCGCCCGGTGTGGAGCTGTGCGCCGAGATCAGCACGGGGCGCGTGAGGGACACAGGCTGCATCGACATTAGGTGATGGCTGCCCATGTAACAATTGGGGGGGCTCTACGATCGTTCGTGCGCGTGCTGGCCGTCATATGCGCGGTGGCCGCAGTGCCGCGGCCGCCAGCCCGGCGCGGCCGCCACGTGCGCGTCCAATCCAGTGCCCAACTTGTGCGGCCTCGCTCCGCGCGACGAGAGCCGCGGGTGTGGTCCGGCGGTGGCGACAACGCGCTGCGGGGCTCGCCGTGCGCGGTGCGATGGCCTCCGCGGCGCCACGACCGGCTCATCCCCACACGTGTGCGTCGTGATGCAATCAGAGCCTGCCTGACGACAACACGCGCGTGAGCTAAGTTCGGCGCCGTGCCGGGTCGGTGCGTGGCACAGCACTGTCAGCAGGTCGGTGCCGCCTGCCCACAGCGGCGTGTGGCGCGGTCGGCCGCCTGCGGTTGTGACACGCACGAGTGCTGCTCGCGCCGCGTTCCGACGCCGCCGGGCACGCCAGCCTCGCCGCCGGGACCCGACCCGGCGCGCAGTGGTGCGGCGGCGTCCGCACGTCGTGCCGGCCGTGCACGGGGGGGGAGTCGGTGGTGTTGCTGAGCAGTGGTGCCTGGCGAAGTGATTGGGGGCGCTGTGCGGTCCGCGGGGCACGTTGGCGGCAGGCGTGCGTGTTGACTAGCGTCAGTAGCAGCATCGGCGTCGCGTGCGGCCGTTCTCAGGGCGACATTGACCACATCGTGGCGTTCCGGACGGGAAATCGGGCCTTGCAGGGGGCGCTCGAGGTGTAGAGGTCGTGGGGCAGGATGGCGAGCGCGACCGCGAGAGTGAGCTCCCCATCATTCGCACGCTGTATATTTTCTGAGCGAGCTGCGCGGAACATCCACCTCGCGCGTGGGCGCTCACCGCCGAACGGAGCGGCCACTGCCTCCCCTTCGCTTGCCCCCACGCCGGCCGGCAGGGCGCGCCATCTGGCGCCCGTTGCGCTCGAACGCCGTCCCCTGGCCCGCTGGATGCGCGCCCGGCGCATCCTGGCCGGGTTTCTCACCGAGCGGAGGCTGTACGGCCCGCCCACGGGTGCTCTTTCTGGAGGCATGTACACCCACCGCGGCGCCCCGCCGGGCCCCGAACGGCGCCGTACGGCACGCCAGCGGCCGCAGGAACACCAGAACCACGCCCTGGGCCCCGAACGCGGCCGCCATTTCGCCGCTGCGGCCTCTAGCGACGCGACGAGCGTCCCCTGCAGGCGCATGGCGTGCAACGCGGGCCGTTGCGCACAATACACGCCCCCACGCGGCGTTTTCTCCTCGCCTCTGCGCTCACGCGTGACCGGAGCGTCTCCTGCGCTCCGCCGCGCATCGTATCGGCGCCCCGCCGTCGCGCACGGCCCCGCATTCACCCGTCGCGGCCCCGCCCGCGCTCTGCCCGCAGGAGCGGTACGCCAAGCAGAACGAGGGGGAGCAGCTGCGGCGGGCGTTCGACAAGATAGACAATAAGAAGGACGGGAAGATCGATGCCCAGGAGATCGCGGACCTGTTCAAGGACCTGGGCCACCGCTGCGCCAAGGTGCGACCCGCCCGCGCCAGCGCGCCACGCACGGCCGCTCCAGCGCGGCCGGAGCACCGCGCGCGGCCCCCGCACCGCCCCGCACGCCCCCCGGCGGCCCAGCGCGTGCGCCGCTTGCGGCCTGCGTCGCCCGCGCCCACGCGCGCCCCGCCGCGGCGTTGCCGCGCAGAAGGACATCGAGGACATGATTTGGGAGGTGGACGAGGACTGCGACAAGGCGGTGAACTGGGACGAGTTCCGCGGCATGTATTACCGGTGCCGCGAGGACAAGACGGGGTTCGAGCCGCGGCGCCTCTACAACGTGGTCGAGTTCCTCATCAACGACAAGGACGGCTCGGGCGACGTGTCCGTCGAGGAGGCCCAGCAGATCATGTACCTGCGCTACGGGCGGCAGGCGCTCGACCAGATGCTCACCGAGCTGTTCGGGACCGCGGACATCCACTCGGGGAAGAAGCTCAGCCTCTCCGAGTTCCTCCACGCCCTCCACGTCTCCCAGATCAAGTTCCTGTCGAACCGACGCAACAAGGCCGCCAAGTAGTGGCCGCGTACGCGCGCGGGCGCCGTGCCGCGCGGGCGCGGTGCCGCGCGCGAGGCCCGCGCGCGTGTGTGATCCGCGCCACCACCGCGCTCCGCGCCGTCCCTGCGAGCCCCTCCGCCGCGGCCGCCGCGCCCGGCGCGCCGATCCCACGGCCCAGCATGCACGTCGCGAGTTGCCACCCCGCATGTGGCGCGTCGCCCGCGGTCGCTGGCCGGCAGCGCACCCTGTGCGACCGCGCCGCGGACGCGCCGAGGCCGTCGCGCGATCGGATCGCGGTGTCTGTCCCAGGGCCGATCGCCGCGGTGTGTATGTGTGCCCTCACATGTGGTCTGGGCACGCGGGCTTCCGTTCGGGGCGCGCCCGAGGCGCTCGACGGGGTCTGGCGGTATGTTTGCTGCGCGAGGAGCGCGGAGGGGCGGATCCAAGGCCGGGAGGCGCGGCGGAGGCGCCGCGGCGCATGTGGCGACATTCGGTGCGGCATGCGGGGCGGTCGCTCGCGCCGCGCGCCCCGGCGGCGCGGCCGCCGGTGGGCGCGGCATGCGGCGCGTCGCCTGCGGGGTATTCCCGTCCGCGGGGCCGCGTCGGGCGCGGCCCTACGCAGGTGGAGGCCTCGGGGGCGTCCCAAATGGCAGTCCCCCAGGCATGCTCGGCACTTGGGCGCCGCGCAGCGCACTCGCCCTTCACTTTCTGGGTCTAAGCGTCCTCGTTCGCTTCATTCACAGTAAGCTTTCAATATGCGTGAGGTTATCTCCATCCACATCGGCCAGGCCGGCATCCAGGTGCGTGCCCCTGCCCATGCCGACCACCTTGCCCGCCGCGGCGCCCCCCGCGCGCCCCCGCGCACCGCGCGCGCGAAACCTCGCTCGTACGAACGCATTTTCGCGGGGCCTGCGCGCGCGAGCGCCTCCCGGGCCTCGCGCGCGGCCCGCGGGCCACCTCGCCATTTTTGGCTCGTCCCGCGCTTGAATCCCGCGCGGCCTCCCGGGCGCGCCCCCGCCCCCCGCGCGCCGCTCCCCGGCCTATTTTAATCCCCACGACCGCTTCGCGGCGCGCTGACCTCGCCTCCGCCCCCCGTCGCGCCGGCTCGGCCTGCAGGTGGGCAATGCCTGCTGGGAGCTCTACTGCCTGGAGCACGGCATCCAGCCCGATGGCCAGATGCCTTCCGACAAGACCATCGGCGGTGGCGACGACGCGTTCAACACCTTCTTCTCGGAGACGGGTGCTGGCAAGCACGTCCCGCGCTGCGTGTTCCTCGACCTCGAGCCGACCGTGATCGACGAGGTCCGCACGGGCACCTACCGCCAGCTGTTCCACCCGGAGCAGCTCATCTCCGGCAAGGAGGACGCCGCGAACAACTTCGCCCGTGGCCACTACACCATCGGCAAGGAGATCGTGGACCTCTGCCTGGACCGCATCCGCAAGCTCGCCGACAACTGCACTGGGCTCCAGGGCTTCCTGGTGTTCAACGCCGTCGGCGGCGGCACCGGCTCCGGCCTCGGCTCGCTCCTCCTCGAGCGCCTGTCGGTCGACTACGGCAAGAAGTCCAAGTGCGCCCCCGACACCCCCCCTCCCGCGCCCCCTCCGCCCGCTCCCGCCGCCTCCCGATCTCCCCGTCCGCTCACGACCGCGCGCGCGCACCCCCGCGCCGCGCCGGGCCCGCGCGACGGGGCGGCTGCCCTCACGCCTGTTGACACGTGCCGACCCGCCCCGCTCCCCGCCCGCCCGCCCCCCGCAGGCTCGGCTTCACCGTGTACCCGTCGCCCCAGGTGTCGACGGCGGTCGTCGAGCCGTACAACTCGGTGCTGTCGACGCACTCGCTGCTGGAGCACACGGACGTCGCCGTGATGCTCGACAACGAGGCCATCTACGACATCTGCCGCCGCTCGCTGGACATTGAGCGCCCGACGTACACGAACCTGAACCGCCTGATCGCCCAGGTGATCTCGTCGCTGACGGCGTCGCTCCGGTTCGACGGCGCGCTCAACGTGGACGTGACGGAGTTCCAGACCAACCTGGTGCCGTACCCGCGCATCCACTTCATGCTCTCGTCGTACGCCCCGGTCATCTCGGCCGAGAAGGCCTACCACGAGCAGCTGTCGGTGGCCGAGATCACGAACGCCGCCTTCGAGCCCGCCTCGATGATGGCCAAGTGCGACCCGCGCCACGGCAAGTACATGGCGTGCTGCCTGATGTACCGCGGCGACGTGGTGCCCAAGGACGTGAACGCCGCCGTCGCGACGATCAAGACCAAGCGCACCATCCAGTTCGTCGACTGGTGCCCCACGGGCTTCAAGTGCGGCATCAACTACCAGCCGCCCACGGTCGTGCCCGGCGGCGACCTCGCCAAGGTGCAGCGCGCCGTGTGCATGATCTCGAACTCGACCGCCATCGCCGAGGTCTTCTCGCGCCTGGACCACAAGTTCGACCTGATGTACGCCAAGCGCGCCTTCGTGCACTGGTACGTCGGCGAGGGCATGGAGGAGGGCGAGTTCTCCGAGGCCCGCGAGGACCTCGCGGCCCTCGAGAAGGACTACGAGGAGGTCGGCGCCGAGTCGGCCGAGGGCGAGGGTGAGGAGGAGGGCGAGGAGTACTAAGCGCACTCCCCCCCCCGCCGCCCGTGACCGCCGCGACCTCGTGACCGGTGGCATGGAGACCCACGCCTAGTCCGCAGCTGGCGGCGCCGTCGGCCCCGCGGCACGGCCGTCGCGGCACGTCGCTGACTCTGTTTGGCGGCGTCGCTTCGGCGGCTGGGGCCGGACACGACCTGCTGCCCCCTTGCTGGGCGAGGGCTCGTGTGGGCCGGCGCGTCCCAGCGCACGGTGGTAGAGACTAGCTGCCGCCGCGTTCCCGGGTCTCCCGGGGACGTCGCGCATGTGAACTCTTCCCCGTGAACTCCTTCTCGTCTCCAACATGTGTCACTTTGCTTGCTGCCGTCAACACGCCGCAGCGGGGTCTGGGCCGCGGCCGCTTGCACTCAGCGGGCGCGGGTGCGCCGCCGACTCGATCGTGTGCGGGCGTGGACGGTGTCTAGCATGTTGCGCACCACCCGTGTCTCAGCGAGATAGGTGAACGGTTGCGCCTCGCGCGGGTTTCTGCATGAATGCGTCACATCCGGCTGCGCAGGGGCGCGCACCCGCGCCTCGATCCTACCGCTGCCGGGCACCACTCCCCCCCCGTTCGTGCATGTCCATGATGCCTAGTACCCCAAAGACGCAGCTGCGTCATGCTGTCGTGGCGTCAAGGACGATGATGTCTTCGTCAGCTGCCTCGGTGGCTCCAGCGGGCGGCGCGGCGGGCGACGCTGCGGGCGGCGCTGCGGGCGACGCGCGTGGCGCTGGCCTGACTGCTGCCCCGGCGGGGCTGACCGGCGGCGTAGCAGCGGGCGTGCTCGCCGACGCGACGCCAGCAGCAGGACGCCCGGCAGCGCCTGCGGCCTGCGCGGCCTGCTGCTGCGCGGCCTGCCACATCTGCTGCATGTGGAGCAGTTGCTGCCGCGCCGCCGGCGGCACCGCCTGGCCCATCGCCTCCATCTGCTGCACCTGCTGCATCATCGCCATCATCTGCTGGTGCAGCATCCCCAATTGCAGATGGAACATCTGCATCTGATGTGGACTCTGCTGCCCCGTCACCGGGCGCCACTGCTGTGCCTGTGGCCCCTGTCCCGGCCGCGCAGGTTGCTGCGCCTGCTGCAAACGCATCCGCAACATGTCCTGCATCTGTTTCTGTTGCGCCGGCGTCATATGCTGCATCTGCTGCGTCATCATCTGTTGTGCCATCATCTGCACCGTCGCTGCGCCCGGCCTTTGCGTTCCCTGGGGACGCTGCTGGGGCGCCACGTTCTGCGGCGCCGGTCGCCGCGCGGCCTGCTTGGGCGCCGGCCGCTTCTGCTTCTGTTGCGACATCTCGCGCAGCAGCTGGGCAGCCTGCTCGTCCTCCCCGGCACCCGCTCGCGACGACAGCGCCGCTCCCGTGACCGCCGCCGCGCCGCCGTCGACCTTCCGCGGCGCAGCCGCTCCCTTGTCCGGCGGCGCGGGGGACTTCGCTGGCCCTGGTTGCGTCTGTGTCGTCGGCTTCGCCGGAGCCGCGGTGCCGGCCGACGGCCCTTGCTTGCTGGCCGGCGGCGGGGTCGCTGCCTTCGCCGCGCTCTTGGGCTGCGCGGGCGGCGCTGCGGCGGCCCCAGAGGCGCCCTTGCGGCTCGTGGGGAGCTGCAGGGCCCTCTGCAGGATCCGCTGGCACGACCGCAGGCGCTCCATGTCCATGACGTCGGCCGACATCGCCTCCACCTCCTTCTGCACCTCCGCCAGGGTGGACCGCATCGACCTCGCCACCTCCGGGTCCGTCTCTTCCGCCGCTTTGCGCTTCACCGCTGACAAGAGGCCCTTGACCGTCGTCACGATGTGCTCCACGGCACCGCCGCGACCGCCTGGCGCGGCATTCCGCCCCGCGCCCGTGCCTGCCGCCGGGGGCCCGCTGCTCGGACCAGACACCTTGAGAGCGTTCAGGGTCAGAGCGGCGTCCTCCTCGGGCACCTCCCGCGCCGCCGCCGCGGTCGCCGCAGGCTGGGACTGCGCCGCTTGCTGCTGTGCTGTCTGCTGCCGCGCCGCTTGCTGCAGCATCGCCGCCTGGCTGTATTGCAGCGCGGTAGAGAGGCTCCGAATCTTCGCTTCTAGTGCCTCGGTCTTGGGCTTGTGCTGCCTGGTGAACGCATCGAGTTGCTCCTTCGTTGCGCCCGCATCCTGCATCCTCGTCCACTGCGCCCCGAGCGACTTGTTCATCTCATTGAGCTCGCGCATCAGCCTCTGCAGCTCCAGCGCCACGCCCGCGGGCTGGGTCGCCGCCGAACGCGGCGCCGCGCGCTTCGCAGCCGCCTGCGCTGGCTTTGCGCGGGCCGGCCCGTGCACTGGCCGTTGCGCCGCCGCCGCGGCGTTGGCGCTGTTCGCAGGCACCGCCGAGGTCTTGCTCGGCGGCTGCCCGCGCGCGGGGAGCGGCATCGGCTGCCCGGAGCAGCGCGGGCAGTGCCAAGTGCCCGCGGCGACATCAGGGGGGGTGTTGAGCCTCATACACTGCACGCACACCGCGTTCGAGCACGCCGGCGTGTGGCAGCGCAGCAGCGTCCCGCCGTTCCTGCACACGACGCACACTGCGCTCCACTTCTTGTCCTTCGGCGCGGGACCATGCGGCGCAGAGAAAACACCCCACTGCTCCCTGGCCATGTCGTCCTGCCGCTTCATGATCGCCTTGATCGTGTTTGCGCCGCCCCCGGTCTGCGCCTTCGCCTTCTTCGCCGCCCGCGCCTCCAGCGCCTTCTGCACGCGCTCCCGCCAGCGCGGCTCGATCGAGTCGAACTCCCACTGCAGCTGGGTGCGGACCTTCTCCGCGCGGTCCTCGTCCGGCCCAACCTCGACCGTGTCAAACATGTGCTTCACCATCTTGGCCACGGGCACGATGCGGCCGCGGACGAACTTGCTCTGCATGTTCTGGTTGCGCTGCAGGCTGCCGAGCGCTGCTGCGGGGTCGTCCTTGTAGGTCCGCGCCAGGTCGAACTCGGCGCCCCAGGTCTCGACGTCCTCGTTGCCGATGAACCGCGCGAGCTTCTCCGGCGCCGACATGAGGTCCTGGGTCATCGGGAACCGCTGCTTCTTGGTCAACGCGACGCCGTGTCTGGCGATCGCGCACAGCACGACGGCGTCCGTGCGCCAGAACTCCTTCTCCGCGCGCCCGCCTCCCGTCTGCACGTACACGTCCTTGGGAATCTTGATGCGCTCCGGCGTCAGCTTCTCCCCGTCGGGCTTCGTCACGACCTGTCTGACCGCGTCGGCGGCCTCGGCCAGCGCGAGCTTCTCCGCGGGGGGGGTGTCTTTGGGCTCCGTCGGTCGCGCGAGGAGCTCGCGCGCCGCCGCGCGCATGTTCGCGCGCGCGAGAGCGAGCACGTCCTGGTGCCGGAAGGTCTTGTTCCCTGACTCGTCAGACCCCCCCTTGCCGGACCCCTGCGGCTTGGCGTCGCGCGACAGCTCCCAGAGCTTCCGCACGACCTGCATGCACGCCGCGACCTCGTGCTCCGCCCTGCGGAGCTTCGCGCGCTCCGCCACGCCGGCGACGTTCTCCGCGCCGAACTGCATCATCAAGCGCTCGACGGCCTCCATATCCCGCAGCGCCCACTCGCCGGACTTGTCCTTCGCGCTGGGCGGCGGCTCGTCCTCGTCGCTCGTGTCCCTGGCGTCCGCGAGCCTCTCCTCGTCGTACGTCACCACGCGCCGCTGCCGCGCCGTGCGCGGGCCCTCCAGCGCCAGCAGCTGCTCCTCCTCCCACTTGCGCACCGCGTCCGGGAGCACGCTCTCCCAGTACTCCTTGTTCCCGACGTCCACGTCCGCCGCGAACGTCGCCGTCGAGAAGTGGTTCCCCGCCCGGGACCCGATCTGCCGCTTCTCAGTCTTCTGTTGAAGAATAGCATCGATGTCTGCAGCCATGAACGCCTCGCCGCGGTCCTCCGCGCCCTCCCCGGCGTCCGTGAACGCGTGCACGCCCTCGCGCAGCATCCGCGCGACCTCCGCGGGATCGAGCTTCGCCGCGTCGCTGCTGTTCATCGTGCCCAGGACGGCAGTGTCGAGCCCGAACTTGACGGACGCGATGCGGAACAGCTGCTCCTCGTACGTCGCGCGGCTGAGGAGACGGTAGATGACGACGTCGCGGTCCTGCCCGATGCGGTGGCAGCGCGCCATGGCCTGCAGGTCGTTCTGCGGGTTCCAGTCGCTGTCGTAGATGATGCAGCGGTCCGCGGCGGTGAGCGTGATGCCCTGGCCGCCCGCGCGCGTGGACAGGAGGAAGACGAACTTGTCCGAGTCGGGGGCCATGTAGCGGTCGATCGCGGCCTGCCGCCGCGCGCCCGTCACGTTGCCGTCCACGCGCTCGTACGTCATCCTGCGGACACCGCACGCGAAGACCCTTGCGATTCGCGAAGCGTGGGCCTGACTGGATACACACCACTCGGCAGCGCACGTGCATGCATGCAGAAAGCCGCTGTGGCGCCCTGGCAAGCACACAGGGAGTTGCGATGCGTCTTCGCGCGAGGCTTACCCGGTGAGCGTGAGATAGTACTCGATGATGTCCAGGACCATGGTGAACTGCGAGAATATCAGCACGCGGTGCCCCTCGTCGCGCAGCTTCGGCAGCAGCTTGTGAAGCAGCGCCATCTTGCCCGACGTCGACACCAGCAGCTCGATCTCCGCGCCCCGCTGGCCGTCGCGCAGAATCAGCGTGCCGTCCTTCTCGGCCTCAGGGTGCGGCACGTTCCGCCGCTGCCGGATGTCCTCCTCGAGCCCGTGCTCCAGGAACGGGTGGTTGCAGACCTTGCGGAGCAGCATCACGATGTTATTGAGCTTCGGCCCGGCGCCGCCGCGGCCGCCGCGCGTGGCCTGCATCAGGTCGCTCACGCGCTTCTCGTAGACCATCTTGTAGAACGCCCGCTGCTCCGGCGTCAGCTCCACCCACACCAGGACCTCTTCCTTGGTCGGCAGTTGCTCGACGTCCTCCTTGAGGCGCCGCAGCAGCCGCGGACGCAGGACGCGCTGCAGCGCCGCGACCTGCTCGGACGTCGGGTCCGCCGCGCCGTACTTCTCCGCGAAGTCTTCCCACGACTTGAATTGTTTGGGATCCAAGAGCGCAAGAATGTTGAAGAGCTCCTCGAGGTTGTTCTGGATCGGGGTGCCCGTGAGGAGGAGCGTCCAGGGCGCGTGGATCTGCCGCAGCGCGGCCGCGCGCGTGCTCTTCGCGCTCTTGAGCTGGTGTCCCTCGTCGACAATGATGGCCTCGAACTTCATCTTTTTGAGCAGGTCCCTGTGCCTCACGAGCATCTCGTACGGCAGGAGGACCACGTCGAAGCGCGCGCGGAACACACGGTCCCTGTTGCGCCGCGCCGCTGCCTCGCGCCCGACGACCTTCGCGCTGACCGCGGAAGATGATTGCTTGTACTTGAGCTCGTGCTCGGCGATGATCGGGACGTCGCGGTCGCCCTTGCCGTGCAGAGTCACCACGTACAGCTCCGTCCTGCAGCCGTCGGCGCACGCGCGGAGCAACCGTCGCAAAACGGCATCTTTGCACGCGTAGTCATGCGTAGCCGTGCACTCGCGCGGGGCGTGGCGCTCACCATGCCTCGATCTCGCGCTGCCACTGCTCGAGCATCGACAGCTGGCACACGACCAGGAACGGCCCCGTCACGCGCAGCCGCGTGCGCAGGAACTGCAGCACGGCGATGCTCTGCAGGGTCTTCCCGAGGCCCATCTCGTCGCCGAGGATGCACGAGCGGCCGTGCGCGTAGTTCTGCAGGAGCCAGCGCACGCCGAACCGCTGGTACCCGCGCAGCTTGTTCCCGTTCTTGAAGGCGGGCAGCGCGTCGTCCTGCGGGCTGACAAAGGGCTCCGGGGCGGGCGAGGCCGCGGCGCCGTCGCCCGCCTTCTCCGCCTCCTCCGCCTGCTCGGCCGCCATCTGCTCCTCGATCTCGCCTGGAGTTCGCACCGGGACGGAGCGCACGCACACATCTACCCTCGCACACGCGACGACGCACGCGGGAACCGGCCTGCTAGCGGAGGACGCAGGGCGCGTCGGCGCGACGCACAGAGCGATGCACTCGATGCGGTGCGACTGTTGTTGCCGCTCCGGGTGGTGGTGCGCGCGCACCTTGCCGGGCCATTTTGACCATGATGCTTGCCACCTCGTCCTTGGGCGTGGGGGGCTGCGAGGGGCCCTCGAAGGCCGCCTCGCGCTTCAGGAACGCGCGGATCGCGTCCTCGCTGTCCGCAATGTCCTTCCGCGTCTCCCAAGTACAGCTCCTGCGCATCACCAACCCCAAACAAACACACCGCCCTGTCAGACAGAGCGACACGCGCCAGCCCGACGCAGCAGCACGCGCCCAGCCCCGCGCGAAGCCGCACGCACCCGTACGGCAGGCCCCTCCACTTGACGAGCCACAGCGTGGTCGTGCGCTTCCCGATGGACCCGTCCGCCCTGCGCTTGGCCCGCTTGCGGTGCGTGGTCTTCGCAATGACCCTCTCCACCTCCCGCCACTCCGGGTTGACGCCGTCCTCGGGCCCCCCGTCGTCCTCCTGCGCGTCGCCCCGCTTGGCGAGGAACAAGCGCACGCGCGCAGCCTTGTCCGCGGCCTCGAGGTCGGCTTGCGACACCCACGCACCGCGGCGGAAGGACGTGTCGACGAACTTGACGTAGAACTCGAGGGTGCCCGGGTCGGCCTTGCTCGGCCGGCACGCGTGGAGCGACTCGAGGTACTGCAGCGATATGTGCTCCCCGTTCTGCGCGGGAAGTCCGAACATTGAATATGGATTCTCGACTGATATATGTTGACTCGCTTGGTTTCTCGTGCGACACTTGCAGCCAGGCGGCGAAGCAGTCCACCGCGCGCACGTCACCCGCGGACGTTCGCGTCCGCAACGTGCGAGCGAGGGCCGCGCTGCGCGGGCGCAGGGCTACGACCGTACTCTCCCTCTTGTTGAGGGGAGCGTGGGGCGAGGCGCGCGATTCTCTGCTTCGAACCGGCGCAGCTCACCTGCGACTCGTCGTCCTCGTCGTCCTCGCTGCTCAGCTCCGGCGTCTCCGTGCCGTCCGCGCTCGCGCCCCCCCGCGCCCGTTTGTGCCCCCCCGCCCCTCTCCCAGCCTTCCCGCTCGCCGTCTCCTCCCCGCTGCCCTCTCCGTCGCTGCCGGACGCCATCTCCTCGTCGTCGGACGACTCCACGTACAACGTGGCCCGCTTCCGCGCGGTGCTATTCGACTCCCCCCCCGGCAAGCCCGACCGTGCCTGCGCCCTCATGGCGCGCGTCAGCTTCCTCGGCGGCTCCTCGCTCGCGTCGCTGGGCTGTCCGCCGGAGGAGAAGTCGTCGTCGTCGTCTTCGTCTTCGTCGCCGCTCATGTCTGCGTCGGTGTCGCCCTTCGACGTCACTGGCTCCGCAGCGGCCCCGAGGTCGTCGTCGGAGGTGTCGGGGTCCGCGTAGTTGAGGCGCGACGCTTTCGCGCGGCCCGTGCGGCGCGGCGGCGTGCGCTCGCGTCGCTGTGCCGCGCGGCGCGCAGGGCGGCCCGCGGCGGTCCGCAGCGGCGGCTGTGGCGGCGTCGGAGCGCGCACGTCCTCCTCCTCCGCCTCCGCCGCTTCGTCCTCGGCGCTCTCGCCGCCGGAACCCTCTCCGCCCCCGGCGTCGCTCCCCGACTCACGCCCAGCGGCATCACGCTGCGCGTCGTCGTCGTCGTCGTCGTCGGGGTCCGAAATCTCGATCTCGATCTCCGCCACGGCGTCTTCTGAGCGTCGCCGCTCCCGGACCCCCTCCTTCGGACCCAGCTTCTGTCCGGAGCCCGCAGTGTTGCCCGCGTCGCTGCTCATCGCTACCGGGTCGGGCTGCGTCATGCCGAGGGCCTCTCGGGCGGCGCCTTGAGCTTCGCGCTCTGCAGGCGTGTCGCGCGGGCGGCCGTGTGTCGAGGCGGTGAGCGAGGGAGCGGGTGGGTGGTGTGATGAGTAACGCATCCAATAGAGCGGTTGGCGGGAGAGGGGACGCTTGTCGCACGCCTGAGGGCGTGACGATGGATGAAATCAGTAGCAGAGCACGGCGGGGCCCGAATTTCGCGGAAGCCGTCGTGGCCCTGAGGGTGGCGGGGGACGGCGGAGGGCAACACATGGGGCCAGGCCCGGGTGTGCTGCGCGCGAATCTGAGTAGCTCAATCGCAGCTGGGCTCCAGGTCCCTCAATACGGCGTTCGTGGCGGTGCAGAGCCCCCAGGAGACAAGGGCGGGTGTGCGCGGGCGAGGAGAGTTCCAGGTCTAGAGGTTTTGGCGACGCTACGCCAGCTCTGGGCCCGCGGTCGAAAACGTGATTCTTGCGCGGTGCTGCCGCCTCTCAGAGGATCTGATAGGCTTCTCGGGGCGCGCATGGCAATACATTCCGGGCGAAGCGCTTCTGCGCCAAAGCACCGCCTGCTGTGCTCCTCGCCGCGCAAGCTCCCGTCAGCGCGCAGCTGCACATCCGTACGCGCGCGCAGACGCACCTGTGTCGCTCGCTCGAGCCGGGCCTGCCTGCGTTGTACCCTCAGACCCTGACAGACGTCAGGAGAGGCGTAGTTGACTGCTGGAAACGCCCCGGTGTTCTGGCGCCCTCCGTCGTACGCGGCCCACGCCGGCGAAACGCTGACCAGGACGGGCCACACGCACAGACTACGCCACAGACGAGCTGTTGCGGTCGTCACGCGGCAGAGAAAGCGCCCCTGCAAGCCGCCGGGAGCGAATGCCTCCCAGAGGGACTGCGGCGGGGCCGTCGTGCGAATCACCAACAGAGTTTCTTGGTTGCCAAGGGCTCGTTGCGGCGCACGAGGCGGCTGCGTGCTGCCCCGCCTCCCCGCGAGACTGTGCCCGGGCCGCCGCGCGGCGCGTGCCGATGTGTCCCACGCCCCACACCCCACTCCCCCCCCCCTGAGTCAAGGTGGCGGGCCTGACGTACGTGGGCGCCAGCGACCGCTGCGCGCCGCGTGGGCGCGTGGGCGCGTCCGCCTGCGATGCTGGCCGCTCCTGGAATGACGCGGGAGCCGCGACGGAGCGTTGATGACGGTCGCAACCGCCGCGGTGGTGCGCGTGCAGGGGCAACACCATGCGTGTGAGGGGGGGGCAGGCCATGCGCGCCAGACCGGGGATGTCGGGCCGGGCGCGCGGGCGGTCGGCTGGCGCGGCGCGGAGGTGATTGTGCGGCCTGCCGCGCGCGAGGGGCGGCGTGTGCCGCAGCAGCACTGCGAGGGGGGACTGTCGGGAGGCCCCGCGTATGCGCGCAGAGGCGCGGGCGGCACCGAGGGCGCGCGTGGCGGGTGCATGCTGTCGCTCCAGACTGCCAAGCGAACGAACCGCCCGTCCACTCCTCAGCTACGCGGCAGATACCTGGTGCAAGGGGCGGTGCACGGCCGAGTGGGGTGGGCGGTGGTGTTGCAACGGTCGGCGGGTGCGGTGAGGTGAGAGAGGGTGATCGTATGAGCACGGGCGCGGGGCTGTCTCGGTGCGCCCGGCGGTGACAGCGACGTGCGTGCGCCGTGTGTGGCAACTACCACGGTCCTCCACCTCGGGTGGCCGTGCGGCGTGGTGCGGGGGTGTTTGGGCGCGGCTCGACGTGCGCTGGGACGTGATATCGCGGACGTGCGCGTCAGGCAAGCTGGGCGCTGAGAACATCCTCCCGAGCGCCTGGTTGACGGCTCCCTCCCTTGGCACCAATCTGTTGGGACGCAGGATCGTGAGTCCGCGCGAGCGAGCGTCGAAGGACGGCTCACTGGTAGCCATGGCGGCCGGGTCGTCGGGCGGCGGCGGCGCGGGCCCGTCGCGCCCCGCGAAACGCGCGCGAGTGGACAATGCAGACCTTGCGACGATGTTGCAGCAACAGCAGGAGATGCTGGACGAGATGCGGGCGGAGATCGCCGCCCTCCGCGGCGGTGCAGCTGCGTCCGACGCGCGCGAGCTCACGCTGGACGGCCTGCGGTCGCTGATCGCGTCGAAGGGCCCCGGGGGTGTGGTGGACCTGGGGGGGCGATCGGTGGTGGGGGAGGAGGGGAGCGTGGTGGAGCTGATGCAGGCGGTGGTGGTGCGGAACGGCGTGCTGAGGGGCGTGGCGGTGGAGGTGCGGGCGGGCGCGAGCGGGACGCGGTTGGAGAGGGTGGATGTGGTGCGTGGGGGCGTGAGGAAGGGCGGGGGGGGTGTGGAGGCGCTGGTGCGGGTGAGCGGGGCGCGGGGCGTGCGGATGGTGGAGTGCCGTGTGGACGGGGGCTGCGCGGGGCGGGAGGCTGCAGAGGCGGGGGGCGGCAGCGAGGACGACGAGGAGGGTGGGTGCTGCGGGGTGAAGGCGGAGGGGGGCGCGGAGGTGGGGCTGGAGCGGTGTACGCTCGTGGGAACAGCGGGGACGGGCTGGCGGCGGAGGGGGAGGGGACGGAGGTGCGGGCAGAGGGCGTGGTGTGCGAAAACAACCACGAGTGCGGGGCGTATGCTATAGAGGGCGCGAAGCTGCACGTGAGCGGGCGGCTGTGCAACAACAAGCTGAGCGGCGTGTATGCCAGTAACGGCGGGACGGAGGTGACGGCGGAGGGCGTGGTGTGCGAGGGGAACGGCACGAACGGCGCGGGTGCTGAGGAGGGTGCGAAGCTGCACGTGAGCGGGCGGCTGTGCAACAACAAGTGCTGCGGCGTGATCGCGCGCGGTGAGGGGACGGAGGTGCGGGCGGAGGTCACTGAGTGCGACGGGAACGGCGAGGACGGCGCGTGTGCGGAGGAGGGTGCAAAGCTGCACGTGAGCGGGCGGCTGTGCAACAACAAGTGGTGCGGCGTGTTGGCCGCCGGCGAGGGACGGAGGTGCGGCGGAGGGCGTGGTGTGCGACGGGAACGGCATACACGGCGCGTGTGCGCAGGAGGGTGCGAAGCTGCACGTGAGCGGGCGGCTGTGCAACAACAAGTGTTGCGGCGTGGTGGCCGCCGGCGAGGGGACGGAGGTGCGGTCGGAGGGCGTGGTGTGCGACGAGAACGGCATACACGGCGCGTGTGCGGAGGAGGGTGCGAGGCTGCACGTGAGCGGGCGGCTGTGCAACAACAAGTGCTGGTGGCGTGTTTATGCTCGGCGGCGGGACGGAGGTGCGGGCGGAGGGTGTGGTGAGCGAGGCGAACAGCTTGCACGGCGCGTGTGCGCAGGAGGGTGCGAAGCTGCACGTGAGCGGGCGGCTGTGCAACAACACGCAATGCGGCGTGTTTGCGCTCGGCGGCGGGACGGAGGTGCGGGCGGAGGGTGTGGTGTGCGAGGGGAACGGCATACACGGCGCGTGTGCCGAGAAGGGCGCGAAGCTGCACGTGAGCGGGCGGGTATGCGACAACACACATTGCGGACTCAGTGCCAGCAATACCGACACCAAGATTGAGACGGACGGTGTGGTGTGCGACGGCAACTTCAAGAACGGCGCCGAGGCCAAGGACGGCGCGCGTCTGGTGATCAACCGCGGCTGGATGCACAACAACAAGAAGTACGGGCTGTACGGTGGCGGGCAGGGGACGGTGGTGGAGGTGAGGGGCGTGGAGGCGGAGGGGAACGTAGAGGGCGACGAGGAGGTGGGGGGCGGGGCGCGGCTGACGAGGAGGCGGTAGGCGCCCGGCCCCGCCATGCGCGTCGCTGTTAGCGTTCCGTCAGTGTGGGAGCTCGTGGTACTACCTAGTAGGTAGCAGGCATGACTTCGCTCTGGAGAGCGACGCAGTGCGAGCATCGCAGCTGCCAACAAGACAGCGTCAGCCGAGGGCGCTCTGATCGCTTCACTGGCGGCCGGAGCTCGGAACTTACGTAGACATTGTAACATTATTATGGCATAATGGACATCTGCTGCTATGGGCGGCGGCACGCGGGCGGACGCAGGGCTGCTGCAGGTGCGCGTGTCATCTGTTGCCGCCCTTCAAGTGGCGTGCGGAGACAAGATGGGAGGGGTCGTGCACACACAACCACGGGCGATTGCTTCGATGCAATGCGGGCAGGTTTGCTCGTACAGACCAGACACTGCTCCCGCGCATCAGCCCGTGATATCGCTGTCTGAGAGCAGGCGGTCCGCTCCGCGACGCCCTGGTCGCGGACGCCGTCATGGCAACGCGACAGGCACGCCCAGGGCGACGTCGGTGCCTGACCAGTGTTTTCGAGGCTCGCGTGCAGCAGGCGGTCGGCTGGCGCGGCGCGCTGACTCTGCGGGCTCCCGTCCACGAGCGCGACGGGCCTGTGCTGCTGTCAACTCCCTGTTCTTGTCCAGCGGTGGAACTTCCTATGACAGACGGGGTGTCCCACGTACGCAGCGCGGCGCTCGCAGAGGCGTGGCCGGCGACAACAGCGCGCTCCTGGGGCCGGCTCCGCAACTTCAAGCTGCGCCGCAGCGACTCGGGAGCTACCTGCACGTCAGCGTTCGGGCAGGTACTCGGCCAAGGGGGGCGCGCAAACGGCTGGCCGTGGTGCGGGCATTGACGGGAGTTGTTTGTGGCTGCGGGCCTCCGGGAGGTGAGGTCACGATCAGCACATGCCGCATGGGCGCTGGATGCGGTGTGAGCTCGCGTGACGGCGATGTGCGCTCGACCCGAGGGCCGACCACTGCGTCCAGAGCCTGCGCCGGACGTTCGGCGTCGTGGCGCGGTGACTGGGCCACGGAATGCACGAGGACGTCGGTTGATGATGGGACGATGCGATGCGCAACCAGCAGCCCGCCCAGATCAGCGACCCGCCCAGCACCAGCCCTGTTCTCTGCAGGATCGCAGACGGCCGTTGCAAGCGCGCGTGGAAGGCCGGCGCATCGGCAGGCATGTCGGCGGTCTCCTCGGGCGGCGGCGCAGGCCCGTCACGCCGCGCGAAGCGTGCG
Source organism: Pedinophyceae sp. YPF-701 (assembly GCA_916048055.1). NCBI lineage: Eukaryota > Viridiplantae > Chlorophyta > Pedinophyceae > Pedinophyceae sp. YPF-701. The sequence goes on along the minus strand of CAJZHL010000016.1, from coordinate 10,352 downwards.
CGCGTCAACGGCGGAGACGCGGGGACTGTGTTGGTCAAAGTGGAGGAAGACTGCCGGGAGCCGGTGGACGGGATGCGGGACACGCGGGCGGGGACCGCTGGTTTGTGCGGCGGCGCAGCTGCGGGCGACGCGCGCGAGCTCACGCTGGACGGCCTGCGGTCGCTGATCGCGTCGAAGGGCCCCGGGGGTGTGGTGGACCTGGGGGGGCGATCGGTGGTGGGGGAGGAGGGGAGCGTGGTGGAGCTGATGCAGGCGGTGGTGGTGCGGAACGGCGTGCTGAGGGGCGTGGCGGTGGAGGTGCGGGCGGGCGCGAGCGGGACGCGGTTGGAGAGGGTGGATGTGGTGCGTGGGGGCGTGAGGAAGGGCGGGGGGGGTGTGGAGGCGCTGGTGCGGGTGAGCGGGGCGCGGGGCGTGCGGATGGTGGAGTGCCGTGTGGACGGGGGCTGCGCGGGGCGGGAGGCTGCAGAGGCGGGGGGCGGCAGCGAGGACGAGCTCGCCCTCCTCGAGGAGGGTGGGTGCTGCGGGGTGAAGGCGGAGGGGGGCGCGGAGGTGGGGCTGGAGCGGTGCGTGGTGGTGGGGATGAGCGGGGCCGGGCTGGCGGCGGAGGGGGAGGGGACGGAGGTGCGGGCGGAGAGTATTACGTGCGAGGCGAACGGGTTGCACGGCGCGTGTGCGCAGGAGGGTGCGAAGCTGCACGTGAGCGGGCGGCTGTGCAACAACAAGGAGTGCGGAGTGTCTGCCAATGACGGCGGGACGGAGGTGCGGGCGGAGGGTGTGGTGTGCGAGGAGAACGGGATACACGGCGCGTGTGCACAGGAGGGTGCGAAGCTGCACGTGAGCGGTGGGGAAATGTGCGGCAACAAGGAGAGCGGCGTGTTCGCCAGTCATGGTGGGACGGAGGTGCGGGCGGAGGGTGTGGTGTGCGAGGGGAATGGGCAAGACGGTGCAGCTGCGCAGCATGGTGCGAAGCTGCTCGTGAGCGGGCGGCTGTGCAACAACAAGGAGTGCGGCGTGTTTGCCAGTAACGGCGGGACAGAGGCGCGGGCGGAGGGCGTGGTGTGCAAGGGGAATGGCATGGACGGCGCGCGTGCAGTGGAGGGCGCGAAGCTGCACGTGAGCGGGCGGCTGTGCAACAACGAGGAGTGCGGTGTGTATGGTGAGGGCGAGGGCACGGAGGTGACGGCGGAGGGCGTGGTGTGCGACGAGAACGGGGATGACGGCGCGTGTGCGGTGGAGGGTGCGAAGCTGCACGTGAGCGGGCGGCTGTGCAACAACAAGAACTGCGGCGTGGATGCTGGCAACGCGGTGACGGAGGTGACGGCGGAGGGCGTGGTGTGTGAGGGGAACGGCACCTACGGCGCGGGTGCAGTGAAGGGTGCGAAGCTGCACGTGAGCGGGCGGCTGTGCAACAACGAGAAGTGCGGCTTGTTAGCCAGCGACAAGGGGACGGAGGTGCGGGCGGAGGGCGTGGTGTGCGACGAGAACGGCGAGGACGGAGCGCGTGTGCAGGATGGTGCGCAGCTGCACGTGAGCGGGCGGCTGTGCAACAACACGCAATGCGGCGTGTTTGCGTCTGACGGGGGAACGGAGGTGCGGGCGGAGGGCGTGGTGTGCGACGACAACGAGTGCGGGGCGTGTGCGGAGGAGGGGTCGGCTACTGCGTGGCGAGGCGGCTGTGCAACAACAGGAGTGCAGGTGTACGCCGCCGTCGGTGAACGGAGGTGCGGGCGGAGGGCGTGGTGTGCGATGAAACGGCATACACGGCGCATGTGCGGAGGAGGTGCGAAGCTGCTGCGTGGCGGGCGGCTGTGCAACAACAAGTACTGCGGCGTGGTGGCCGCCGGCGAGGACGGAGGTGCGGGCAAAGGTCACTGAGTGCGAGGGAACGGCACGAGCGGCGCGGGTGCTGTGTAGGGTGCGAAGCTGCACGTGAGCGGGCGGCTGTGCAACAACAAGGAGTGCGGAGTGTACGCCGCCGTCGGTGAGACGGAGGTGCGGGCGGAGGGCGTGGTGTGCGATGGGAACGGCATCGATGGCGCATGTGCCGAGAAGGGCGCGAAGCTGCACGTGAGCGGGCGGCTGTGCAACAACAAGTGCTGCGGCGTGCACGCCGTGGGCGGCGGGACGGAGGTGACGGCGGAGGGCGTGGTGAGCGATGAGAACGGCATCGACGGCGCATGTGCAGAGAAGGGCGCGAGGCTGCACGTGAGCGGGCGGGTATGCGACAACACACATTGCGGACTCCGCGCCAGCCATACCGACACCAAGGTGGAGGCGGACGGTTTGGTGTGCGGCAACAACCTCCAGAACGGCGTCGAGGCCAAGGGCGGCGCGTACGTGGTGATCACTCGCGGCTGGATGCACAACAACAAGCAGTACGGGGTGTACGGTGACGGGCAGGGGACGGTGATAGAGGTGCGGGGCGTTGAGGCGGAGGGGAACGCGGAGGGCGACGAGGAGGCGGGGGGCGGGGCGCGGCTGACGAGGAGGCGGTATGCGGCCCCGGCATGCGCGTCGCTGGCAGCACGTCGAGTATCAATGCTTCCCAGAGTTCCGATGTTGTGAGTGCGTCGCGTCGCTTGCAGGGATGATTCTGGCCGCAGCCGCGGATGCATGTGAGCGTCGCAGCTGTCAAGCGAGGCAGCAGCCCATGAGCTGAGCGTGCATTTCGCGCTTCGGGGCTTTAAGATCACCGTCAATGTCATTATCGAACACAAGGAAATGACGACGGAAACGCATCGACTGTCGCGGACGGGGACCCGCGAGCACGCGTGTCGCCGAAGCGTGGCTGGTGTGCAGGCCTGTAAGTGGTGTGCGGATACGAGATGGGGGGTGTTGACAGACTTCTACTTATATGTGCTTCTTGCGAGACACCGAGCATTGACTCGCCGTTCGACGGACAGGTGCGTGCTGTGCGAGTACGTACCTACGCCGCTGTCTCACAGCAGGCGGTGCGCTCCGCGGCCACGAGGTCGCAGACGTCTTGGTGACGAGCAGAGCCTGCGTGTGAGTTGGCTCTTGCCGTTGATGCCGGGCCGGCGCTGCCGATGCGGGCGCGGGCGACCGGCCGGCGGGGAGCGGAGGTGACTCTCCGCGGCCTACCGTGCGCGGGCGCGACGGGCCTGTGCCCCGGACTTTGGCCTGTGCGTGGCAGGGGAGGGGTGTGTCGCGGGAGGTCCCCTCTGCACTCGCAGAGGCGCGGGCGGCGCCGAGGGCGCGCGTGGTAGATGCACGCCGTCACTTCAGACTCCCAAGCGAACGAGCCACCCGTCCACACCTCCGCTACGCGACAGATACCTGGTGCAAGGGGCGGTGCACGGCCGAGTGGGGTGGGCGGTGGTGTTGGAGCGGTTGGCGGGTGCGGTGAGGTGAGAAGGTGATGATGCGAGCACGGGCGCGGGGCTGTCTCGATGCGCGCGGCCGTGACAGCGACGTGCGTGCGAGCCGTGTGGCAACTACCACGGTGCTCCACCTCGGGTGGCCGTGCGGCGTGGTGCAGGTGTTTGAGCGCGGCGCGACATGCACGGGGACGTGATATCGCGGGCGTGTGCGTGAGGCAAGCTGGGCGCTGAGAACATCCTCCCGAGCGCCTGGTTGACGGCTCCCTCCCTTGGCACCAATCTGTTGGGACGCAGGATCGCACACGAATCACCCTAGGCGAGCGTGGGAGACCGGCTCACTAGTAGAAATGACGGCCGGGTCGTCGGGCGGCGGCGGCGCGGGCCCGTCGCGCCCCGCGAAACGCGCGCGGGGCGAGGACGGAGACCTTGCGACCATGTTGCAGCGGCAGGACGAGGCGCAGGCGCGCACGCGACAGATGCTTGACGAGATGCGGGCCGCCGCCCTCCGCGGCAGCGCAGCTGCGGCCGACGCGCGCGAGCTCACGCTGGACGGCCTGCGGTCGCTGATCGCGTCGAAGGGCCCCGGGGGTGTGGTGGACCTGGGGGGGCGATCGGTGGTGGGGGAGGAGGGGAGCGTGGTGGAGCTGATGCAGGCGGTGGTGGTGCGGAACGGCGTGCTGAGGGGCGTGGCGGTGGAGGTGCGGGCAGGGGCGAGCAGGACGCGGTTGGAGAGGGTGGATGTGGTGCGTGGGGGCGTGAGGAAGGGCGGGGGGGGTGTGGAGGCGCTGGTGCGGGTGAGCGGGGCGCGGGGCGTGCGGATGGTGGAGTGCCGTGTGGACGGGGGCTGCGCGGGGCGGGAGGCTGCAGAGGCGGGGGGCGGCAGCGAGGACGAGCTCGCCCTCCTCGAGGAGGGTGGGTGCTGCGGGGTGAAGGCGGAGGGGGGCGCGGAGGTGGGGCTGGAGCGGTGTACGCTCGTGGGCAACAGCGGGGACGGGCTGGTGGCGGAGGGGGAGGGGACGGAGGTGCGGGCAGAGGGCGTGGTGTGCGAAAACAACCACGAGTGCGGGGCGTGTGCTATAGAGGGCGCGCAGCTGCACGTGAGCGGGCGGCTGTGCAACAACAGGGATACCGGCGTGTATGCCAGAGATAGGGGGACGAAGGTTTGGGCGAAGGTCACTGAGAGCAAGGCGAAGCAGGCGTGCATGGCGTGCGCAGGAGGGTGCAAGCTGCACGTGAGCGGGCGGCTGTGCAACAACAAGGAAGCGGCGTGTCTGCCAGTCACGGCGGGACGGAGGGGCGGGCGGAGGGCGTGGTGTGCGACGGGAACGGCACGAACGGCGCGGCTGCACAGGAGGGTGCGGAGCTGCACGTGAGCGGGCGGCTGTGCAACAACAAGAAGTGCGGCGTGTATGGTGAGGACGAGGGTACGGAGGTGCGGGCGGAGGGCGTGGTGTGCGACGAAAACCAACAGTGCGGGGCGTGTGCTGAAAAGGGCGCGAAGCTGCACGTGAGCGGGCGGCTGTGCAACAACAAGGAGTGCGGCGTGGTGGCCGCCGGCGAGGGGACGGAGGTGACGGCGGATGGCGTGGTGTGCGAGGCGAACGACAATCATGGCGCGTGCGCTGAGAAGGGCGCGAGGCTGCACGTGAGCAGCGGGAAGATGTGCAACAACCAGGGGTGCGGCGTGTTGGCGCTCGGCAGCGGGACGGAGGTGACGGCTGAGGGCGTGGTGTGCGAGGCGAACGGCTCACAAGGCGCGTGCGCACAGGAGGGTGCAAAGCTGCACGTGAGCGGGCGGCTGTGCAACAACAAGTGGTGCGGCGTACTTTGTAGGGACGAGGGGACGGAGGTGACGGCGGAGGGCGTGGTGAGCGAGGCGAACGTCATGCACGGCGCGTGGGCGCAGGAGGGCGCGAAGCTGCACGTGAGCAGTGGGAAGATTTGCAACAACGAGGGGTGCGGCTTGTTTGCCGCTCACTCGGGGACGGAGGTGCGGGCGGAGGGCGTGGTGTGCGACGAGAACGGCGAGGACGGGGCATGTGCAGTGAAGGGCGCGGAGCTGCACGTGAGCGGGCGGCTGTGCAACAACAAGAAATGCGGCTTGTTTGCGCTCGGCAGCGGGACGGAGGCGCGGGCGGAGGGTGTGGTGTGCGACGTCAACGGCATGCAAGGCGCGTTCGCACAGGAGGGCGCGAAGCTGCACTTGAGCGGGCGGCTGTGCAACAACAAGGAGTGCGGCGTGGTTGCGTCTGACGGGGGGACGGAGGTGCGGGCGGAGGGCGTGGCGTGCGACGACAACGGGCTGCACGGGGCGTGTGCGTTCCAGGGCGCGAAGCTGCACGTGAGCGGGCAGCTGAGGAAGAACAAGGACTGCGGCGTGCATGGTGAGGGCGAGGGGACGGAGGTGATGGCGGAGTGTGTCGCCTGCGAGTTAAATGGCGGGGACGGCGCGTGTGTTGTCAAGGGCACGAAGCTGCACGTGAGCGGGCGGCTGTGCAACAACAAGCTCAGCGGCGTGTATGGTGAGGGCGGGGGGACGGAGGTGCGGGCGGAGGGCGTGGTGTGCGAGGGGAACGACATACATGGCGCGGGTGCAGCGGAGGGTGCGAAGCTGTACGTGAGCGGGCGGCTGTGCAACAACAAGCTGAGCGGACTCTTCGCCAGCGAGACTGGCACCAAGGTGGAGGCGGACGATGTGGTGTGCGGCAACAACCTGCAGAACGGCGCCGAGGCGATGGATGAGGCGACCTTGGTCATCAACCGCGGCTGGATCCACAACAACAAAGTGTACGGGCTGTTCGGTAAAGGGCAGGGGACGGTGGTCGAGGTGAGGGGGGTGGAGGCGGAGGGGAACGCGGGAGGCGACGAGGAGGTGGGGGACGAGGCGCAGCTGACGCGGAGGCGGTAGGCGGCCCCGGCATGCGCGTCGCTGGCAGCACGTCGAGTATCAATGCTTCCGAGAGTTCCGATGTTGTGAGTGCGTCGCGTCGCTTGCAGGGATGATTCTGGCCACAGCCGCGGATGCATGTGAGCGTCGCAGCTGTCAAACGAGGCAGCCGCCCATGAGCTGAGCGTGCATTTCGCGCTTCGGGGCTTTAAGATCACCGTCAATGTCATCATCGAACGCAAGGAAATGACGACAGAAACGCATCGGCTGTCGCGGACGGGGACCCGCGAGCACGCGTGTCGCCGAAGCGCGGCTGGTATGCAGGCCTGCAAGTGGTGTGCGGATACGAGACAGGGGGTGTTGACAGACTTCTACTTGTATGTGCTTCTTGCGAGACACCGAGCATTGACTCGCCGTTCGACGGACAGGCGCGTGCTGTGCGAGTTCGTACCTGCGTCGCTGTCTCACGGCAGGCGGTGCGCTCCGCGGCCACGAGGTCGCAGACGTCTTGGTGAAGAGCAGAGTCTGGTTGTGAGGTGGCCCGCGCCGTTGATGCCGGGCCGGAGCTGCCGAGGCGGGTGCGCGGGCGGGCGGCCAGCGGGACGCGGAGGTGACTCTCCGCGGCCTGCCGTGCGCGGGCGCGACGGGCCTGTGCCCCGGGCTTCGGCCTGCGAGGCGGGGGAGGTGTGTCGCTGGAAGTCCCCTCTACGCTCGCAGAGGCGCGGCTGCCACCGAGGGCGCGCGTGGTTGGTCTGTGCCGTCGCTTCAGACTGCCAAGCGAACGAACCACCCGTCCACACCTCCGCTACGCGACAGATACCTGGTGCAAGGGGCGGTGCACGGCCGAGTGGGGTGGACGGTGGTGTTGGAGCGGTCGGCGGGTGCGGTGAGGTGAGAGAGCCTGATGACATGAGCACGGGCGCGGGGCTGTCTCGTTGCTCGCGGCGGTGACAGCGACGTGCGTGCGCCGTGTGGCAACTACCACAGTGCTCCACCTCGGGTGGCCGTGCGGCGTGGTGCGGGGGTGTTTGGGCGCGGCGCGACGTGCACGGGGACGTGATATCGCGGGCGTGTGCGTGAGGCAAGCTGGGCGCTGAGAACATCCTCCCGAGCGCCTGGTTGACGGCTCCCTCCCTTGGCACCAATCTGTTGGGACGCAGGATCGCACACGAATCACTCTAGGCGAGCGTGGGAGACCGGCTCACTGGTAGCCATGACGGCCGGGTCGTCGGGCGGCGCGGGCCCGTCGCGCCCCGCGAAACGCGCGCGGGGCGAGGACGGAGACCTTGCGACCATGTTGCAGCGGCAGGACGAGGCGCAGGCGCACACGCGACAGATGCTTGACGAGATGCGGGCCGCCGCCCTCCGCGGCGGCGCAGCTGCGGGCGACGCGCGCGAGCTCACGCTGGACGGCCTGCGGTCGCTGATCGCGTCGAAGGGCCCCGGGGGTGTGGTGGACCTGGGGGGGCGATCGGTGGTGGGGGAGGAGGGGAGCGTGGTGGAGCTGATGCAGGCGGTGGTGGTGCGGAACGGCGTGCTGAGGGGCGTGGCGGTGGAGGTGCGGGCGGGCGCGAGCGGACGCGGTTGGAGAGGGTGGATGTGGTGCGGGGGGCGTGAGGAAGGGCGGGGGGGGTATGGAGGCGCTGGTGCGGGTGAGCGGGGCGCGGGGCGTGCGGATGGTGGAGTGCCGTGTGGACGGGGGCTGCGCGGGGCAGGGGGCTGTGGAGACGGGGGGCGGCAGCGAGGGCGATCGCGATGAGGGTGGGTGCTGTGGGGTGAAGGCGGTTGGGGGGGCGGAGGTGGGGCTGGAGCGGTGCGTGGTGGTGGGCAACAGCGGGGACGGGCTGGTGGCGGAGGGGGAGGGGACGGAGGTGCGGGCGGAGGGCGTGGTGTGCGAGGCGAACCACGAGTGCGGGGCGTGTGCGGAGGAGGGAGCGAAGCTGCACGTGAGCGGGCGGCTGTGCAACAACAAGGAGAGCGGCGTGTCTGCCAGTCACGGCGGGACGGAGGTGCGGGCGGAGGGCGTGGTGTGCGGGCGAACCACAGTGCGGGGCGTGTGCTGAGGAGGGTGCAGAAGCTGCACGTGAGCGGGCAGCTGTGCAACAACAAGAGCAGCGTGGCTGCGTCTGACGGGAACGGGGTGCGGGCGGGAGGCGTGGTGTGCGAGGCGAACCCACGAGTGCGGGGCGTGTGCTATAGAGGGCGCGGAGCTGCACGTGAGCGGGCGGCTGTGCAACAACAAGGAGTGCGGCGTGTATGGTGAGGGCGAGGGGACGGAGGTGTGGGCAAAGGTCGCTGAGTGCGACGGGAACGGCACGAACGGCGCGTGTGCGGAGGAGGGTGCGAAGCTGCACGTGAGCGAGGCAGCTGTGCAACAACAAGTGCTGCGGCGTGCTCGCGCGCGGTAAGGGGACGGAGGTGCGGGCGGAGGCGTGGTGTGCGAGGCCGAACCACGAGTCGCGGGGCGATGCTGAGGAGGGAGCGAAGCTGCACGTGAGCGGGCGGCTGTGCAACAACAAGGAGAGCGGCGTGGCTGCGTCTGACGGGAAGACGGAGGTGCGGGCGGAGGGCGTGGTGTGCGAGGCGAACCACGAGTGCGGGGCGTGTGCTTATGAGGGCGCGTAGCTGCACGTGAGCGGGCGGCTGTGCAACAACAAGGAGTGCGGCGTGTATGGTCGCGGCGAGGGGACGGAGGTGCGGGCGGAGGGCGTGGTGTGCGAGGCGAACGACAAGCAAGGCGCGTGCGCACAGGGGGGTGCGAAGCTGCACGTGAGCGGGCGGCTGTGCAACAACCAGGCGTACGGCGTGGTGGCCGCCGGCGAGGGTACGGAGGTGCGGGCGGAGGTCACTGAGTGCGACGGGAACGGCGAGGACGGCGCGTGTGCGGAGGAGGGTGCAAAGCTGCACGTGAGCGGGCGGCTGTGCAACAACAAGTGGTGCGGCTTGTTGGCCGCCGGCAAGGGAACGGAGGTGCGAGCGGAGGGCGTGGTGTGCGACGGGAACGGCACTAGCGGCGCGTGTGCGCAGGAGGGAGCGAAACTGCACGTGCGCATGGGGCGGCTGTGCAACAACAAGGAGTGCGGTGTGTCTGCCAATGACGGCGGGACGGAGGTGCGGGCGGAGGGCGTGGTGTGCGAGGCGAACGGGTTGCATGGCGCGTGTGCGCAGGAGGGTGCGAGGCTGCACGTGAGCGGGCGGCTGTGCAACAACAAGGACTGCGGCGTGATCGCGTCTGACGAGGGGACGGAGGTGACGGCGGAGGGCGTGGTGTGCGAGGCGAATGGGCAGGGCGCCGCCGCACAGAAGGGTGCGAAGCTGCACGTGAGCGGGCGGCTGTGCAACAACACACAGTGCGGCGTGACTGGTCGCGGTGAGGGGACGGAGATGAAGGCGGAGGGCGTGGTGTGCGAGGGGAACGGCACTAGCGGCGCGTTTGCGGTGGAGGGCGCGAGGCTGCACGTGAGCGGGCGGCTGTGCAACAACACACAGTGCGGCATCGCCTTGGCTGGCGAGGGTACGGAGGTGAGGGCGGAGAGTATTACGTGCGAGGCGAACGGGATGCATGGCGCAGGTGCACAGAAGGGTGCGAAGCTGCACGTGAGCGGGCGGCTGTGCAACAACAAGGAGTGCGGCGTGATCTCGACTGGCGAGGGTGCGGAGGTGCGGGCGGAGGGCGTGGTGTGCAACGAGAACGGCGTGTATGGCGCGTGTGCACAGAAGGGCGCGAGGCTGCACGTGAGCGGGCGGATGTGCAACAACAAGCAGTGCGGCGTGGGTGGTCACGGCGAGGGGACGGAGGTGCGGGCGGAGGGCGTGGTGTGCGAGGGGAACGGCATGGACGGCGCCGCCGCAGTGAAGGGTACGCAGCTGCACGTGCGCGGGCGGCTGTGCAACAACAAGAAGTGCGGCGTGTATGGTCACGGCGAGGGTACGGAGGTGACGGCGGAGGTCGCTGAGTGCGACGGGAACGGCACGAACGGCGCGTGAGCACAGGAGGGTGCGAAGCTGCACGTGAGCGGGCGGCGGCTGTGCAACAACAAGAAGTGCGGCGTGATCGCGCGCGGTGAGGGGACGGAGGTGCGGGCGGAGGGCGTGGTGTGCGACGGGAACGGCACGTGCGGCGC